>OY728119.1:1514019894-1514047894 GCA_963277665.1 Viscum album
TCATTTAAGATTTCACTATCAACAACTTCTCTCACGCTGTTAGGATCGATTGCTACAATTGACATTATGGAATTTACTGGAGAAGTGCTTGGATTTGGGTTTATATTTTTAATTTGATTGATATGAAACACATAATATATATTTAGATGTTTAAATGGTTTAGATGGTATCTTTTCCAGACCATTCAGAGCATTGATTCTTGTTACATTTTTTGTCACGGACCATGTTTCCTTTGTATGATAGAATTTTGCCGCAATATACTAAGATACACATGTTTTGAGTGGATAATTATTTCTATACAATGTCCCAATTTAACCATTGTTTCAATACTTGAGAAATTGATGATATGAAAAATTAATGGCCGCATGTTGATGTCACCAAGTCCTTCCAAGAAGAATGTTGAAGACTATGTCCTGAGAGACAACCATGAAATCTGAATTAGATACAAGATCCCAAAACTGAGTTCTAAGTAAAATATCACCTAGGGGTTCTTGTTCATTCTTTTCATAACCTTGCAATATCAATGTGGAAGAAGATAATTCATATTCAATGAATCCCAATCGACAAAGTGTATGGATGGGAATGAGGTTGACTCCTGATCCATTATCAATGAAGGATCGTTGGATGTATGAATCATTAACCCTTCCAGATAGATACAAGGTATTGATGTGTCTATGTACAACATCATCCTCATCTTTATCCATGAAATATATAACTGCATGACATTCCACGGGTTCATCCTCTATACTATAAATATCAGCAGAAAAAACTTCATTTTGAAACTCTTGAGGACTTGACAAAGGCTCATTAAGTTCTTCTCGAAGATCTTTTGAATGATTCAAGGCATAAAAGATTAATAATTTCGTGGGTAATTGGGCTAGTTGTTTAAAAAAATCATACTTTTGGTCCAAATTTCTGCATTTTCTAGCATGGAGATGCAGTTTTTTAGGTGACTTGGAATTTGATGCTCCTAATGTAGATGTACCATGTGTTGGGGCAGAATCGAGAAATATTTCTTCTTTTGGTAGATTAGACTGGATAGGTCTATCTATTTTTCGAGAGAGTGTTGTTGTAAACTCTAATTAGTTCTCTAATATAATCATTTCAGGACCAATATTTTCATGTGTGATAAATTTTCCTTGTTCTTCCTGAGCCCGTTAAAGGGATCTCCCACGATTTTCTACCGCATAAATGGTTCAACCAAGGGTAGATATAAAATAGTGGTTTATAAAATATCCAAATACTCTCTTCTATCCTCAACCTTGTATTATTCCTTTAGTTCCCCAATCAAGTATAGGGAATTTAGTTTCATTACAATTAGAATCATCATTTTCATAGGGATCCATTAAGTGGATAACGTTAATGGAACCGAAGACCAATTCTTCATCTGATGAAGATTCTGATTGAAATTTCATTTCTAGTTGTTCCATTTTTTGGGGTGGTGCCCGTGTTTTTGAAACATATGGCATGAAATATTCCAAATTCAATGATAAATTTGGCATTGACACGAGCTTTTCCTCTTCTGACTATTCTTTATCTTTATAATCAAATCACTTCTTTGAGGATTGACCTTTGGAGTACTGATCTTTTGATGAATATGGAATTATTGTAGAGGAAGTGGTAGAAGAATAAGTCGGTTGTTTCAAATCTGTTCATAGAATGGCATGAGTTCGATTTATCATTTTCCTGATCATCCAATCATCATACTTCTATGCATTTTTTTGACTTATTTCCATTTGACTTCTTCTTCTGGATTAGTAGCAGCAACACAAGCTACTTGGGATGATGAATTTTTTTAGTTTCACTAGTCCAGAGTCTACCATTTTTTGTAGGAGGTATTTGAAAACAAACCACTCTTGAATGGGAAGCCCAAATATTTGATGAAAGGGGAAATAATTTTGGATATCTTTGTCTTCTTTATTTAGTTTCTTCATCCTTAGTAATTGAACCAATTTTTTTTCCAAAGAAAAATGAAGTAACCGGAAACCTGTTCATTTCAAAAAGAATAAACTTTGCTCTTTAATTCCTAAAATTCTATCCTCCTTTGATCTTTATGATCATCTCGATGAGACAGTCATTGTTACTGAATCTCGGGAGGTGGATCCCTTTGGTATGATGAATTTTTTGAAGTAGAAGTAGGTACAGGTGCTTGTTTGAGTGTGACTGTAGCAACCTCTTCTTTCCCTATTCTCATTCCCAGAGCTAATGGAATTGCATGAGATTTATCTTTGGTTTTCACAATGGAATCTTCCACTTGTTGGTAGATAAAAGAAAGGCCTCAAAAACCACATGTGTATTTCATAGGGATTAATGATGTGCGTAACTCATCACAAACATTTTCCACACAAATTGGCAGAAACTCTTCTGGGGGGATTCTTAGATTTAAGGAATATTTTAATCCTTTCAATAAAGAAATTAAATATGAAAATATTTCATTCTATATATGTTTGAAATTTTTAATATCAAAAATTGTTGTCTTCGGTAGTATTGAGCTGAATTGGAGAATTAATTTCTAACAGAGGTATTCCCATCCAATAATTGATCGAGACTACAAACTTGTATACCAAACAAAAGTCAGTCCTTGTAATGATGGAACAAAACATCTGAGATTTACTACTTGTTATTGTTGAAGGGTCCTCATCATGGGATCACATAGAGAAACAATATGTGTTAGGTGATTCTCCAAGTTTCTCAAACCATTAAAGATTGGAAATATAGTATTCACAAAATTTGGTGGGGGAGGGATTGGATCTACCCATTCAGGGTAAGATTTCTTTTCTCTTTGTACTGGTTCACACTATTCTTCCATGTATTCCAATCAAGTTGTTAATGAATCGATTGTACTCATATGAATTTGGGGAATAACTGAATAAGTTGGGACTTGTACAAGTAAAACAACTGGAGCATGAACTGGTGTGACGACTAGAAAAATCACTACTGGTGGTGCAGTTGGTATTTGTCTTGGATAACCTATGGGGAAAGGCCTATAAGGATGTGTTTGATCCACTTCTGTATGTATAGCCAATGGAGATAATTCATTATCCACATCTTTAGTTTCAACAAACCCTCTTTTCTGAGGAGTTCCTACAGGATGTGAAAGTTGAGGATCTACTTAGGGAGAATGTCTGGTAGAAATGCTACTGCAAAGTAACTCTTCATTGAGTCTTTTCAACTCCTTCATCTTCTCTTCTTACTGGGAAAATATTTCTTCATGTGAAAGAGATTGACCTTCTCTAGTGGAAGAGTGAGACGTGATATGATTTTTACCTTTCCACTTGTTAGACTCATTTCAAAGGGGTGGGAGTTGGTTACTTGAGGGGATACCTAGATTATGGGTAAGCCTTTAATTTCAGGTACGCATACCTCCTTAATTTGATTCAATGTGTACTGTATTATGAATAAGAACATCATCATCGACTCCCCTGAACTAAAATCATTTTCTAGAGGATCTTCCGTAATGGTATTAATGACATTTACTAACACGTAATTCATTAGTGGCATTCTATTATAAATTTTTTAAGATCGTCTCATTCTATGTCCTCCATGAAACTTTTTTCTCATATATGCTTAATTACCGATAACTTATTGAAGGACAGTAACTTAAAAGTGAATCCTTGTATGGTTCAATTGTGCATTCACTTTTTGGATTCTTCCTTAATTAGGAGAAAACTGACTTCTAATGAGGAGGGGATTGTAGATGTGAAAAATCCCCCAGCCCTATAGGTTGGGGTTGTTTCCCATTCTTCAAACCTTCAAACCTTGTTTATTGGATTCAAATGTTGTGTTAAACAAGACCCCAAACCTATAGGTTGGGTGGATCTTGAACTGCTATGGATTATATTTTCATAGTTTCTCTTCTTATTTTGTAAATTTTGGTCCGAACATTGGTTGGATGCATTATCTGAAAACCACTTTAATCGCCTATTTCAGAAGACCTCTATGTTATTTTAGACATTTACACAATCTGATGGCTAACATCATCTAAACTAGAGGCCTACTTAATGTTATCATATGATTGATTCAAAATTATCTCAATATATTTCTCTCTTTGGGAATGACTCTAATGAGAGCTAGTTGAGGCATGTCTTTGAGCATATCTTTGATTACACACAAAATCTATTGATTGTAGCCATACATGGGAAATAACATTTCATGATACCACATTTTATGGGATTTTCTGATTTTGTAGTGCAGTTAAATGTAATTCTCCATGTGCACCCCATCCTCTGATAGAAACACCAGATGGTGTATCAAAAATTAACTGGCGTAGCCTCTTTAGTGCATTGATGCATGCACACTGAAGGGTTCCCTTATGATTCTCAACCTTTGGATGTCGGGAAATTGAGAGAGATGTCAAGACAATTTGGTGTTGTAACCCTTTTATTACCTTTACATGATTTTGATATTCATCGTATAATAATACTTTGTCTTTCAAATGTTGTGGAGTTTTCCATATGTTGAGGCGGATATCATGAATGCAATCTTCTACCATTAATTTTGGAATGTTGTATTTAGAGTTTTCAAAAGGCCAAAACATGACTAGTATTTCACCCTTAGCCAGTTTTTTTCTCATATTCAACATATCTTCATCATCTTTTGCTATAGGTTTCTCCACTTGGTCTAACCAGAGTGGAAGATTTCCTATTGTTTTATTACAAACAATAGACTCAGTTTCTTTTTCTTCTACTATATTAGAAGACAAATGACCCAAGGGAGGTTTGGAGAATGATCTTCTCCTTAGTATGTCTTCTAGTTGAGATAGTATTTTACTTATTAGTGACAAGGTATCAAACATGATTTGACTTATGTTGGAAAGTGCCTCGGGATAAGAGGGATTTTTCATTTCAACATTATCAATTAGAGAATTATCTTGACAATGCCAAACACTATTATAGATATAACATTCACAGAGAATGCCATAAAGGAGAGGATCACCATGCTAGATTATAACAAGGGATAAATATTCTTGCTCCTTACTCTTCTGGCCACACAGAGGGTTTTTGTGGATCTCATCTGGAGATAGACACTCAATAGTGACCAAATTCTCATGAAGAAAGCATTCATGATAAACTGTATGATGAGGAACTTTAGAATTACTACTACTCCCATAATTTGGTAATGGGAGAGTAGGATCTTGAGTTTCAATAGATAAAGGTGTTAGGGATTCAAGAACTCTAGCATTAAGAGGAGCCAGATCACAGATTGTCTCTTGATTTCCCAACTGTGTTTGGTGAGACTTATTATTAGATTCTCTTTCACACGTAGTTGGGGACACTTGCTGGGATAAGTGTTTATCATGGGTAGGTGTATGTTCCTACCTTGGAGTGATCATCAGAATGGGCATATTATCTCCAATTGTAAAGGGTGTAAGTTCATAATCTATTTTTCTATATGATATGAGGGAGTATGCCCCATAACCATCCTAGATTGGAACAGAGGTTTATATATTCATGGGCATGGAATGTTGATGAGTCATCCCAGGTGTTGGGACAGAATTATGTGTTTGTTCCCTTGGTACTTCTTAATTCTCTATTATGATATTCTAGAATGCTTCCAAAATATGGTTAGGAATTTGTGTCTTCCCTTTCACCATTGCTAAAATATTTTTGGTGACTTCAGTAGATGGAAAGGGAATATAAGTCTATTTAGTATATGGATTAGGTGTATGTACCTGATTCTATATTCCCTTTCCCGTCAGTGGATACTGATAGTACTCCTGTATGGGGGAAGAGAGTTGAGTTTTCCATGGGTTTATCGTCAGAGATTTTTGAATGAATTCTCCAGGTGCTTCCAAACACAATTACTGGAAGGATTCATGAATACTGATAGGTGTATGTTCCTGCTGGTTGTTCTTTCACCAAGCATGGTTGAAGGATTTATTTCAATGCTGACAGAAGAGACTAATAGAAGTATTGGTGAGTGTAGGTAGGTGTATGTTCCTGCTCACCAGTTTCCACCATATTTGATTGGTGGGCTTCCTTGAATGCAGTCAGACAATATATTGATTGGTAGATAGTTTGTATGTAGGTTTATGTACCTGCTCATAGTACTTCACTAGATTTAAATGGTAGGATCAGTTAGTTTCCACTAGACTATTCTTCCTGCTAGAATAATTGGGATGGATGGGTGTATGTACCTCTTCGTTGTTTGCCACAAAGTTAGATTGATCAACTTATCTAGAGGGGGAAAAGGGAAAAACATACTCCCTGTTGGATGGATGTTGTCCCTGGTGGTTCTTCTTACATTCCCAAGTTTGAGGGACCTAGGCCGAACAACCGAATCAATTCCCCCATCATGTATGGGGTTCACTACCACATGATTCTGTTGACAGTGATTGTTTGTGGGAGCCCTCAGGAAATACCCATGCATCTTTGATTTGAGTCCATGATTGACCTCTTGAACCACCTCAATATAATATGGTAGGGACTGGTTATTGCATTCCAAGTATAAGGACCCGAAATGGTTGAAGATGGTGGTTGGCACTATCTGCTTCTTCACCACCGGCAATCGCTGACCGAATTATCGAGGGTTGTTGTTAACTTGGAGAGCATATCAGATAGCCTCCAGAGTTAGGATAGTACCATGTTAATAATATTATTGTACCAATACATTTGAGACCCAGTTTTGACGATGCTGAGTTGGTGATGATTTCCTTCCAGTGAATGAGGATCCATCTTGAGCAGTGGTAAGGGAATTCATGAGTGAAAACTTGAAGGTAGCCATTTGGAGTGAAGGGAGTTTTGAGAAAACATGAAAAAAAATGAACTCCATTAAAGAAACATATTTTATATGGACACATGCATGATTGATTCCTTTTTCTACCATTCCTTTATTATTTGATAGGGTCTTGAAAAATTGGTAACATTATTAACTTGGTTAAGGATTCATATCGGGTTCACCATTTTTGTTTCATGTCCCTCAGAACGTGTGTTCTAGTTCGGAATCACTACTTCTTGGTAGTTTCCATTGGATTTATTTATGGAACCAGAAATATACAATGGTTCTTTATCCAAAGGGACATACTTTCCAAAGGCAGGTTTTCATTAGGTTTGAACCTATGATACTTAAGAACAAACATTAGTCGAGATGATGGGAGGTCGGACTCATCACACCCTTTTGGGGGGCATTATTTCCTACTCTGGGACTATCTTATAGATTTCATATATTTTCATGAATCCTTATTAATTTACCAAGTATAAAAAAGGTTTTCCTTGAAATTTTCAATCAATTATTAGCATGTGTGAAGTTTGGAATCATCTGTATGTATTAGAGGTTCTTCATTAATGGAAACATCTATATGTATTCGAGGTTCTCTATCAATGGTATCATCTCATATACTATTTAGATATTCTTTTAACTATTTTTATGATAATACTGGTTTTTAATCCACTCAGTGGGGCACTCTGGAATTTATTGTCATCCAGGGAGACAAAGGTTTGCTTTGATGTCAGGATCGTGCCCATAAATGTGATACCTATGTATCCTTGTGAAAGGAATCAGAAAACTCATAGTTTTATGCTACTTAATGGGACACATCTTGTTTCTTAAGTTCATGTGATAAGGACCTAGTCATATAGTTTAATTTCATGTGGTAATGAAATATAACAGAAAGGTGCTTAGTCAATGTTTGGTGTGGGACTTATGCCTAAGTATCCCAAGGAACATGGAAAAGATATGAGTTTTCAAGTTTGATTAGACCCTGTTGAGAATATGGCCTGAGAAGAGCAGGGGTGATTTGAAGTGTTGGGTTTGAACCTCAGGGAAGCTTCCTATGTAACCCACTTGGATCGGAATAAAATCCCATGTAGTTCGATGAGTCTCATAGGATATTTTAGTCCTTTGAGAGAAACTATTTTGTGCTTACTTCCTAAAAAGGATGTCTATTTATGGATGAGATGAGATGGATATAAGGCCTTAGGAAGGCTTCCTATGTATCCCAGTTTTGATGGGAATCAGAGTTCTCATAGTTCATTCTGTAAAAAAGAGTGTTTCTGAAAATTTTGTGATCATAAAAAATCTTGAAGCCCACATTATTCATGCTCAGTGTGAGAAACAGAAGGATGTAAAATATTCAAAAAAGGAACAAACACTTTTCCTCTTGTGCTGGTGGAGGAGGGAGGGCCTACGATAGCAAGGGTGGACAATTATGAGGTCACTGTGGAAGATGGAATGGAGAAATGTACCATTTAATGTAGGATAAAATTGGGGGTCATGGGGCTCAGACCTCGAAATATTAAAGAATTACCTCAGTGGGAGTTCTCTGATGGATCTTGGGAGAGGAAAGAGACTATGCATTTTTTTGAATGAAATAAAACTATGAATCGTACCTTGTCTACTAGATACCTCAGGTTATAGGTTTTAGATATGAGAAGGGGAGGTTATGACCCAAACCCTAATCCTCTAAACCGAGAACTTCCCAACATTGTTCCTATGAGAAAGGTCCATGTGAATATGGATATAAAAACCCGTATAAACTCTATGAATCCAACCCCTATTTCAAAACAAATTTGGTAAACCTCTGACTACATATATACAAACCCAAATAGGAGACATGATGATGTGACCTTCCCAAAGGTTTGATAATTCAGGAGTTTTTAGTGGAGTTTTAACCATTACCTATTTCAGATAAGGGATCTAATAAATAATAATCCTTTCCATGGAAGGGCTTTGAATAATTCTTGATGAAAGCCTTGTATAGACTGAAGGGATTAGGTGAATCAAAGAAGGGTTCTTAAGTAAGTATATGGTGCATAACTATGGGCGCTCAAGTAGGATTGGGTGACCTAATGTTGACTTAAGTGGCGAACCTAGATTTTATACTTGGGCGATAATTGACTCAAGCCTTCAAGAGTATTCACAGGTATTCTCAGAAGTTGGGTGCTCAAGTTCCTTTGAGAGTAATAGGTGGAGGGCAAGTGTTTCTGATTTAGAGAGGTTGGGTGCTTTCAGCATGCAAGTGTTAAGGATTTAAAACACTGAAGGGACTTAATTCCTAGGATCCTCCTTCAATTGCTCTGCTCTAGTTGTTAAATAACTACCTTGTAGGTTTCAGAAGACTTGGGAGAAGAACTAGGGTGACCAGAGCAGCAATTGGACTTCTGGGAAATTTTTCTGTCCAAATAAAGGCCCCACGGGTCTATTTATAGGAAAATAAGTGACCCTGGGTGAAATAGTGATCTGGCTCACAATTGGATTTCATTCTAGAAATGTGGCGTGCAAGTACCTTGTGTGCCTATGAAGCCTAGACTTGACTGGGGAAATCCAAGTTTCGATCCTTTTCAAATATTTATTTTCTTCATGTGTTTTCTCTTCTTTTTTCTAAGTCACCTTCCTTTGTTACTTTTTATTACTGGGATTGGAATGAAGTGTCAAAAATTACCTATACAAACCCTTATACAAAAAAATTATACTGAAGATACAATCCATATTACTTGATAGGGATCACATCTACAAAAGAGATAGTGGGAGTGAGATAGAATTCAATGAAGTTGAGGCTCAACATACACAAGAGTTGGCATAGGAGCAGATTCCATAAATCCCTATTGAAGAAATATGTGTTCCAGAGAAACAAATATTGTGTGGGAGTACAAGAGAGGTTAGAGAACCTAAATGGTATAGTTATCTTGTTATCGAGGATGGTGACTCATTATTAGTTGAAAATAATGATTCGCTAACCTACAGGGAATCATTAAGTTAAAAAGATGTTTCAAAGTGCAAGAATACATGAATTTTGAAATGGATTCCATGCACCAAAACCAATTCTGGATTTTGGTAGATCCTCTAGTATATGTAAATTCTGTTGGTTTCAAATGGGAATTCAAGAAGAAACTGGACATGGAAGGACAAGTCAGTTCCTATAAGGCATGACTGGTTGAAAAAGGGTTTAAATAGACTTAAGGCATTGACTACGATGAAACCTTTTCATCAGTTGTAATGCTAAAATCCATCAGAATTCTATTAAACATTGCTGATTTCCATGACCATGTGATTTGAAAAATGGATGTCAAAATAGCCTTCTTTAACAGTAACTTTCAGGAAGATGTCTATATGACACAACCTGAAGGGTTTATGACTCCAAAGGATTCCAATAATATATAAAAGTTGAAAAAATATATTTATGGATTAAATCAAGCATTCAGGTCATGGAACATTCATTTTGATGAATCTATAATAGAATTTTTTTTATAAAGAATGAATGTGATCCTTGTGTCTAAAAACAATTTATCAAGAGTAAATTCATTTTCATAATAGTATATGTTAATGAAATATTACTTATTGGAAACAAAATACCAGCCTTACAATATATTAACAAATAGTTGAATAAATACTTCTCCATGAAGGACTTGGGTGAGGCAGCATATATTATTAGGATCAAGATCCATTGTGATATATCCAAGAAATTTCAATGCCTAAGTCAAAGTACATACATTGACAAGATACTGAAGAGATTAAATATGGAACAATCGAAGTGGGGATTTTTTCTAGTGTCATATGGCATTCATCGTTCTAAGAAAATGTGTCCTCATATGCATGATGAAAGAAAGAGAATGGCAGGGATTCCATATGTATCAGTGATTGGTTCAGTCATGTATGAAATTCTATGTACAGGGTAGATGTTGCCTATGCATTGAGTGTGATAGGAAGATATCAAGTTGATCCAAGTGACTGTCATTGGATTGCAGTCAAGACTATCCTTAAGTATCTAAGGCATACTAAGGATATGTTTCTAGTTTATGGAAGATATGAAGAACTAGTCATCAGAGGATATTCAAATGATAGTTTCCAGACTGATCAAGATGACCTGAAGTCGTAAATGGGATGCATATTCACTTTGAATGGAGGTGTTGTGAGTTGTAAGATCTCAAAGCAAGGTATGTTCACAGATTCTACATCAGATTTTGAGTATATCGCAGCTTCTAAGGTAGTTAAAGAATTGGTTTGGATGTGGATATTCATCCAAGAGATGGATGTGGTACCCATTAGTAAAGATTCTATTACACTTTATTATGATAATATTGGATACGCAGATCTTGAAAAAGAGCCAAGGTTACATCAGCAGATGAAGCACGTACTACGGAATTATCATCTCTTGAGGGATTTTTCTCACAGTGATGAAGTTGAAGTGAGAAGTATTTCCACATAAGACAACATGGTGGATCCATTTACTAAATCCTTGACTTAGCAGAAACATGATCATCATGTGAGGCCTAGCGGACTGAAAGTTATAGGTAGTTGGCTCTAGTATAAGTGGGAGTTTGTTGGAGTTGGTTTCCTAGAACCAACTATTTCTAAACTGATTACATTAATATTAATGTAGTTAATATAAAACATCTTATTATATATTGTTCATTTTTATTCATGACTATAATGTAATAATTTTTTAGAGTATTTTTCACATTAATAAGGTCATAGCAGTTCCCCGCTATGATGAGAACCTTGAAGTGCTATGAAAATTTTCTTAAATATAGTTCTGTAGTTGGATGACATGATATGATTGGACATATAGTTTACAGACCATCATGTGTGAGTAATCATAAGAAAATGAAACTTCTTATCATGAATTTTGTAATTGGTAATATCCAAAATGGGAGATTATGAGAACATACCCGCCAGTAGGAATTCCACATGTTTTGGTGTCATCGGATATTCCTATAAGAGATCATGTGTAATGGTCCTTAGAATTTAATATTATAATTAATACATGTCATGACTCACACACTTAGATTTACTAACAAAAAACTCCATGCCATATTTTAGTGGGATTTAGGGTATGTTAGGTGTGTCACGAATGAAATGTTATTAATGGATAAGTCAAGGAAGGATTTTTCCTTTCAACTTATGAAAGTTTATATCTCAAACCTTTGATTGAAAAAGAACTATAATCCTAAATTCTGTGCACATGGTGTAATGATGAGTTTATTTCAGATAGTCAAAGAATGACGTATCTAGAATATAGGTTGATGACACTATCATAAAACCTGCTTGATGAGATATTGTCAACAAAGTGATTATATTACAAAGTGAGTGTTCGTATGTGGATGTCGTCATTATGAATTTAAGTTCATTCTCTTGGTTTCCTTGACCAAGTTTTAGATAGTAATCATGGACTTTAAACAAGATTGGTTAATTCCAATGAGAAATAATTCTATAGGGTCACATGCTAAGTGTTTCTGGGGGTCTCGATTGAATTTTATTTGAATTTAATTAATGGAAAAAATATTATTTTCAAGACTGAAGAATAATTTTATTCAAGCTAAAATTTTCTCATAAATTAAATAAATATTTATTCATCAGATTGTGAATAAAATTTATTTATTTATTTTATTGAACATTTAATAAATATTTATTTATGAGTTTGTAAATAAAAATATTTATTTAAGAGAATAAAATATTTTATTCGAGTGTTAAATTAATGAAAGAGGATTTCAAATGGACCAAGACCATGTGTGTTGATAAATTAATTATTTAAAAGTTGGTAAATAATATTTCTCCATTTGGAAAAAGAAATAATAATAATACTATTATCATTATGTGGCATGGGATTTCATCTATGGTTTTGTTTTTTGCAAGTTTTCACACCACAAATAATGGTGCTATTATTTTTATTATGTGTCATGGGTTTTCTCTAATATTTATAATTGCATTTAATTGTTGTTTCACAATTAAATATTGTAAATGAAACCCCATGTCAATTAATATGAAGGTACGTATATTATGCCAAACCCATTGTGAATTGAGAATTGTTTAGCCAAACATTTTCTCTCTCGACTCCTATCATCTCTCTTTCTCAAGAACGATAGAAATTATTCACGACTGAAGAATGAGCGGTCAAGAACGATCGATGAAATACATTCGTTCTACTGCACAAGAACCCGAAGAATGAGTGGTTTTGAACAAAGGCCATTGGAGCACATGTGGATCACTACTAAATAGATTATACTTTGGATCCTCACAAGCGTAATGAAGGTAATCTGGAAGGTTCATGCTGGACGATCAATGATAGTCAACGAAGAAATTATCGAAGACCTAGGTATTTAATTTCTTCAGAAACTATTAAATTAATTATAAACATGATGTGAAATATCCTCTTTCTTGGATCTGGTGCTTTCCTCTCTTTGTAAAAATCATTGATTTCAATTTGTGGATACTGGAATTCATTGTCATATTGATCCTGGATTGTTCATTGATTATGGAAAAATCAAATTTGGTCCCTTATAACCACCACGCTTCCATTGCATTTAGATCTTACATAAACCATATCCAATGTCATATAAAAATGATGTTTATCATGTCATATTGATATACAAAAAGGAAATACATGTGATACAAAAGATCATACATATGCAACATTCTATACAAAAATGAAAAAAAAGATCAAAAGTTATATCCAATAGCATCACAAGCATAAGCTCTATCCTCTACTCCTATAATTCATACTAGAATAGAGAAATCAAGTGTCCATACTAGGTTATTTTCCCTTTTCCCTACCTGCATCCATCATGTCTTCCAAGATACCAAACTGTATCTTAAACAAGTTGAGAGATATAATTAGTAGGACAACACAAATGGTGTCTAAATCCATACAGTCCATGCATTTATAAAAAATCATAAATTTGTAAATGAATATATACCCACATCGGTTTGAGTTTCTAATGGGACACTCAACTGATACTACCTACTTCATCTTATATCAAAAATTCTTTTAATGATTACCCAATTGTTATTTTATTTATAAGAGAGCCTCAGTACCCAACACATATCCCAGGCATCCCTCATGGATCATATCAGCATAAGGGATAAACTTGTCCCATGTCATTACTCTTGATAAAGGAAATATAACAAGGTCGTCATGTATGAAAATCATTGAATGAATCCAAGTTTGTAATTTAACATGTAATATGCTTCATTTAGATTAATTAGTCAATTTATTCATTAGAAACATGATCTCTTCCAAAACATTCCATATGATGAACCCAAGTGTCACTCTAGGTGAACTATGAACCAATCACCCTATAAGATCATCTATGGAATTACTCATAGAAATCATGTATCATTCTAGGAATGGTATAAATTCATTATCCTCTAAGTAAATCTTTGGTGTTCCTTTTATGAAACACAAGTTTCGCTCATGGCCTAAAATCACGAACTTCCTTATTAGCCTGTCCTTGGAATTCCACAACGGGAACCCAAGTGTCCCTTATGGAATAACAAAATCAACCCACCAAGTGTTCCCATCCATGCAATTCATATAAGAACACATGTATCACTCAAAAATTGATATAAATACATATATAAGTCATTTTAATTCAATAATTCTAATGAGTATGTCTATAGAATTCTAAGTTGGAACCCATGTTTCACCCATGTGATGGTATAATGAATAGTCACAGTCTCTTTGTATAACCATACCATTTAACACAATATTTAATTTATGTGGCCTTTTAATTTATAATAAATAATTATAACTCACTTAATAAGGTGACTTATTGTCATATTATAGGCTTAGGAGGCCTAGTTGGGCTTAATTAATTCTATTAAATTGATAAGACACTTAATTTAATCAATTATAACCTCCCAATTATCTAGGTTAAATAACACACATAAAGGGTGGATTAATTCTCATTTAAACATGGTAACTTCATATAAATTAGTATCACACCTCTATTGAATGGCTCTAATTGAGGTTAAAAACTTATTCAGTGATTATGGGTCATATAACATAGTTTAATATATTTATTTTAAGGGAAACTTCACTTAAAGAGGTGATTCTCAGAGGTTCTGATGCACAAAACAACAGTGAAATATATATATATATATCACTGTAATTTAAAGGAAAATAATGATACCACCTAACTTATATTGTTAGTAGACTCCATATCTGATATCATCTTTTGATTTAGTCAAGAACAAAAGAAATCAAAGAAATAGACAAACACCTTTAAAATAGGGCATATTAGCATGCAAGAATTTAGCATTCTATATAGAAAGATAAATGAATAAAAGTAGTAATAGGATTAAAGAGATTGCTGGAATATAACTAACAATACTGACGATGATCAAATTGGACATCGTATGAAGAACCTAGCTCAATGCCTAAATGAGGGAGGATAGAATCCCTCTCTCCACTATACTACTATTATGCATAAAGTTAAGATGAGGAAGTGTTTTTTTGTTATAAGAAATTTGGCGATAAAATTTAATTCCCCCTATTTAATATTCCTGACATATTTACTATGTAAACAGTGTTTTCACCATAAATTCATTCACTTTGGAGGTTTGTCTGATTCATTTATGTCGTAGGAAGGGTTTACACCATTAATTAACTATTTATGACATAAATCACTAATTTATGATATAAGTTTTTCTACAGTAAAACTTCTATTTAAGATCAATATTCCTCCTATAATCACCTTAAATTACAAGAGAGTTCCTTTAATATGGTACAAACCAACATAGGTTTAGAAAAGAAATTAAAAAGATCTATACCTCAAGAGAAAAAACAAGATCTTACAATCTCCCCTCTTTAAAACAACTCATCTATGAGTTCTCCTTCCAAGTATAGTTGAGTGTTTCCTAAGAATAACTTTACCCATTGAGCACATATATTTTCCTCTTACTCTTATTTCTCTTTTTGTACTCATCCATGCTTCCATAACACTCATACTAGAGGAACTAACCTGTCTCGAATAGCCTTCATGGTCTGATTAATAATATGTATAGGATGATCCTCAAAGGATACATATATCACCAACTCAACCTCGTTAGGAAAAATAATATGAAATTATTTTAAGTTATAGTGATATAATTGAGATACATATAATATTTCATGCATGTATCAGTACCTCTGAGGTAACTACAACTGATAGTCCTTCGGCCCGACTCTCTCTATAATCTCAAGAGGCGTAACATAACAACATGAAATATTACCCTTTATTTGAATCAATTTATTCCACAGTCTAGGTAAAACAATAAATAATAATTAATCCCTAACCACAAACTCTATATTTCTTCTGTGGAGATCAGCATAAGACTTTTTCTAAGACTGAGCATTAGATATATGCTTCCTGATAAGTTTTACCTACTCTGAAGTATCCTAAATAAGATGAGGTCTCATTAGTGATGACTATCCTGGATCTAACCAAAATAGGGATGAAAAGAACATCCTAACTTATAAATCCACATAATGATCAATCTTTATAGTCACTTAAAATATGTTATTGTAATTGAACTCATTGATAGGAAATTTTTTCTCGTAATAACCTCTAAAATATTGGATGTTTGATCAGAGCATGTCCTCTAACACATGTATAGTATACTCAGACAGAACTTCAATCTATGGGTGGGTACCATCCTAATATTTTATAAAATATTTTTTTTAAAATAATTTAAATTTTTATATAGATTGTGTTATTGAAACATTTATTTTAGCTTGTGAGTTTCTTCGATAGCGTGCATGACATGCACCACCGAGCATCAGTGAACCATGAAATAATATTATAAGATTATTATAACTTATCCATTAAATATGAGGGTATAAATATGATTAACTAATTTATGAAATACACACATAAATATTAATTTATTTATATATTCTTAGTAAATAATCAATCATTTATTAGTAAAATAATTATATTTATCAAAAATATGTTTTCTTCAAAAATTATTTTTATAACTTTTTATGAGAAAATAATATAATTAATTTATATATAATTTATATAATTTATTTGATAAAATTAAATTCATTTTTTAAATATTCATATCAAAATTAACTCATGGTGAATTTTTGGGATTTCTCAAGAAATATTTATTTTTCAGTAAATAGTGAAAAATAACGATTTTTGTAAAACTAACATTTATTTTCAATAAATTAAATAATTTAAATGCCTGATTATTTTTATAAGTAAAAAAGTATTATTTATTAATATTTAATCCAATTAATTACTTTTTAATAAGATTTATATTGGATTTTATGATAAGTTTGTTTTTAAGTTAAAAAGGGGTTTTTTTCTAAAAACTATTTTAAAGTAAACAATGTTTCTCAATTTTAATTAATTATAATAATATATAATGAGGAATGTTTTAAATAAAATTTATATATTATATATTATTAAATTTTAATTTATATTCATACAAATATTATTATAATATATAGATTTAATATAAAATCATTTTGTGCTTGACAAAATTACACTTCTTGAAAACCAACATTTTCATCGCATCTACGAGTTTTGTTTTAAATTTAATTTATAAAAAATTAGAAATTTTATTTGAAAAAAACAAAATTAATTTTTTAAATCATAATTTCCAAATTATATTATGGTGAATTTTTTATAATTTTCTAAAAAGATTAATTTTTTGATGAATAGTGAAAAATACTGAACTTTTATTAAAAACTACCTTTTTGTTTAAATTAATTATGAAGTTAAATTATATTTTAAATTAATTTTAAAGTAAAATTAGGTAAATTTTGTATATACTCATCCAATTTTGGTTATTTAATTCAAGTTCATAATAAAATTGGATATAAAAACATCATGAACATTTGAACATTTTCTCTTTGAAAACCCATTTTCTCATCACCTCTGTAGGATTAATTTTAAATTAAATTTTTTCACTTATGTGAAATGAATTTGGAAAATTTGATTCCATATTTTGAATCAAAATAATTTATATTATATAATAAGTTCAATTTAACTTTTTACCAAATTTAATAATGAAAATCGTAAAAATTAGTTTCCACAATTAAGGTAAAAATGTGTTTATGAGGGATTAAACTAAACAGATAAGGGTTAAAATGACATAAAAACTTTTATAAAATATATTTACTAGATATATTTTGACCCTATAATTTCTAATTATCGATAATAATATATTTTTATCCTATTTACCTGAGAAAAAAATGGGTACACATTTTCATTTCAAAATATTACAAGTGTTCCACTCACCTCACTTATAAAAATCCACCACCTCTCCACACTTACTCACAAATTAAAACCTATTATTCATCACATAACAACCCAAATAAATTCCCAACTTACCTCCTCTAATCATATAATCCTTATTTTGGTTATAATTCCAATCTACAGAGGATTTTGGTGCAAACCTAAAGAGGATACCTAAAGAAGTGGTAATGTTATTCAACAAAAAATTTTATTTTATTTCTTTCTACACCTAAATAAATTCATATTAAAACAAAAAAAAATATAATAACATATAAAATATTACATATAATGAGATGTTTTTATGACAATTTTATGACTTATGACCTTCTCCACTTTCATCAACTGGGCTACGAAATCATCGTTCGTGTGTACAGCAGGCTATCATCTTGCGAACCGATATCATTCATTTTTCCATTATCACATATCATGGTTGGGTATTATGATTGATATAAAGTATGTATGTGGTATTTATAACATTATTATACATCTAGATTCATTATATAATATACATATTATTACTTTCTATTCTATAGGGGATATGATAATGTCGCTCATGTGGACGGAAGACTACTTACTCACAATGTGATGTGATTTATTTTCACTAATGCTTTACATAGAATATAATAAGGATAAATTTAAAAGATATAAATGAAATAATAATGAAATTAATGACATATTTATCATTATTAAAATATAATATCTCATTTTATTTATTGCCTTTTCACTCACTAAAAGATGATAGTGTCATTCGTGTACGTGTGGACTACCGCCATCACGAAATGATGTGACTCAATTTCCATCACCACACCATATGAATGATATGTATAATTATATTTAAATAAATAATATGGTATTTATGATATTATGATAATTATCTAAATATATTATATTATATACCTCCTTTCCATAGTGATCTTTGAAAAATAGAAATGTTACTCATGCATACGTACGTCCTACCATCTCCATGATCGTAACTTACTTCATTTATCAAAACCATATTTCTTGATTGGTATTAAAAGTATAATTGATATATAAAAAATGGAATTATTTTATTATTACTATTCTATAATTTATGTATCCATGATCAATTTAATATGACCTAAAATAACAAATCAAACAATATACAAAAAAATAAAGCGGTTATTACCTGAAATGTGACTATAACATAGAATTGCTAATAAACAGGTAATAAAATTACTTAAGTAAATAATATATGGTATGATATATATAATTATGGTTCTTTAATAGATTTATAATAAACATATATTTATATATTATGTTTTAATTAGTGAGAATGAAGTTGATACTTACAGTAAGGGATTTATGTCTCACATTTTACTTCTATGAGACACATGCCATATTAACCACCTATTTCTTTTATGTGGTGTATATACTACCCATGAATGTATTTTATTATTCTTATCCTAAATGTTTTTTTATTTACATATCCATTTTAGGATCTCCCTTTTATGGGGTTTATGATTCAAAAGTTACAAAATCGATAAGGTATTTTTGTCTCAATTTTACTTCTTGGAGACATAAGTTATGTTATGAAACTATATTCTATTATGAGTTGTTTATACATCTCATTTTAAATTTAATATCATGAATTTATTTATCCTCGTTATATATTAATTTTCATTTAATGATATTACTTCTTGGGGCTTATGTTTAAAAATTAAAAAAGTGGTAAAGATTTTGTGTTAAAATCTCATCATTTATTAGTATTTTTTATGATTATATTTTCGATGATAGAATATTATGATCCATATATAAAAAAACTCGTGACTTATATTTTATTATGAGTATGTCTTTTGAATACATGGTTTCCTTCATTTACCCCTTTTTATGTACTCAAGAGTTCAAAAACAACATTTTTAAGAAAAATCATATTTTTTCTTGAATACCCTTTTCTTCCAAAACCATGTCTTATAAATATGTCTTAAAAATGTTTTACTATTCTTATATGATTTTTAAATAAAATTTTAACCCATTTTTAAATTTTTACTAAAAAAATTACAATTAATCTTCAGGTCATTTTCCAAATAATGCCCATTTTGATTTTACTAAAAATGTGAAAGGAATCTAGTTTTAACATGTATGTCATAAACATAATTTCCCAACATCATAACCATTATTTTATTTAAATGTTTGATCGCACTATGATCCACTGTTTCATTTTTACCCTTACACTACTGTGTCAAACTAGTTTAGTATTGAAAATTATAAAAATAATAAAAAATTTCACTTCATGTTTGATTTAATTACTTTTTATTTATTAATGTTAAAAAGGGAAATGATCCTTTTATTGATAATCTCATTGAAGGTGGAGGAGATTTGGAGGGCTCATGATGATGTCTAAGAAAAATGAGCCAAACTGCGCAGGTTCCATGCACACAAGTGGACTCAACTGCATATTTCTACTAAACCGTGCATGAAAATGGGATGAAATTTTGTGATATGGTCTATAATTTAATGGTATACATTTCATATGAAGGAACCAAATCCTCATTCAGCCTTTAATATTCCCATACGAACTAATATGTCCAATGAATCAAATCTACACAAAGTCAAATGTGGTGTTCTGTATTTTATTAATATCTCAGGTTGTAATTGTCCAAATGGTGCCAAAAATTCAGTGTATATATTCAATAGGTAGGGATAAAACTTTTTAGTTTTCTCCAAATCAAGATATGACTGTCTAGTGGCCGAAAACAATGGGACAAGTGGTTTCCCAAAATCAGGGTGCCCAAAACTACCTCCCATTTTAGCTATAAAAGAGCACCATGGGCTCTTTGTTTTGTAGTTCAAACTAGAAGTGAAGTGCTGCCAATTTAAAGTCCTAGAAGATTCATTTCATCACCTTTGATGTTCTTGAGGCCCCTACACTCATAGGGGTATTATGTTTGAAGGTGAAGTTCCACCCGAGCCTTCTACTCCGCTCGATGGCGAGGTAAACTGTGGACGATCATTTAGAGGGAGCTACACATACTTGGGAGGGAGTTCTATCACTTAATAATCTACTGGTTTTGTGAAATTTTTGTGTGTATTATTTCACTTATGTTTTATCTAAACATGTTTCTCCTCTGAATTCATTGCATGATTTTAATTAAGTGAACCACCTTTCATTTCAACACTAATTGGGTTGAAATTTCTAGTGGGAAACTTGGGTTGTTTTCACTACTACAAATATGAGCTATAGCCACGGACCTATAGCCACAGTTTTATAGGTCTGTGGCTATATCTTTTATACTGCCACGGTTAATATTCTATCTGTGGCTATATCTAGCTACTCCGTTTTTTTTTTCCAAACCCATCGGGCTCTTCTCCTCCCCCTCGCGATTCCTCACCGCGCCCTCCCCCTCCCCGACGCCTCCAGGACGACACCTCCTCCGCGCCGCGCCCTCCTCGCCGCCGCTCCCTCCTCGCCGCGCCTCCCCCCTCCCCGGACTCACTCCTACGGAACCCTCCCCGACTCACTCCCCTCCCCCGACGCACTCCCCTCCCCGGACGACCGCGCCTCCCCCCTCCCCGGACAACAGCGCCTCCCCCGACGCCGACAGACTCCCCTCCTCCCCCGACGCACTCCCCTCCTCCCGACGACCTCTCCTCCCCGGACGACCGCGCCTCCCCCGACGGACTCCCCTCCTCCCCCGACAGACTCCCCTCCTCCGGACGACCGCAACTCCCCTACTCCCGACAGAATCTCCTCCTCCGACGA
Organism: Viscum album; assembly: GCA_963277665.1. NCBI lineage: Eukaryota > Viridiplantae > Streptophyta > Magnoliopsida > Santalales > Viscaceae > Viscum > Viscum album. The sequence continues at coordinate 1,514,041,558 of OY728119.1, forward strand.
ACTCTCCTCCTCCCGACGACCTCATTGCCGGTATCTTTATCATTCCATTTTTTATCACTTCAGTTTCACTGCAACCTATTTTTTAGGTTTCCCCATCTTAGTGTCATAATGAGAGACGAAATGAATCAAATGTTTCTACAGTTTTCCTATGCCATTACAAATTGAAATGTTGGGTTCCTAATGTTTATAGGGGGAAGATTCAAATATACCCATTTTAGGTAAAGCATCTTCTCTAATTTTATTATCACGTTCCATTCCTCCATTTTTCTTTTTCTTCCTTCATGCGGATGAATCCCTATCTCATCTTTTCGTGCATTGCACCTTCACAATCAAACTATGGGAGTATGTACAGATGGTTTTCTGCTGCTGTCTGGACCTATAGAGAATTGAGGCACTGCTTCTCTCCATTTGCCGATTCCAGTGTAGTGAACAGGTTCATGCACTTATGATGTCTGCTTCTGTTAGCTTGTTATCATTTATTTGGAAAGCAAGGAATGAGTTGGTTTTCAATAACCGTATACCCTCTTTTCATGCTGGTGTTTTTGAATTTTTGGATGGCAATGCTCTGAACTTCGCTGCAATCCATCATCTTCAATTCTCCAACAGGATCCATAGGTAATTACAGAACAATACCATGACCTGCAACTCATCTGGGTTTCTTCAATTGGGTGTGAGTCAAGTAGCTTGGTTTCAGGGATGAGTTGGTGATCGAAGCTGGCACTAATGTCGGGGCACTTCTTGTGGATGGGCTTGGGGACGGGATTCTAATTGAAGCGCTGGATCAGGACATTGATTTCCTGAGGGATACATCATTCAACTTATTGCAAGGTTGCAGGATGCGAAATACAAAGACGGTACGTGATGTGGTTTTAGATAATAAGATGATTGGGTTGATCATGTAGTTTTGATAATTTTGATGTGTGGAATTTTACTACTGTGGCAGGAGTATGTTTCGTGCCCGTCTTGTGGGAGGACTCTTTTCGACCTTCAAGAAATAAGTGCGGAGATACGTGAAAAGACCTCTCATTTACCCGGTGTTTTGGTAACTCTCCCCCCCCCCTTCCAGTTCCATTAATTTTCAAGAAAATCATTTGTGATATCTTAGACCCTCTTTGGTTCAAGGAATCCACTATGAGAGAATCGCTCCCTCTCTCTCAATCAGTTCCATCAATTTTCAAAGAATTGATTTATGATCTCTTAGAACCTGTTTGGTTTAAGGAATCCACTATGAGAGACCCCTCCCCCCATCTGTTAGTTCCATTAATTTTGAAGGAATTCATTTGTGATCTCCTTGAGGTTCTCTCATAGTGGATTCCTTAAACCAGACAGGGGGCAGGGGGTAGGGGGCAGGGGGCAGGGGGCAGAGGGGCAGGGGGCAGGGGGCAGGGGGCAGGGGTGTCCAGCAGGGGGAGGGGTGTCCAGCAGGGGGAGGGGTGTCCAACAGGGGGAGGGGCTGTCCAGCCAGGTGGGAGGGGTGTCCAGGGTCTGGGGGGGACTGGCAGGGGTGTCCGGGGTTTGGGGGGGGGGGGCTGTCACGCTGCGGTCACGCCGCGGTCACCATTAATATATTTGAGGGCTAACTTGGATTCTCCCTTCATATCCATTTGGGGGAAATAAATATCATCTAATAACTTATGACCAGTAATGAGAGCCTAATAATTTGCCTCATCATCAGTGAAACCTTATAAAAATAGGAAAAAGTATGATTGGACATCTTGTGTTGGTGTGATAAAGACAACCACCTGGCCTACTCAATTAAGATTGGAATTATTAAGCATTATTTCAGTCGATCTTTGAAAATCACCATCAAAATATGTTTTCTAATACTCTTTGACATGATCCACTAAGAGGGTAGCCTCATTTGGGAAATCAACATTCAGGGGAGTATCATGATTCTATATATAATATCACAACTTCTACACTGTAAAAACTATTGCGAGGAAACTCTTATCTATAGGGGAGTATCTATTCTATATATCGAGGAGCATCCGACTATGATATTATAAACAATTTTCTATTACCTCTGTTTTTTTGGGTTAGATGGGTTACAAGGGATCATTCCAAGGAAGTCCCATAAATGAACAATGTCTTTCCTAAAATGGAAGAAATCAAAACTGACAGTTGTAAAAGATAATGCTTAATGTTATCAATAATCGATATGGAACTCCTCATCCAATTTTTTAATAGGTACTTTATTCATTGGACACTAGAGGATCTTACACTATCCAACTAGATTCACATTAAATCAGTTTATATAGGTGAATAAACTGGTTATAGGTACAATTCATAGGTTAGAGATATCATAGTAGTGCATGTTATTGAGGTAGAGTACCACAACTAAATTCATTTAATAATAAAATTATTAGATGTGGGTGATGAATTTATATTGTTTCCTGATTTTTTCAGTTGGTAATAATTAAACCATTGGTAATTTAACATCCTTCAATGCACCTCATATTTTTGAGTAACAATGTTCTAATGATTTGTTCTTGATAACTAATTGAGAGTGTTAATGTTCAGGTTGCTCCAAAGTGATGAAGGATGGAGATCAATTTTATACAGGATGTGTTTTTTAGGCCATCTCCATCCTTGCAATGAAGCTCACCAGGGTCTCAAATTACGGTATGCTCATAGAACTAGGATTAGAAACTGGTTCATCTATGGTGAGGGGTGTTGTCAAGCTTTGGGACATGGGGTTGGTTAAGAAGAATATGTGGGGGTTGAGGAAGAAGAGGAGGGTATTTTGGAACTTTTAAAACTTGAACATCCATTCCACCCTCGAAGTTTTAATTTTACCAAACATAATTTATAAACACCATTTTCCACAAACTAAATTGGATTACCCCTGATCCGAGCACCCAAGTCGGCCTGTGGAAAGGCTTGAGGGTCATTCTCAATCCCTTCGAGCTAACAATAATTGTCGAGACATCAAATTATGCTCTATGAGAATAATTTTCCTAGATAAATATTATTCAACAAGTAGTATAATTCCATAAAAATTTCAGCATGGTGTGTCCATGCCTTAGATGTCCTCGCATAACAAAATAAGTAGTTTCAGGGGGGCAGGTTGCAGGGGGCAGGGGGCAGGTTGGAGGGGGGCAGGGGGCAGGGGGTAGGTTGGAGGGGGGTTGGGGGCAGGGGGAAGGGGGGCAGGTTACAGGGGGGCAGGAGGCAGGTTGTAGGGGGCAGGGGGCAGGGGGAAAGTTTCAGGGGGGCAGGGGGGCAGGTTGGAGGGGGGAAGGGGGCAGGGGGCAGGGGGCAGGTTGGAGGGGGGCAGGGGGGCAGGTTGCAGGGGGCAGGGGGGCAGGTTGGAGGGGGGCAGGGGGCAGGGGGCAGGGGGCAGGGGGGGCAGGTTGCAGGGGGCAGGGGGCACGTTGCAGGGGGGAAGGGGGGCAGGTTGGAGGGGGGCAGGGGGCAGGGGGCAGGGGGCAGGGGGGTAGGCTGCAGGGGGGCAGGGGGCACGTTGCAGGGGGGCAGGGGGGTAGGTTGGAGGGGGGCAGGGGGCAGGGGGAGGGGGCAGGGGGAGGGTGGAGGGGTGCAGCTGTGAGCATAATTTCACATCCTATTGAAGTATAGATTCAACGATTTTTATAGATCTAGAGAAGTTATATTTCATAGTAACTTTGAACCAATCTACCTTAGTTTTTACTCTAGTTTTGTTCTGTTTTGAACTTTAAATTTTATAAATTAATGTATATGTTTACACTTATAGGAGAAGAAATTTTGGAAACCAAAGGTATTTATTCAACAAGAAAAGAAGGGAAATTTTTTCCAATGATCTCAAATGAATAGAGCATCTACACTATGGGAGTAATAGTTTAAATTCTGTGATTTTTCTACTTAAACTTGAAAATTCACTTCTTTTTTTTAGTTGAAATAAATGGTTGGAAGTTGCCTTTTAATAAATTTTGTATGCTGAAATCATCTTGTTAAATCTGTTGGTTTTTGCTTCCTTTTTTACTACCTTTTTTTATTGAAATTCTGGTGTGTATGCTTATTTTAATGTTTTACTAAAAATCATTTTTGAACTTCAAATGTTAACATGCATCTACATTAAAATCCATGAATATGTGTTGAAGTTGTTAATATAGTAACTAGTGGGTATCATTCATGCATTTTGTGTGATTGTTTGAACTCTATGTTCTTCATTTCTTTTGTTTCTAATATATTAGTTATATTCTTTGTTTGTAATTAGATAAAAAATTTCTTTATTGTTACAAATTGATGCATATATCTAATTAATCATTTCTACCATAAGACGAGGTTGTTGGTGTTGGTTCAAATGCGGGCACGTTGGCATGCAACCGACAAGCAAGAGGGAACATCCATTCTTGGTAATGGGCATCTATGTGAACTTCACTTCTCAGTTATTGGTTTTGATTAGAGTGATATTAACATATTATTTTGTTCCCATGTAGTTTTACAAACATAAAATAAAAATTTAATCAGGGAAAGGTGCCCCCAAAATATATGCCCCTCGAACTGGATGTTCTATCCAATGTTTATCTCTCTATCAGGAAGGGGTACATTGTCCTCATTCAAGGATTTTCCCGGGGGTGGGCCCTCTAGAGTAAATACAACACACTGAGAATAATCCATGTTTTTTTCATTAGAAGGACCATCCTAAGGTGATGTTGAAGTGATTAAGTCTGTAGTTTTCCCAGTATCCTTCTACACTGATATAACCCCTATCTTATCCACATTATAAGGGACAGTAGTGTATTTTCTCTCAAAGTCATAGATTGGAATATTCATCTTACCGTTCCAACTTTCATAGTTAGAGACATCATTCCCCTTCATATTGTAAAAAGAACACTCCTTGTCCCTATTACATTCTGGAGAATGATGGAAAAAACATATAATTCATGTAAAACTATGGTTTCCTTTCGTATTGGATCAGAAATTCTATACATTCATCTAGTTAGTTAAGACTACTTCTTCTAGAATCATTATATACATGTCCACATTCATTATATACATGTCCACATATAATTCACATATTAGCATTCATTTCTTTAAATCTTCTGAGAAAACATCCTCTCATGCCATCCATATCATCCTATTTGAAACTAAGTGGAAGATGTTTCCCCACGGATGTCGCTGGACCGGGCCAACACGCCGCGGTCATGCCGCGGTCACGCCGCAGTCACGCCGTGATTTGGCCCTGCTCCAGGACGACACCCTGCGGCGGTTACTCCTCCTTAGAGAAACATTGAATGGTTAGCTCTATAATTTTTCGTATTTCCTCATTCCTAAACTATATCTCCTCTCAGCGCTGCCTCTCATCCATCTTTCCACAAAACGTGCATAGAAGGTGGTACAAAAGCTCAATTCAACTGAAAACATTGGTTTGGAATTGTCTGGCATATTTTATTCCTCTAGGTATTCCTACACATTTCTAGATCTCCAAACCTCACCGAATTAGGTATATCAGGGGTCATCCAATCCTCTATTCATCACAGATTAGCATTCATTTCTTTAAATCTTCTGAGAAAACATCCTCGCATGCCATCCATATCATCCTATTTGAAACTAAGTGGAAGATGTTGCCCCGCGGATGTCGCTGGACCGGGCCAACACGCTGCGGTCACGCCGCGGTCACGCCGCGGTCACGCCGCGGTCACGCCGCGGTCACGCCGTGATTTGGCCCTGCTCCAGGACGACACCCTGCGGTGGTTACTCCTCCTTAGAGAAACATTTAATGGTTAGCTCTATAATTTTTCGTATTTCCTCATTCCTAAACTATATCTCCTCTCAGCGCTTCCTCTCATCCATATTTCCACAAAACGTGCATAGCAGGTGGTACAAAAGCTCAATTCAACTGAAAACATTGGTTTGGAATTGTCTGGCATATTTTATTCCTGTAGGTATTCCTACACATTTCTAGATCTCCAAACCTCACCGAATTAGGTATATCAGGGGTCATCCAATCCTCTATTCATCACAGATTAGCATTCATTTCTTTAAATCTTCTGAGAAAACATCCTCTCATGCCATCCATATCATCCTATTTGAAACTAAGTGGAAGATGTTGCCCCGCGGATGTCGCTGGACCGGGCCAACACGCCGCGGTCACGCCGCAGTCACGCCGCGGTCACGCCGCGGTCACGCCGTGATTTGGCCCTGCTCCAGGATGACACCCTGCAGCGGTTACTCCTCCTTAGAGAAACATTGAATGGTTAGCTCTATAATTTTTCGTATTTCCTCATTCCTAAACTATATCTCCTCTCAGCGCTGCCTCTCATCCATCTTTCCACAAAACATGCATAGCAGGTGGTACAAAGGCTCAATTCAACTGAAAACATTGGTTTGGAATTGTCTGAAATATTTTATTCCT
>OY728119.1:1514048094-1514166047 GCA_963277665.1 Viscum album
CACAGACTATGACCCTATAGACCTCTTTCTCAGTGGAATTAGGTGGAGGAGCCTAAAGTCTAAGGTTAATGTTTAGAAAAACACCAAGGAACCCACAAGGAAAGAAGTTAATTCCTCAAAAACATCTCACCTCATATGAACTCTGACCATGTAATAAAATCCCTTTGTCTTGATATCTCTAATAAGGTGGGTTTCGTGATATTGCCATCAACTCATGTGCACGATTTCTCTTCCTCTGAATTTTTGGAAATAGAAATTTTCTATTGATCACCACGGCCATGAATTTATTTAGGCTATATCATTTCCATCAAAGGGCCTAATATATTATCTTAAATTAAATAACAAAAGGGACACATCCTTTCTTGCATTATTAATTAATATAGTATTACTCATGACGTACCTAACATATCCTACCTCACTATGAACATATTTCATCACAGTTTTCATTAATACATCTAAGTGCATGATTCATAATACTCATTAATAATAATATTAATGTCTGAGTTCCAATACAAAATTCCTCATTTAGGAACATCCAATGACACTTATAAATTAGGATTTTTTACTCGTGGGTCTCATTCTCAAAATATCCTCCTGGACATTACTAAGGGCATTCACCATGAGAAGGTTCCTCAATGTCTTATGAGTCCCCACTCCTAATAGCATGTATAATTTTATCCATCAATAGATATCATCAAACTATAAAATATATATTCAAGAATACTATCATAGAACTTCTAGGTTCTCACTAGAGAAGGGATCCACTATGACCTTTAGTGTGATAGCTACTCTTAGGATATTATAAAATATAATTTTATAGAGAAGAACAGTCATGATGTGATAAGGAATTTATTAATATTAAAAACCAGGAATATATTTTATCAAAAAGAACAAATATGTTGGTTCTAGAGCACAAACCCCAATTGACACCTACTTCCACTAGATCCAATTGATAATGACCTTCATTCTGAAAGCTCGTATAGGATACTCATGCTTCTTCTAGGACAAGACTTTGGTCAAGGGGTCATTTAAATTCTCTTCCATGGGCACCCTAATTACTTCAAATTCAAACTTCTGATAAAAATACCTCAAGAGGTGATACTTATCGAGTATGTGCTTTGTCTATTTATGTGACCTTGAATCTTTTAAAAGATCCACCAATGGATTATTATCAAAATAAAATGTGATAGGGTATTTACTGGGAGGATCCACATCAAGATCCTAGACAATTTCCCAAATCCAGATGGCTTCCTTGGTTACATTAGAAGCCTCTATATACTCAGACTCCACAATAGAATCAAATAAAACATTCTTCTTTGTAATCTTCTAGATCATAGCTCCTCCATTTATACCAACAACATATCATGATTGAAAATTTAGATAATTCTAGTATATCTGAAAACTAGAATCAACAAACCCTCTGATGAAAATCTCTAAGTAATTTCATACACCAGGAATATATCCTTAGTCCTTCTTAAGTACTTAAGGATAGTCTTAACAGAAGTCCAATGGTGTTATCTTGGATCATCTTGATATCTTACACCCATACTAAATCTATAGGAAACATTAAGTCTAGTACATAACATAAAATACACGATCGATCTTCTTTCTAAATCATACGTGATCTTACTCATTCTATCTTTCCCTTATTGTGTTTGGGGACACATTTTCATAGAAAGATGTATACCATGTGACACTAGAACCAATACCCCTTTGGATTGTTCCATACCAAATTCCTTTGGTATATGGTCAATATATATGCTTTTTTGTAGTCCAAGAATCCTCTTTGATCTATCACTAATGTTCTCTATCCCTATAATGTAGGCTGTTTCACCTAAGTCCTTCACAGATAATCACTTTTTCAACAAGTCCTTAACTGACTATAAGACTACAATTTTGTTTCCAATAATTAATATTTAATCAACATACCATACTAGGATAATTTCCAACTTCCCATTAAACCTTTTGTAAACACATGGCTGGAATTCCTTATTAATGAAACCAAATTCTATTATGGCTTCATCAAATTGAATATTCCATGATCTGGATGCTTTCATCAATCCATAAATGGATATCTGTAACTTTCATACCCTTTTTGCATCACCTAGTGTAAAAAACCCTTCAAGTCGTGTCATATATACATCTTCCTAAAAGTTCCCATTATGGAATACAATTTTGACATCCATCTACCAAATCTCATAGTTATAGTAAGCTTTTATGGGAAGTATGATTCGTATGGATTTAAACATGGAAACTGGTGAAAAGGTTTCATTGTAGTCAGTACCTTAACATTGTTTAAAACCTTTATCCACTAGCCTTTCGTTATAGGTACTTAGTTTACCTTCCATGTCCATTTTTCTGTGTAATACCCATTTACAACCAATTGGCTTTACATCAAATGGTGCTTCAACCAGAACCAAAACATGGTTCTAATACATAGAATCCATCTCATAAATCATAGCTTCTTTCCATATAGTAGCTTCTAAGCTCAATACTTCCCCCTTGTACGAGATAGTTTCATCATTTTTTAATAATAATGAGTCACCATCCTCAGTGACTATAAATACATATCTCTCTAGTTCCCTTACATCTCTTACACTCCTACATAGTACTTCTGTTCCAGGAACTACTTCTTCCACAAGGACCTATGGAACTCATTCTTGCACTGATTCTTATGTATCTTGAAAACCAACTTCGTCAAAGTCAACCATGCTCCAAATATCCATTTTTATGATGTGATCCCACTAAAGAAATTCTCATTGTCTAGTGACATACACTTTCTTTCCTGAGGGTTTGTATAGTTAGTATCCCTTTTTTTCCTTGGGATACCCTATAAAGATACACCTCATTCCAAGAGTTGCTAGTTTTTCTCCTAAGAAACATTTAAAAAAATTCCACACAACCCCATACACATGTATGCAACAAAATTGGTTTATTACCACTCCATATATCAAAGGTAATTACAATATCCACTTAATTTTTTACTTGGTTTAATTTGTATTCCAAAATTTTTAATGAATATCAAAAAAAGGATAATGGAAGATATGCATGAATTATTATCAACCTTACCATATCCAAAAAGGTACGATTACTTATTTCACTAAGACCATTCCACTATGGTGTATATGGTGGAGTGAGTTGAGATAGAGTCCCAAACTCCCTTATAAAGTTGAAGAACTTTTGGTTAAGATATTCAACACCTCAATCCAGTCAAATATAATTTATCCTTTTTTTCAGTTTGATTCTCTACTTCATTATTGAATTTCTTGAATTTATCCAAGGACTCGTACTTATACCTCATTAACTAAATATATCAATATCTACTCAAATCATTAGTAAAAGTTATGAAGTAATAATATACACCGCTTTCTTATAAAAGAAATATTCCGCACACATCAGTTTGTACCAATCCAAGAGGCTTTGTGGCCCTTTCACCCTATCCACCAAATGGCGGTTTGGCCATTTTTCCTCATAAATTAGCAAGACATATATCAAGTGGTTTTAAATTATATGGGTCTAAATAAACATCTTGACAGAGATTTTTCAAATGATTATCATTTACATGATCAAAATGGTGATGCCATATATGGGTGTTATATGAGTCATGTGTATTTGATTTGTTATCAATTTCCAACACTTGGTTTTCATAATTGAAAAAATAAAAACCGTTATTTAAATGTTCTATAACCTAACATATGTTGTCCTTATAAAAGAAACTAATTTATTTCTGAACAATAATATAAACCCATCTGTATCTTAAAATTATACAGAAATTATGTTTTTGGTAATAGTTCGTACATAATAAAAATCCCGTAAAAAAATCATTCCCATTAGAAATGATTGTTGTTAGTCACCAATTTCAAGAGAATCTAGCCTTACATCATCAAAAGATCATAGATCCACCTATCGTCTGTCATTGTTTTGGAAATCTACTTGGTTTCTGCATTTGGATACAGATGTGAGCACCAAAATCTATATCTAACACCCAATGTGTAGAAATGGAAATATTTAACTTGACAACGAATGAACCATTAGATTTCTCTTGATTTTGGGTGCAGTTCCTCTTCTAGTGGACTATCTTTCCATAAAAAAACCTACTCCCTCCTTTTCTTTACACAGACTTTGATGTTTTCCCTTATTGGAAGGATGGTGCTTGGGATATTTAGACTATTTATATGTATTGGTCCCCTTTTCCTTGTTCTTACTTTTCTAATTAACCGTAACGACGAAGGGTTTGTCACACCCCATGTCTTTATCCACATAGTTAATCACGTTCAGAAGTTCTGATAGACTCTTCCCATTATTTCTCATATTATATTTCACAATAAATCTAGACATAGTCTTGAGAGGTGATAAATGTATAAGATCTATACGCAACTCATATGAGAATTTATTCCTTAAGATTTCTAGGAATTAAATGTATCCAATAATATTGACTACATGAGGCCCAGTTGGTGTAGACCCTCCAAGATTAGTTGTAAACAAATTAGTGGGGATCTTTTACCATGCTTGTATATCCTTCTCTTGATAGAGACCCCAAAGGCGAGACATCATTCTATAGGCATCCATATCCTCATGTTTTTTTAAGAGATCATTTTCCATGGACGATATCATGAATCAATGAACATATTTAGCATCAGTCAGATGTTTCTTATAGTGAGAAAACTCTTCATCACTATCCCCATTTCTAGGAAAAACATGTAAAGGTTCTTCTAGAAATAGTTTGTTCGAATCCATTAGATGAAGGTGTGTGGAAGTGTAGTTTAAATAATTCTCATAAAAACAACCTATTTTATTTAGGATACTGGTTTTTTTATAAAATAAAGTATTAAAGAAAGTTTAGTGGGTTGGAGAAGTAAAATAAAAATAAATAACTTAAGAGAAGACGTTACCTTTAAATTGGGCATCTCACTTGGGATTGAACCAAAAGATTTACTTGAATTACCTTCTGTCAATGGGAAGGCTTCTATAAATAATAGAGGGATATAGGTATATTAATTGGGTAGAGGTTGAACAATCCAAGGGTCTTGAGAGGTGCGATTAATGGGTTAGAGGTGATGGATTTTTATGAGGGGAAGGAGGGGCTCTATATGAATGTCTAAAAATATTATTTTATTATTAACTAATTTTTGGATTCAAAAGGTCCATAACTCATTAAATTAAAAGATAATATGACTCTTGTTAGAAATTAAATCATTAAATAATAATTTTAAATGTTTTGAATAGTACTTTAAATTTTATAATCACATTTATTGAAATCATTTATTAATAAGGTAATCACTAAATCATCATTGTGTCATAAATAATTTTATTTATTTGATGTATTAAAATTATAAATAAAATATCATGATGTAGTAAATCTTTTTATATTTAAAATTAATATTTACAGTCAAAGAGATAACTTATATAACCCCATGTAAAATTTTATTTCCTAAAAGATATATGTTTATGTAATTTTTGTCTTTACTTTAAATTAATTAATATAAAGTGTCATTATCACTCCTAAGTGGCTCCATGGGGTCCAAATATCAACCCAAGGATGCCCATGGTCTGACATGTATCATCCAATAGGATTAGTACACATGTTAGGGTAATTTAATATTATTATAATATTATTTTGATACCCTTATTTACCAGATTTACCTTTTAACCATGGTAAATTAAATATTTACTGAAGTAAATATTCATAATGTCTAAAACTAAAAGTTATCTATTAAAAAAATTTGTACCTCTTGATTCAAAATATGGAATCTATTTTTCTAAATTCAAAAAACATAAGTGTAATAAATTAATTTAAAATCAATTCCCCTTGTCAAAACAAAAAGAGTGTTTTTAAGAAATAATATCTATCGAAAGATTGACAATTGTTTATGTTGAATTTAAGATTCAAATTATTTACAATGACCAGAATTAGATTAAATTGTAAGAATATAATAAAATTACAATTTAATCCTAATTAAAATAATTTTCTAAATATATAAGTAAATTATATTAAAAGTTAGTTTGGAATTAAAATGCAGTATATTTCACTATTCATTAAAAAATGAACATTATCAGAAAAATAAAAAAATTTCATCCAAATTAAATTTTGATGTACCAATTATAAAGAATAATATTATTTTTTAAAATAGAAAATATTAAAGTGACAGAAAATAGATTTAAAACGGGTTTGTCATCAAAAGGAGGTAAATAAACCTTGTAAAAATATTAGAGTGCTTATGCTTAAAATTAGATTCATTCACATTTTAAGCTTCTAAATTCTATTGGATAAATGTAAAAACATTTAACAAAAAATTTTAATCATATTTTAGTTATTCTTGTTCATTCCCACCAATACAACGACTATGCGTTAACTATCATTTAAAATAATAATAATATTATTTTATTTTTCTGTATAACAAAACGTTTTGTGTAATGTAAGATTTCAAATAAACTCGTTGTTATGTATCAGGTACACCATAAAACATGACATCCACTTTAAAGTAAAATTAATATTTAATTCACAAATATTAATAAATATGAAAATTTCATATTCTTTATTTACCTGGGATGTTACATGAATAAAGTCAAGTCAACCAAAAACCTCATGTTAGAATTCCTCTATAATTGAAAGCACCCAAAATTTGGTTGGTCAAGAACATTTAACTATGGTTTGATTCTAAATAAAGTAATTAAAGGATATACCAACATAATATTTTGTCTAGGGATTTTATCCTCTATACAAAAAGTTCCTATTATTATCTTTATCACTTGATTATTAATATTATGTGTGATTAATTATGTGATTAACCACATATTTAGATAATATTTATGCATAAACCTGTTTATTTTAGTTCCATATTTCATTCTTGTTAATTCATTAATTATAGGACCATTAAAAAACATCCATAATGAATAACCATGTAACTAGAAGAAATAAAATAAATGGTGTGACCATGAGCTTGTGCTAATGGTATGTTTTTTTAGTGGTTCGTAAACTAACTATTGAACAAGGGGAGAAACACATTAAAATAATTTTAGGTTCTTGTTTATAGATTTCCACCTGTCCACTTTGTATCATTCTTGGATTGGTTTAACGTCAGATCCTAACTTTAACTACCTCCCCTAGATTGGGAGCTCCATCCATTACATATGCTTTTACTCACACATAGGTGAGGGGTAAAAGGGGGTTTACATAAAATAATCCATGAGCATATAGACCCTACATATTAACGAGGAGAGAAGGAATACTAACCAACAATTTAAGTTTAATAATAAATTAAAATTAAACCAACAACATATAATGGTTTGGTCTATCTCATGATCATACACTAGCATGAAATGAATTACACCTTTAATAAAACTGGCATTCAATTTTTATTTGTTCATTTTTAAGATAAATCACACTTGAATCGATTAATTGTAATATTTAATTAATAAATCCTTTTTTTCTTAATCATTATATGAATTTCCTTGAGATTCCAATCCATTATAATTTTTAACAAAGTAAATAAATTCATTTAAAATTAACCTTGTACATAAATGTACCTTGAATGTAACACGATGAATACCCATACAAATATACCTTAAATTTATTATACTCATATACATTTTTACTCTTGTGACATATGACATACATGAAATATCATGTAATTTCAGGATGTGTACTTCACAGAAGATTACATGATTTAAATGATTTTTTTGGTCACATGTTATGCATCAATGAACATAGAGTGACAAACTATAATATGACTCATACATGATATGTAGATCTAAACATTAAACATATATTAATTAAAAATTTAATTATTTATGTATATTAAAACCTATCAAATGGAGTTTCCTATCATTAAGGCTACACACAAGTACACGTATTAAGGTTTACATATTAAAATAAATAAATTTTAAATTTGTGTAATCTGGTAAAAGTACATGGAATATAGATCTAATATACATGGTGTGTATGCCCATCACCATCTATCTATAGTACACACCTAGGGACTCCATGTGTTAGGCGTACATAAAAACTCTTGGAGTAGACAGCGTGTCCAGTGGGCCCCACGCTGTGTTGACTCCATCTTACATGGTCATTGGTTTGATAGGTTTTGTTGGTTGTGTATATAATACACTTCCCAAACCTAACCCAAAGAGACTATACACCATGCCTGTAGAGACCCATACTTTACATACATTGTTATTACATCAAAACTGAAGCACACTTATTACAACATATAACAAAACCAGGAAAGGACCGAATAGGTATAGTGTCTTTAGAAACCTGGAAACATAAACAACTGGTTCATAAAGCATCTACACTGTCACCCATTTATTTCATCATATCTATAGTCCCATTTGTCATATCTTACTTAATAAGCTTCTTCCTAACCTGGGGAATGAAAACATACAAAAGGGTGAGCTCAAATGCTCAGTAAGGGCAAACATAGAGAACATAAAACAATCCATAAATATTTGAAAGTAAAAACATGAACATGAAATCTAAACATTAAATCCTTGAGAAAAGACATAAATCTTGGAAGAACATAAGGCATATAACATAAAGGAACATCAATGACGATAAAATAGCATGGGAATAAAACATGTAATTGTGGAATCCATTAAGCACATGTAATGATTTCCATAGTAGCCAATGCATTGCTGCCAAGACCATCTTAGTGGACAAAGTCCCATTCTGAATCGAGTTCACACCTCGTTTCAGTCCTGTAACACTGAACCAGATTAACTTACCATTCCAGCCATGTCTATCTCATGACATATAAAATCTTTACCCAATGCATTGGAGGGAGATATAGGTCCCATCCATCTCGTAATGAAATCATTATTACTTGTGACACAAAATAAACATACATCATTCATAATAACCCAATAAATGAAAAGGGTTTCATAAACATCATCCCATTATCACATAATCCATATAAAAGGAATGGATATCATTTCATAATAAGAAAAGTGAATCAATGTAAATCATAGAGACATGATACTTGAAACATACACATATGAAATAATGTCATCTTAGATGAAAAATAGTTTTGACAAAACACTTGAAATGAATTCTTGAGGAAAATATTCTTTCTTCTTCAAAATCATTCTCTTTTCACAAAATGTCATGAAATTTTAAAAGAAAAGGATTTTTTTGAAAATAGTAATGAAATATTTTGGAGGAATCTTCATTAAAATAAGGCTTTATAAAACTGTAAAAATCCGTTCGTGCCGTATAAGTTAAAAAAAACATTCTTCTCTTACTTTTGCAGGAAAAGTCAAAAAGTATCTCGTAATAGAAAGATTCCATACATACCTTGTAGTAAAAGTCAAAAATTGGTAAAAAGGAATTTAAACATACATGAAAACACTTTTATAAAACATGTACATGGATGATAGAAATAACCCCAGTATATACTTACAAATAAGCAATCTCGGATAAAAATGAGATTTGCAAAATTTTCCCTTACCTTAGGTCTGATATGCTTTGTACGTATCCAAACCACCTGTATAATGATTTAAATAATGTCATTGACTTATTACAGAATCATATTCATTGTTGTTATATCATATATGTTTCACTTATGACTTTATATTACCCGTTCTTTTGTAAATTCCATGTTAAAGAACTGTTTTGGGTAAAATCATTTTATTTATCGTATGTGTTTCGACTTGTCGTTCTTGATATTATTACTTATATCCTGATTTACATACCTCCAGAATGTAAAACATGATTTATATATAATATATATTCATCATATACATATAAATTATATATCGATAAAAGGAATGAAATACACCGTTCATGGAGACGGTAGGTCGTACTTACGCATGAACGTTGTTTTCGTTTCCCTTTTGAATTGAATGGAATTAAGTAAATGAAATACATATAAATATATACATAAATCCAGTATCATTATTATGTCATATAATTCACTATTATTCATTAGATATACTTTATAATCATTCATGAATGGTTAACATGGTGAGTGAATCTAATCGCGTCGTGGAGACGGTAGTCCGTACGTACGCACGAGCAATGATATCATTCCCAAGATCGTGGAATTGTATTTAAGTGTATGTATAATATTATAGAATCAATATCACTTTACAATAATAATATATATTCATTACTTTCACCATTATACCCATCCCTATAATGTGGTGGTGGAAAATAGATTACACCACGGCGTGGAGACGGTATTCCATACGTACGCATGAGAGATGATTTCGTTCCCACAATTATATAATTGGAGTGGATGGTATAATATATCAGAATCAGAATGATGTTATAATAACCATATATAGTTATTATTTACACCATTATACCCATCCATGTAAGGTTTTGGTGGAAAATAGATTACACCACAGCGTGGGGACGATAATCCGTACATACGCATGCGCGGTGATTTCGTTTTCCGTAGGATGGATAGATGGTGAAATAGGGTTGTTTCATAATTATAATAACATATCAGTATATTATTGATAGTTATGTTATTACCTCATAATGAAACAACTAAAAAAAGAAGAAGTGGAATAAGAAATAAAGTTGAAAGAATCGGTAATGGACATTATCTCTTCTTTGAAGCGCCTCTTTGAGACCTCCTCTTAGGGTACTAAAATTGGTCTTTGAAGAAGAACAGGACCTCTAGGATGCTTCTAGGGAAGTGGAGAGGAGAATTTTTCCGGGGTTGGACGAGCTTGAAGGCTCAATGTGGTGTGAGGAAGAGAGGGAGGAGTTTCCCTTTTATAAGGGAGGAGAGGGGCACCTTTGGAATAACTAAAAATATTATTTTATTATAAAGTCAAATTCGGTTTTTAATAGCTCCAAATTGATATTTTAGAAGTTAAGGTGTGGATGGGTCGAAATCCTCTCATCCAATAGAATTTAGACATGTTTAGGTCATTATACTAACCTTATCTTTTAGTTTTAACTCTTAGTTAATTAGATTGACATTTACCATGTCACTTTGTACTTTTATATTATATAGTTAACAAACCTAACATATACATCCAAGAGACCCCCAAGTGGTCCGTTAATAATACGAATATCATGATATAAGTATTTTGGACGAACCTTAGATTTTTAGGAATATAATAACAATTAATAATATAATATTTGTTTTAAAAACTATTTTATGTCAATTTTGACACTATTTGGTAATTGATTTTTGTGAAAATCATAACAGAATTATTAGTTCGAAAAAAATTAATTAAATCAATACTAACATGTCATATTAACATAGAAATTTATTTTAATTCATAAAAAGTCTCAAATTACATTCATTTTGGTATTTATAACGTCAATTATATCAATATTTCATTAATAGGATAATTATTACATCATCATTATATCATAAATAAATTAAATTATTTTAAGTCTAAAAATTACGAATAAAATACCATTATGTTTGAAATATTTTTATATTTTGAATGAATATTTATAGTTGAATTTATGTTATGTATAACCCTATATTAAAAATGATTTAGTTATTAAGCTTTGATTTTAACTATTTTAACCCTTCTTTAAATAAATTGATAATAAATGCCCTAATCTAATCCAAGTGGGCCTAAATGGTCATATTTTATTTCTAAGGTTGTTTTTGGTCGAATTACACTTATCCAATAGAAATAGGACATGTGTTAGGGTAATAATAATAACACCTTTACCCTTAATTACCCTATTTACTTTTAACAGTGGTAAAAAAAGTAAAAAGTTACTATTCACCAAAAATTATTTTCATCTCATTAAACCAAATTTTAGTCCTTGATATTAACCGTGTCTCTCGAAGTTTTTAAATTCCACTCATAGAAGTGGTAAAATTACGTTTTATGAAAAATTCAGTTTTTTTATCTACCACTTAATGGTTTCACTATTCAACAAAAAATGAAAGTTTCCAGAAAAATACGAAAAATTGGGCCTAAGATATATTTGATATTATGAATTCAAAAATGATGTCTATTTTATAAAATTCAAAACATATCAGTTACATTAACGAATTTAAAAATTAATTCTTGTCGTCAAAACAAATAGCGCGTTTTTAAGAGATAACAACTATCAAAAGATTGACACTTGTTTATATCTGGTTTAAATTTGAAATTACATCCAATTACTAAAATTTTATTAAATTGTAAAAATATATTCTAAATATACTTTAAATCCAATCAAATTTTTAATTTATCACTATTAATTATTTCGATTAAAAAAGTTGTTTTTAATTAAAATTTAGTAATTTTCACTATTCATCAGAATATGAATGTTATCCGAAAAGTACCAAAATTTCACCCTAAGCTAATTTCGATATTCTGAATCCAAAAATGAATTCTGTTTTGAAATATAAAATTTAAAATATTTCAAAAAGTGGGTATTACTATTCATAACGGCTAGTTCATAAAAATATTATAATAATATCTCATTTAGTGAAACTCGGTATTGCGTACTACACACGCTATCGTGGAAGGTCGTAATTGCGTGTAATGCAAGCCAGGTCAAGGATGTGTTTAGTGCAAGCTCATTTTGGTGTAGCGTAAAACACAAGACATTAATGAAATTAAAAGAATATTTTTAATAAAATATCGGGGTGTTACATTCTACCCCCCTTAAAATGAATTTCTCCCTCTAAATTCGTCGGGGTTATATATGGTTTTCTACTCGAATGTTTTTTTAATAGAAACCCACATCATAAAAAGGAATACGAAAACATGGCTTTAAAAACTAAAGTATGAAACTTAATGGTTACCCAAATTAACTAATCACTGGGTTTCCACATAAGAGAACATAGGTGAAAATATGGATATGGAATAAAAATCTAACCATCATGTTCTGATGGAGAGTGGTAGAGGACATGACTATGAAAAAGCCAACAATCACAAAGCCATAGATTTGTGATGATCTAAGGTACCATCTGATTCATCGGATATAAGGGCACTAAGAAAACATTTTTGGTTTTCAAGATCATTTCCCTAAAGTTGATAAACTTGGAATTAGAAGAAATAATTTCGTGATTTTGGTACAGTCACACCGATGGTCGTTCTTTGGACAATTTCCACTTCATCTCTTAAAGAAATGAATTTGAATTTTTCATTCATGAAGTGTTAGGAGATCCTGTGATAGAATGATGGGTCATTCCATTTGTCTCAAACAAAAGGTTATAAAAGTTATCAAAAATACATAAGTCCATCTATAGTGAGATTAATCATATATGGTTCATAAAATGGACTTATAATTCATATATCATACTGCTTAATATAATAAAACTAGTTTCTACTAAACAGGGACTTCCTGTAGGCCAATGGTAGGCGATAAAGGCCAGTCGCACTTTTGTTGTGGGTTCGATTCCCATAGCCTCGTCCGACGCGATGGGCTGTCACCCATCCTGTAGGTTGTCCTTTTTCTAAAACTACATTACTATAACATCCTATCAATAATATCAAAAAAAGTTCTATCCTTAAACAATACTAACTTATGTCCAACATAATCCATTCCAATCTTTAGGATTATCTAAAATACTTCGGTCCAAGCTCCAAGTATAATGAAAACGATTACTTGAACTGTCATCAACCAAGCATGTGAATACCATAATTTATCCCCCAGATATCTTGTTGGTCACATTCCAATCATGTGAATACCTTAATCATGTATTCTCTTGAAAAAGGAATACCCATTAACCCTTAGTGAAAACATGAATGCTGTCAAAAGTTAACTCTTTCCACATACCAAAATCCTAAAATTCTATATACTCAAACCATGATATAACCTTCTCCTTATATCAGTCATGAGCTTATGAATACTATCAAACATTTAATTTTCTCCTTATCCCTTCATTATGCACATATCATCTACATTCCAAAAATATATGAATAACCTTTCATGGATACTGGTACCATTAATCATACACATTCAAAACTCAAGGAAGGACAACAGTGTAACAATCCTTAGATGTCTCTTTATTCCATAGTACCATGAGATTACTTATACAACATTACACTTGATAAACTTGTAATCATCCCAATACCTTCTTAAATCATTGACCGAGTTTCAAAAATTCTTTCATCTCACATATCATTTGTAGTCTCTTCATCATCATCAACATAAATACTACCCATACGGTCGTACTGATTCTCTTCATGAGACTTTCCCTTAGGTAATTGGTTTGCATAATGCCCGTACATTCCACATTTAAAACATTTAACCATTGTTGATGTCGTTGCAATACCATTATCCTCATCCATGGTGTTAACTGAACCTTTTCCTTTGCACTTACTGGCTTTGTGTCCTTCTTTTCCACACCCAAAGCATCTTCCAGTTCCCTTGAAACAATCTCCTCGATGCCTCTTCCCACATGACTTACATGAGGGAAATTGTACTTTCTTTCCTCTATGATCATCATGAAACTCCATCTTTCTCTTATTATCTAAGTCGGGAAACTTACCAAAGTTGAGATTATTGATCATATTATGAAATTGTTGATTAGGCATAATAACAATGTTTGGACTTCCAAATCCCGTTTCATTTGGTTTCTCATGAAGAATATCATTTCATTGTCCATCATATCCTCCATTATCGCGAATCATCCAGTTTCCATCCATTTTCTAAAACCCAAAAAGAATATTGTTAGAGGAAACAATCATACTAGGGAAAAAACATAACAAAGGTGGAGTACCATCAATATCTATCATCTTAGGATTAATTCTAAGATCGTTAGCGGAATTCTAGGACTATAACCTATACATATACTTAACCTTAGGCACATCCCTAGACATACCTTAGAAATATCTCTAGGGATCTCACTAATGTTTTCACATCCTAGTTTCCAAAGGTTGACTAAACCTTTCTTCTGATACCAACTATAATGACCCATACTTTACATACATTGTTATTAATTCAAAATTGAAGTACACTTATTACAACATATAACAAAACCAGGAAAGGACTGTATAGGTATAGTGTCATTAGAAACTGGGAAACATAAACAACTGGTTCCTAAGGCATCTACACTGTCTCCCATTTATTTCATCATATCTATAGTCCCTTTTGGCATATCTTACTTAATAATATTCTTCCTGGCCTAGGGAAAGAAAACATACAAAAGGGTGAGCTCAAATGTTCAGTAAGGGAAAACATAGAAAACATAAAACAATCCATAAATATTTGAAAGCAAAAACTTGAACATGAAATTTAAACATTAAAACCTTGAGCAAAGACATAAATCTTTGAAGTACGTAAGGAATATAACATAAAGGAACATAAATGACGATAAAATAGCATGGGAATAAAACATGTAATTGTGGAATCCATTAAGCACATGTAATGATTTCCATAGTAGCCAAGGCATTGCTGCCAAGACCATCTTAGTGGACAAAGTCCCATTCTGAATTGAGTTCACTCCTCATTTCAGTCCTGTAACACTAAACCGGATTCACTTACCGTTCCAGCCATGTCTATCTAATGAGATATAAAATCTTTACCCAATTCATTGGAAGGAGATATAGGTCCCACCCATCTCATAATGAAATCATTCTAACTTGTGCCACAAAATAAACATACATCATTCATAATAACCCAATAAATAAAAAGGGTTTCATAAACATCATCCCATTATCAAATAATCCATATAAAAGGAATGGATATAATTTCATAATAAGAAAAGTGAAACAATGTAAATCATAGAGACATGATACTTGAAACATACATATACTAAATAATGTCATCTTAGATGAAAAATAGTTTTGATAAAACACATGTAATGAATTCGTGAGGAAAATATCCTTTCTTCTTCAAAATCATTATCTTTTCACAAAATGTCATGAAATTTAAAAATAAAAGGATTTTGTTGAAAATAGTATTGAAATATTTTTTAGGAAGCTTCATGAAGATAAGGCTTTATAAAACAGTAAAAATCCGTTCGTGCCGTATAAGTTAAAAAAAACATTCTTCTGGTACATTTGCGGGAAAAGTCAAAAAGTACCTCGTAATAGAAATATTCCATACATACCATGTAGTAAAATTCAAAAATGGGTATAAAGGACTTTAAACATACATGAAAACACTTTTATAAAACATGGACATGGATAATAGAAATAACCCTAGTAAATACTTACGAATAAGCAATCTCGGATAAAAATGAGATTTGAAAAATTATCCCTTACCTTAGGTCTGATATGCTTTGTACGTATCCAAACCTCCTGTATAATGATTTAAATAATGTCATTTACTTATTACAGAATCATATTCATTGTTCTTATATCATATATGTTTCACTTATGACTTTATATTACCCATTCTTTTGTAAATTCCATGTTAAAGAAGTGTTTTGGGTAAAATCATTTTATTTATCGTATGTGTTTCGACTTGTAGTTCTTGATATTATTACTTATATCCTGATTTAAATAATTCTAGAATGTAAAAAATGATTTATATATAATATATATTCATCATATACATATATATTAATGATCGATAAAAGGAATGAAATACACCGTTCATGGAGACGGTAGGCCGTACGTACGCATGAACGCTGTTTTCGTTTCCCTTTTGAATTGAATGGAATTAAGTAAATAACATACATATATATATAAATAAATCCAGTATCATTATTATGTCATATATTTCATTATTATTCATTATATATACTTTATAATCATTCATGAATGGTTAACATGGAGAGTGAATCTCATCACGTCGTGGAGACGATAGTCTGTTCGTACGCACGAGCGATGATATCATTCCCAAGATCATGGAATTGTATTAAAGTGTATGTATAATATTAAAAAATCAATATCACTTTACAATAATCATAAATATTCACTACATTCACCATTATACCCATCCATGTAAGGTGGTGGTGGAAAATAGATTACACCACGGCGTGGAGACGGTATTCCGTACGTACGCACGAGTGATGATATCATTCCCATAATTATAGAATTGGAGTGGATGGTATAATATATCAGAATCAGTATGATGTTATAATAACCATATACAGTTATTCTTTACACCATTATACCCATTCATGTAAGGTGATGGTGGAAAATAGATTACACCACGGCGTGGGGATGGTATACTGTACGTACGCACGCGCGGTGATTTCGTTTTCCGTAGGATGGATAGATGGTGAAATAGGGTTGTTTCATAATTATAATAACATATAAGTATATTATTGATACTGATGATATTACCTCATAATGAAACAACTAAAAAAAGAAGAAGTGGAAGAAGAAATAAAGTTGAACGAATCGGTAAGGGACCTTACCTCTTCTTTGAAGCGCCTCTTTGAGACCTCCTCTTAGGGTACTAAAATTGGTATTTGAAGAAGACCAGGACCTCTAGTATGTTTCTAGGGAAGTGTAGAAGAGAATTTGGTAGGGGTTGGCCGAGCTTGAAGGCTCAAAGTGGTGTGAGGAAAGAGGGAGGAGGTTCCCTTTT
Organism: Viscum album; assembly: GCA_963277665.1. Lineage (NCBI taxonomy): Eukaryota > Viridiplantae > Streptophyta > Magnoliopsida > Santalales > Viscaceae > Viscum > Viscum album. The sequence goes on from OY728119.1 coordinate 1,514,065,496, forward strand.
ATAAGGGAGGAGAGGGGCACCTTTGGAATAACAAAAAATATTATTTTATTATAAAGTAAAATTCGGTTTTTAATAGCTCCAAATTGATATATTTATAAGCTAAGGTGGGGATGGGTCTAAATACTCTCATCCAATAGAATTTAGGCAAGTTTAGGTCATTATACTAACCTTATCTTTTAGTTTTAACTCTTAGTTAATTAGATTGACATTTACCATGTAACTTTGTATTTTTATATTATATAGTTAATAAACATACCATATACATCCAAGAGACCCCCAAGTGGTCCATTAATGATACACCTATCATGATATAAGTATCTTGGCCGAACCTCATATTTTTAGGAATATAATAACAATTAATAATATAAAATTTGTTTTAAAAAATATTTTATGTCAATTTTGACACTATTTGGTAATTGATTTTTGTGAAAATCATAACAGAATGATTAGTTCGAACAAAATTAGTTACATCAATACTAACATGTCATATAAACATATAAATTTATTCGAATTCATAAAAAGTCTCAAATTACATTTATTTGGGTATTTATAACATCAATTATGTCAATATTTCATTAATAGGATAATTACTGCATCATCATTGTATCATAAATAAATTAAATTATTTTAAGTCTAAAAATTACAAATAAAATACCATTATGTTTGAAATCATTTTATATTTCTAATAAATATTTATAGTCGAATTTATCATTTGTATAACCCTATATTAAAAATGATTTATTTATTATGCATTGATTTTAACAATTTTAACCCTTCTTTAAATAAATTGATAATAAATGTCCTAATATAATCCAAGTGGGAATAAATGGTCATATTTTATTTCTAAGGTTGTTTTTGGTCGAATTACACTTATCCAATAGAAATAGGACATGTGTTAGGGTCATAATAATAACACTTTTACCCTTAATTACCCTATTTTACTTTTAACCGTGGTAAAAAAATTAAAAAGTTACTATTCACCAAAAATTATTTTTATCTCATTGAACCAAATTTTAGTCCTTGATATTAACCGTGTCTCTCAGATTTTCGAAATTCCACTCACAGAAGCGGTAAAATTAAGTATTATGAAAAATTCATTTTTTTTTAACTACCACTTAGTGGTTTCACTATTCATCAAAAAATGAAAGTTTCCAGAAAAATACCAAAAATTAGGCCGAAGCTATATTAGATATTATGAATTCAAAAATGATTTCTATTTTATCAAATTCAAAACATATCGGTTACATTAACTAATTTAAAAATTAATTCCCGTCGTCAAAACAAATAGCGTGTTTTTAAGAGATAATAACTATCAAAAGATTGACACTTGTTTATATCTGGTTTAAATGTGAAATTACATCCAATGACCGAAATTGTATTAAATTGTAAAAATATATTCTAAATATACTTTAAAACCACTCAAATTAGTAATTTATCACTATTAATTATTTCGATTAAAAATGTTTTTAATTAAAATTTATTAATTTTCACTATTCATCAGAATATGAATGTTATCCGAAAAGTACCAAAATTTCACCCTAAGCTAATTTAGATATTCTGAATCCAAAAATGAAGTCCGTTTTGATATATAAAATTTATAAAATTTCAAAAAGTGTGTATTACTATTCATAACGGCTAGTTCATAATAATATTATAATAATATCTCATTTAGTGAAACTTGGTATTGCGTACTACACACGCTATCGTGGAAGGTTGTAATTGCATGTAATGCAAGCCAAGTCAGGGATATATATAGTGAAAGCTCCTTTTGGTGTAGCATACAACACAAGACATTAATGAAATTAAAAGAATATTTTTCATAAAATCTCGGGGTGTTACAATGCCCAATGGGCCACATAGCATGTAGTCTACGTGACCATGAACCAGTTAATCGTAGTCAACACATGGTGCATTAGTGGTGTAATTAATTCCCTAATCAATGAAAAATCTAGAATTGATCTCCAAATTAATCTTGTTTTTTTGAACATTACTACACAACGTGTAATGCCGATTACCTGGCGTGTAGTTTGGTTTTGTATGGCCTTGATCCTTATAACCTCTGGATGAGTTCGTTAATTTTATTTTAATCATAAAATTAATCTTTTCTCTTAGACCTGTGATAAACTATAGAGGAAGAAACAGATCTCATAATTATTATTAAAAGAACAATTAAACATGAATTGCAATACTAAATTATGATTGTGTAAATCAAAAATGAAACTAAATAATTATAAACAATTATGTACATGCTTTGATACAACTTGTAGGTTCTGGACACAACTGGAGTGCAAGAGGGACAATGCCCGACTTTGAATTTCTCCATTATCAATGATCAATCTGAGATCTATGCGATGATGAACGTCATGATCCATATAATTTAATAAAAAAAACATAGGGATAGAAACCTTGAACCAAGATAGAGAATATTAAGACATGTTTTTTATAATTAATTTAATTAAATAATATTTACCTCTAAGGTTATTCTATCTTCATTGTTGTGTATGGCCATATATACGCAGTTTTCCATAATTGAATTGTAGAAATAATGGGTAGATTTCCTCTGGAGGTGATCCAAACAAATTCCATGAACTTTTGTACATAACATAAGGAGTCTCTGGGTGCTATCACAATAGATCCATTCGCTTTCACCTTCCACCTTTGATAGCCTTGAGAACCACATCCAAAGCGTTCTCTTTCATCCGATGGAGGAGGCCCACTCTTGTTCTTCAGAGCATTTTGTAGAAAAAATAACTCCCTCGAATTGAGAGGTTTTCTCCAATATGTTGTGAAAAACAACATTGGATTGGATAGGGTTAATGAGAAAATAATCATAATTGGTTATTTATATCGATAGGGTTAAATTAAAAAAAATCAAAAGTGCCCTTTTTATTTTATTAATCCTACTGAAACCCCGTATCAAATAATGATAGTATTATTATTATTATTATTTCTTAACACGCACTTAACATGGGAATTATAATTATATATTATTTAATCTAATAATCCTCAATGTTGTTAATTTTCACTAGACCGTTAAACATGGTCTGCTAATCCTCCAAAATATTTTATTGGTTCTTGAATAATGTATATTTATTTATTAAAAGAAATTTCACTACATTATTCTCCAATAAAAATAAAAATATTATATTCACTAAAGAGAAAAAAATATTTATTAAATATTAAACCCATAATGTATTCTCTCAATTAACTAGTGTCGAAATAAATGAGATCAGGCATCCATGAATAATTATTAAACCAAAAATGAGAATAATATTTATTCAACTTTTTAAATAATAAATAATATATTATTTAACTGAGTTACTGGATACACAGAGTGTGTGACAGCCTAGGCCTATTTCTTAGTGGAATTAGGTGAAGAATCATTGAGTCAAAGGTTAGCATCTAGAAACATTCCAAGGAATACATAGAGAAATATGTTAATGTGGAAACTACATGTCACCTCATATGAATGCTTACTGTATAATATAATCCATTTGTCTCGATATCTCTAATCAAGCGTGTTTCATTCTAGTGCCATCAACCCATGTGATCTATTTCTATATCTTTGAATTTTCAAAAATTGGACTTTCCTATTGATCACCATGGAAATAGATTTATTTAGGCTATTTCATTTCCATCAAAGGTCCTAATATGTTATCTTCTGTTAAAGAATAGAATGTACACATCCTTTCTAACATTATTTATTAATGCAGTATTACTTGTGACGCACCCAACATATCTTACCTCATTGTGAACATATGTTTTCCTGGTTTTCATCAATACATCTAAGTGAGAAAGTAATAATAATAATTAATAATAATTTTATTGTTCTAAGGACCAATACAAAATTCCGTAGATAGGAACATCCAATGAAACATTTAAATGTGGATTTCATACTGGTGGGTCTCGTTCTCATAATATCCTCTTAGACATAAGGGGTTCTACCATGAGAAGGTTCCTAAAATTCCTATGAGTCTTCATCCCTGATAGCATGTATCATTTCTGTCTCTCAAATGACATCATCCGGCTATAAAACATATATTCCAAAATAGTGACATAACACTTTCGGGTTCTCATCATAGAAGGGATCCACTTGACCTTTTAGTCCAAAAACTACTCTTAGGAAATTATCCCATACAATGTAACATATAATAATAATCATTATTTGATAAAGAAATTATTAATATTAAAAACTATGAATATAAGTTAACATAATGTACAAAGAAGTTGGTTCCATGGAACCAACACCAACTCAATTCCAGTAGCCTCTAATTTAGTATATGTTCTTTTTGATACAGTTCTTCACATTATTTTATCACTATAGATACTATAGAAATACTTTCACTTAATATTCATTAGTTTTTTAGAATGATGGTAGTTGAAAATATTTTTGGAATTTGGTTGGAGTGGATTCTCTAGTGTAAGGAATTCCCCCTTGAGGTAGGCTATTATCATTTCTTATGGGACCTCTTCTTCTTTAAGATAATGAGATTCAATGTTTTTCTCAGGATGGACACGTTGGTCCCTTATCACACTTATGTTGACTTATATCACTGCAGGGTATTTTTTACATCACCATTGGGTGATAGTTATCTTCATAATGGTGAATGGTATTTCCATGAAATTTGATCTAGACCAGAACATTGTGGGTTGGGAAGAGTGACAACCCAAATTTCTAGCCTTTATATGGAGGACCATAGAATACATCAGGCTTATTTTCTTCATACTATAGATCCTTTTTTAATTTTTTTCCATTACTATTTTTGGATTTTACCTCTAGAGAGATATTTGGTGTTCTCTATCCAGCTAGTAATAGGAGCAGCATCTATATCCATTCCTCTATATAGGATGTCTACTACTATGTTGTAAGAGATTTAGAGGAATCTAGAGGACTTGTAAGTTAAGGGTTTTATATAGCCCAGTACTTTACCTTGGGTTTCACTTATCCTTTTTGATAAAAAGTGGATAGTAACAAATAGATTTGTGCCAATTATCATTGGTTGAAACAAATTATGGTTAATAAGTGATATCCATTAACTCATATCAATGACCCATTTGACAAGATTTGATTAGTTAGGGTTTTATCTAAGACCAATTCGAGTTCAGGTTACCATCAGGTGTGAGTTAGACCCTCAACTATACCCCGTACAATGTTCTGTAGCAGGTATGGTTCTTATGAGTATCTGGTTATGATATTCAGTCTCACGAACATTCTAGAAATTTTCAGGGATGATGAATCATGTTTTTCAGCCATATTTGGATTCATTTGTGGTTGTCTTCATGGATAATATCTTAGTATATTCTCACACCCAACCCAACCAATACAAACATCTTCAGATCATGTTGGATACACAAATAGAGAACCATTTTAATTCTATGCTAAAGATAATTACACTATTTAATTGATATGATTCACTTTATATATCTTATTATTTTAGAGGCATGAGTGTATGTTAAACTATAGAAGTTTAGTGCTATAATTAACTGGTGGAATACCAAAAACATCTTTGAAATACAGAGTTTTTGTTGGGATAAATGGCTATTTAAATCACTTTATTAGGGACTCTTCAAGACTAAAATAACCTCTTACAAGTTTCACTAAGAAGGGTGTGATTTTTGTGTGTTAATAAGCCTATGATATATACTTTTAGGAGTTAAAAGGGGACTGACTTCAGCACCAATCATGATTCTTCTAGAGCCAAGTAGACGTTATACAGTTTATAGTGATGCGTCAAGCATCAGTATTAGAGTGTATTTTATGTTGGAAGATCTAGTCGTGACATATAGGTCCCTTTAATTAAGGCCCCATGAGAGGAATTACCTATTTCATGATCATAAGGTTGTAGCTGTAGATCACGCCTTGCATTGTTGGAGGCATTATTCTCTTAGAGAGATGTTTGTAGTGTTTACAGACCAACAATTCCTCAAGTATATCTTTATGCAATGTGAATATACCCTCAGGCATAGAAGGTGGGTTGAATAACTGTATTTTTTCAATTTTTTCCTTTTTATACACCTTTGGAAGGTAATATTTTAGTTGATTCATTGAGCTAGAATATGTAGGTACATGCATTGTAGGAGGCTAGTAGTGACTGGAATCTTATGGTTCTATTCTCCAAGATGAATTTAGAGGTGTTGGACTATCATGGAGAGTATATACTTATAGATTTTGTAGTGACCCATTCACTACTGGAGAGAGTAAATATGTGTAAAATATTGGATCCCACAAACATAGTCCTAAAGGAGGGTATTTCAGGTATGGACCTACTAATGGATTGGTCTATCGATAAAGAAAACATCATGCATATACATGGGCATATCTGGGAACCTATAGACATGGGTGAATAATTAATGCTAGAATTCCATGATTCATAATGGGAAGTACACTCAGATATTTCAAAGATGTACTATGACATCTTTCACCAGTATTGGTGGATTAGGATGAAATTTCATATTTCATGCTTCATCACTAGGTGTTCCACCTGTTAGCAGGTGAAGGCAGAGTACCCACAACTTTTTGGACTGTTAAAAACTTTTAACATTTCGATGTTGGATTGGGATGACATCACCATGTATTTTGTGACGAGGTGAGATCCCCTTGAGGCAATGATGCAGTTTGGGGGATCTTTGATTAGCTCATGAAGGTCTCTCACTTCTTACCTATTATTGAATCCTTTTATATGGATGATCTTGGTAGGCTCTATATCTTGGATATTATCTATATTCATTTAGTTCTGTGGAATATTATGTGAGATAGATATACTCATTTTACTTCTATGTTATGGAACGATTTGCAGAGGGTTTTATGTACATAAGTACTTTTTTGTACTGTGTACCACCCTATGATCAATGGAAAGTCAAAATGGAATGTGGATGTTCTAGAGTACATCATTCAAACATGTTTCCTTGTTTTTTTGTTTTTGGGAGAATCATATACCGTAGGGGATTTCTCCTAAAATAACAGTTTTTAGGTGATGATATAGATGGATAATTATGAATACTTATATATTTGTTCACTTTGATCTCCTTTTTGCAGGCTAGAGGCAGGGGAGGAAGCACTACTAGGACCTCGTCTCATTTAGGGGATTTCATAATAGGCCTATCTTATTAGGAAGTGTATGATCACTGCTCAATCTAGATTGAAATATTATCCTGACCTCTATTAATACTTATAGAGTTTGAGGTCACGGATGGTGTGTTCTTGTGTGTATTGACTAGATTGTGGCATTGATGGTTTATGTGGAAAGGTAAGTTGTTTTCTTGTTTTGTTGGAATATTTGAGGTTTTAGATTGTGTTTTATCAGAAAAAATTGGGTAAAACTCCCTAAGAGATATAGTGATATGGATGAAATGTTTTACATTTCATAGTTGCATCATTACTACTCTGATCCGTCTAATGCTTTCCAACTAGATGAGGTGGAATCAGATGTTGATGATTCTATTAAAGAAGTTTATATCTGTATCATTGACTAGATCATAAAGGATCATTGAGGAAAGTTGGTTCCCTCAGTCCAAATGTTTTGGTATTATGGTCACACACAAGACAAGACTTGGAGAGAATTGCTGGAATATATGCTCAGTGTCGGAATTTATTATCAGATAAAGCATTACCACCCTCAGAAGGGAAACTCATAGATGAGTTGTTTTAAGGGGGAAAGACTGTAAGATCTTGGATTTTTTTTCATATGAGGTATGATCATCTAAATTTTGGTAAACCCTATATATATTCTTATTTTTGGAGTAGAATAGGAAAAACACCTTTTACTAGGTCAATTTTTTTGACAGAAGGTAACAAGGGGCTGGAACTTGATTGATAAACCAATTCACAACCTGAATTCAATTAAAGACATGAATTGGTTTTTCCAGACCCCATTCATGATGTGAATTGGTTTTCTCAAAAGGGTGAAAACCACGATCATTTCATGATTTAAATAATATTAATGTCATGAATATATCAGGGTTTTTTTAAATGAGGATGAAACATCTTTTATAAACCTCTTCCCCTAACATTTCTCATACATATACTCCTCCTATTGATACTTCTACTATCGACTAAATCATGGGATTGAATCATCTCTCTCATTCAAAAACTTATTGGGCCATCAATTTTTTCATTGGGTACCTCTTGAAAAGAGTTTTACTTATTTACCTTCTTTTCTCAGTTCATATCACCTTTTTCTGAGTTATTTTTGGTGTAAGAAAATATTACTTATTTTTACGATATTTTTCTATTATTATATTTTCTTCTGATTCATAAAAACAAAGGGCTGATACTAGACTAATATTCCTTTAATGCGAAATGGTTGGTGGTCTAGGAATTCTCCCTCATATTTTGTCGATTTATAATTTACATCATTGTGTCATGCATTGATTTCACCCATGCTTTCCTCTAAAATCTTTTTTCCCAAAATTAGTTGGTTAAATTAGGTTATAAATGCCTTATTAGACCCTTTAATTATTTGGAGGACAAGGAAAAAAATTGATCTGCCCCTTTGGGTTTTCCATACATATATTGATGTACCACATTACTTTTGATAATCAAAACAGCCATTGGTGTGTTTGGTTTGAATCTCTAAAGTAATTTAGTTAATTTGAGTAAATATAATGAATCTTTATAAATGGGAAATCATGTATATCTTGGATCTTAATAAATTGGAATCAAATGATAAATGGTTTGAATCCTTACATTGATTTTTTCATTCTTGAATGAAAATGTACGAACTCGATTTATAAATAAAGTGATTTAATTAGCATGGTTATTTCATGGAATTGGTTATAACATTAAATTAAAGGTCTTGATTAATACTATGGATATTTGTCTTGTTATATGAGAGATATAACTTGATATAGCCTTGGATAACTGAGTTAATTCATTTAATACTCAGAGGACACTGTCCTGATTCATTAGGCCAATAACCAAGAAAGATAGCATCCTTGGAACATGGTCAATGTCTTATTTTATATGTATTTCATGACTTAGTACTGAAAATTTACTAGACTTATTTCTGAATATAATAATTCCTAGGAAACACTTTATTGATTCAACTGATTTCTTAGGATGGGATGCACCTTTGAGACTTCCCTTGGGACCAATCCATGGTTAGCCCATAATATAATGTGGTCATACTCCATGGACCCACTTATACAATTTTCTAGGGGAATACCATTGATGTACCCCTTGGATTACACTTAGACTCTTATATATATGGGTCATGGTTTATATACTATGATCTGGATCAACCCTCTAATGTCAAGGATACTTTGATTCCTCTTGGATCATGATTTTCCATTCCTATTACTTGGATTCTCTATTTTCATCTTGAGTCCTATTTATGATTACATAGATTAATACACTTAGGTTTTACATACTAGAGCCTAACCTCTTATGGGATCCTTTTTTAGACATTAATGATATGAGCTAATGCACGCATGGTAAATTGAGCATCCCATGAGGTGTTCGATCCTGATGAAATAATTATTCCACACATACTATTCCACGATTTATCATTATATCTCCACAATTCTAGTTTTATATTCAAGGACCATATTTGTATATATGTCTTTGGTGGTATCCTACTGATCATATCTAAACCTTGTTTGGGACGCCATTTGGTACCCTGATTGGCTTCATTGTTTTAGGTAGGAATAAAGGAAAGCACCCAATCATGGATGATTGATTTATTATAGCATCGAAGCCAATGAGCATAGGACTGATCCTTGAATCGTGATGATATTGGAAATACCTTTTGTTGTTTTGTTCATATTTATATACATGTATATATATATTCCATAATTTTATATAGAACCATGAAATACTCATTATTTTGTATACTGTTCCACTTTTGGCATGATATATTAGTACGGTTTGGACGATTTATTTTTGATGCTCTATTTTCCACTATTATGCTTCATTTTTTATTCATTATCACAATATTTCTCCACACTAATTATGAGGGTATATTCTCCCCATTATAAAACTATTGACCCTCATTGCATATCGACAACCTATGGCATATGGGGAGGGGCACTGGAGGCCTCGTGACCAACCTGGTTCAGTTACTTATGAGTGAATCAGGTATGAGGCATTAAAAAATCTATAATACCAATAATGCACCAAACAAAATATACCTTTCAAAAAAATCAATTACACAATTATCATATTAAGTAAAAGTACATAATCAAATAGTATAAAATGATAATAATCTCAAATTAGAAGACCATTACATGTGTACATGGATTGATACTATAAATGACACCATAAACATGTGCTGTTTCTATTTTTTGGTTAGTCCTCATGATCTCATCTACTCAAGATCTCCAAGTGTGAAATTTGTGGGAAGAAGTCTCAGTTCTTATGAGGCCCCAACACGTGATAATCATACATCATCCGTTCCTAGTAAACATATTGAATGAAGACCATATAATATATATTTTATATTTCAAATATATTATCTTTAGGTTCTCATTATAGCATAAGAACTACTATAACCTTTTGATATGATAAGTAATTCTGGGACACTGCCATGTAAATAGTGGATATAGAATAATAAACACTATTAGGACAAGTGGTCATCATGCATAACTCACCATATAAATGATATTCTAATCAAAAGGTAATATTCAATTTGGGTCTAGGGACCCCACATTTACAATATTCCATTCCATTATCACAATGTCTTGAAATGAAAAATAGGCCATTCTGCAATAATAACCCCCCACCTAAACCTTTTAAACCCACTCCCTTACACTCTTAAACACATAAAACACCTCCATAGTCACTCTAACCCCCCCATAAACATTATCATCATTTATAACCAAGTAAAAAAAGGATTTTAGTAAATTAAATCTTTCTTCATCCAAATAACAATATTTGTGTCTTACAATGAGTTTTCATGTAATCCTATTAATGGTCATGTCATATAATGATTTGGATGTAATCTTAAAAGGGAGTGAAGATTTAATGAGAATTTTAAGTCAATAAAGAGGATTACAGAACATTACTAGATCTTAGATCATGATTAAGAGTGGTTAAACCAAATCACATGGGCCCACAATATAGAGGTTCTAGGATGGGATGATAGTTCTATTAATTGGATTGTGATGAATGTATAATGTTGTAGAGGTGGGCATTAGGGAGTGGAAATTTTAAATGAGGTCATAATACCCAAATTTTAGACATTCCTATTTTTATATTAATTAAATTTTGGTTGAGGATGTATTTGTGGATAAATTAAATGAATTGAAAATTATAACATGTATTTAGAATTTGGTTAATACCCAAATGAATTATGGATCTCAACTATTTAAGGTTTATAATTTTTTTGATTTTTAGGTTAAATTATGTATTGTGACTTTTTTAAAGTGTATATTTGATAAAAAACCATAAAATAAAATTGATTATAAACTATTAATTTCAATTTTTTAGGTTTTAACAATGGCTTGGTATTTTTTAGGATGAAAAGTTTTGAAGTTTCCTCTTTTGTAAAATGATGTAATTTTATTTTTTTTGTTTTTTCTTTTCAGGGATATTTTGATTATTTTACACTCCAGAAGAAAATAATATTAATTTGAACTAGTAAAACCCCTACAGATAAAATTTTATTATGGTTTCATTAAAACCAGAATGAGTTTTTGTACCATGTATTGATGTTTAGCACAAATGAGAAATTTCACAATTGTGATGCATTTATGATTTTAATAATTAATTATTAAAAAAGTTTTTTCGTATAATTGTTATAATTTCCCATAAAATGATGTCTTTATGATGATAATTGATTCTAAAAAAAATTACCAAGCCATTGATCATGAAATGATGAGTTTACCTCATTGTTTATGTTTAGTCTGATTTGGAGGAACTCGATTATCTAATCATTTTTGAAATTAATTAATGAACTAATGTGTGATTTGTTTAGATAATTATATTTATAACTATTTCAATAATTTAGAAACATTTAATATAATATTTATCATGATTTAGTGTTTTATAAATTACAAATATCAGTTTTCATTTGGATTTTGGACTCCACCAAGACCTATTTTGGGGGGATTAAATACTTTTTCTATAATGGATCAGACCTTTCCAGCCATTCTTATACAAATTTTAAGGATTTTAGATGTTTTAGAAAGTGTTTAGAGGTTATATTAAAGTTTATGGTGGTCTTTTAGCCATTGGAAGGACATTATATCTTGTGAAATGGTATTTTCAATTATGGTTGAGGTCATTTTGGCTTGGGTGTGGTCCTGTGTAACACGAGTTGTGTGACTATGCCTTGGGAAAGGTGTGGTTTTGTGTGTGTTTGTCTAGTGGTATGTCTATGAACCATGTGAAGAGGGGCCATTTTTAGGGCAGGCATGGAACTTGGTGTGGTGCCTTAGAAGGCCTCCTATCTAAAATGGGGAAGAGAGCCTTGGGTGAGGTCAGTGAAAGGACTAATCAAGATATATGAGATCAATGAGAGGAGGAATGATCCTTTTTCTATATTATATTACGTATGAAACCACCTTCACCTATGATTAAGGAGTTATGAATTTTTTGAGAACAATCACACAATCACAATCCATAGGAACACAAGTATTTATAAGGTCTTGTACTCAAAAATAGTTGTTAGTCCTTAAAATGGTTTGGAAATAATATATTTGAAAATATCCCACTAGTGACAAAAATCCATTTATCTGGATATAGAAAGAAGGTAATAATCTTACACTTGTGTTTCTTAATGATAAAAACAACTATATATGTGATCTATACATAGATATAATATGTAACAACGATTTTCATAACAACAATTATAAACTTTTAAAAAATAGGATTTAGTATGGTTTCACTATACTAGTTATAATTCTGACACTTTCTCTGTATTCAATTAATTCTTATTTAATTTCATTCCCTTTAGTGAGAAAGATCATCCTTCTTAAAAATATATATAAATTTTTTTCTTTCACCTATTCATCTAGTTTTCTCTATATGATCATCTGTATGGAAAACTATATTTAGTGCCTTCTAAAAAACTGATATCACATTCTTAAACTATGTCTATGAATTCACCTATACATATAGCCTTTCTGATTCCACCTAATAAAATTATTTATCTAGTCATTGACTAATGATTCATCCAACTGTTCATATGATGCCTTTATAACCATGTTCATCTGATCATTTCTATACACTATATGCCTGATAACAACTGATGGAAAAATCTATCCAGAAATATATAGTCTGATTTTTCATCCAACTACTATCTGATTGAATTTATTCTTCAAAAATAATTCATCTCACTTATATTCATATGAATATTACACATTTTGAGTTTTATAAACACCCATATTATATAGTTGTGCTTGAATGAGAACCGATGTGTACTTAAGCTTATTTTCTCACTTAATGAAAAATTTAAATTTCTTATCTCTCTGTCAATGACAATTATATATAACTCTTCTCAATAATTATATAGTTTTCATTAATCTTATCTTAACCTTAATCATCATTTACCTTTATCAACTTTCTTATACCTCACTTAGAATCAAGGACTTTCCCCTATGATATCTAGAAAATTGAAAGGTTAGATTTGTGTCATCACTTTATTTACTTTATGAAAGTTTTATAAATACCATTATATCAGTACCACTCCATACAAAACATTTTCTTGGTAATGCTTTGTAGAAATAATTTTGTCTTAAGAGACTTTGTCCTATGTTCCAACATTAACTTCATAGGATAATTTTGTAAAACTTATTCCAGATACCTCCAACTTTCGATGACTTGAATCATAAAAAATAACTTATTAAATTTCTATACCAACCTATTTCTGATGATCTTTGTGAAAAAAAATTCTTCTCATGAGATCAACCAAATCCTTTTATCCGATTACTCAAAGACTTCCATCTGATCTTTATTTTATATGATGAGCTTTATCTGATTGGAATTTTTTGATGACATTGAATGTGTCCATTTTAGGGTTGTTTTCTTATTAGACTCCATCTAATTTGGAATTTAACTAATTACATTCCCTGGAATCTCCCCTTTCTACTTCACTAATATTCCTCTGATCGAAATACTTCAGAATCTTCAAAACTCAACCTATTATTAACAAAACCTATATACGGTAGCTTCTGTCTAGAAATATTTACTCAAAACATCATAGTATGAACTTGTTTCAATAAAAACCTCTCCCCATTTTTTATTTCACTTCGATAATTAGATATTCTATAAATCATAAAATTATAAACATTTTGAAAGCAATGGATCATCAGATATATTTATTGAATTCCCTGTCTGATTGAACTTGTAAGTATCATAAGAGAAAACAATCGGCACAAAACATCATCTAAAACCTTTATTGTTATAACCTCTATATTATGGACATAGTGTAGAAAAAATATTTCAATATCATTTTTCTGATCCTCTACAAATGTTTTTCCATGTTGGAAAACATTCCAAAGATAAGTGATTTTATGTTTGGACAACAAAAAAAATTACTTTTAACATCTTTCCTAATAACTTGATGCATATTCAAAAAACCTACCATCAACTTGGTCCTAATAGTCATAGTAAAATTAATAGGTTCTTAACACCAATTTTTGGTGATTTTCTATGGTGGTGGTCAAATACCATTTTTAAAATGGGTAGAAAATGGTGATTTTATTTGGGGGATTCAAAAGGTTTATTGACCTAGGTTTACCAAAAAATATTAGGAATATCAACATTCAATGGAATGGTTATTTGGTATATATTTATAAATATGAGGTTGTACACCTCTTTATTTTTAATTTTAGACCATCCCTCAACTCTTGGCCGACCCCTACTCATTCTCCCCTTATCCAGTCACTTCACTAGGTGCTTTAAACCACCATGTTAATCTTGATCATTCGGTTTGGAATCCTTTTGATTGAGGTAACCCTAAATATTCCCACTATATTTTTTTCTATTTCGATTCTATCCTAGAGTTTTCATTAGTGGGATTTATCCTCTATTTTGTGTGGTTGTTGATGAGGTATTTTTGTGCAAAGGATCTAATGGTTATTCCTTTGATATTGGTGGTGCATGATTTTTTGTTCCTTCCTCGACTAGTTGTGGTTATCATTGATGATTTAATCAAGGTAGGGGATCCTTATTCTCTCCATATTTAGATATACATATAAAATATCATATTTTATTATTCCTTTATATAGATTTTATGCACTGGATTATTAAATATAATTAACTTCTAAAATTTAAACTAAAGGTTATTGATAAATTACATTAGTTTTAATTCTTCTTGTGTTTTATAGTTATATGCTTGAGAATTATTCTTGTTTCTACCAATATGAATTGTGTTTACATTGGTGTGTTTTTGTTATTACTTGATTAAAACTCTGTAAACATAAAAAACACTAAGAATATATATCCTCATAATGAATTTGGTTTCCCATTTAATATTGTATTTTTAGAGTAATGATGAAAATTGAGGTAAAAGTCCTTGTTAAAACTAAATGAGATAACATGGTGGTTTTTAGGTTAATTTGATGTTGTGGGGGTTGTGAAGTATAATTTGTTGGCATGATATGGAATGTTTATTATGTACTGTGTTGTGTAGTTTTTCCCGTAGTTATGTAATAAACATAAATATGGAAATTAACTATGAAATGGTATAGGTTGGAATGATTACTAAAGGTAAGTCAAAATTTATATGTAGAAAATAAAGTAAATTTTAGAATGGATAATGGATTGGTTGGAATTAAATATTAAATTAAAATACTTGTTAAATGAAGATAGTTAGTAATTTTGAAAATTTGAAATGGGTTTTCTTGACTGTTAAAAAAAATGTGGCTTGTGTGTGTGGTTTTCTTATATGGTGTGGTGTATCAAGAGGTGGAAACGATAATTACATAGGTTTTAAGAATTTGTGGAGATATTTTGAGATAATAACCCTAGGCTAAGATTGTGTGACATCTATCTATATTATACTCTGATGTGATATTTATACATACCAAAATACAGTCGTGTGTTTACACTAACACCCAAAGGTTTTAGGTTTCGAGTGTTTTTTCCAATATCCATGATTGTCAGAATGGATGGTTTGCTTGCCCCTCTTCCATGTTCTATATTTAAGGTGAGGATCATACATATGGTATGTTATGGGAAAATTAACAAGTGAAAAAGTGGTGACATCTAATGAAAGGATGTGGTGGTTCATAGTGCGATTATTTAATAGTTGGATGAGGGAAAGAGGTTGATTTCAGTTATGTTCATGAAACCCTATTAGTATGGTGATAGATGTTGTTATGGTTCAATATGGTTTCCAAGGTGTGTTTGATAGAGATATGGTGTGGTGGCCCAAGTGTATTTGGGTGAAGTGGGTTTCAATTTCCTATGTGTCTTTAAAGATAGTTATTATGAAAGTGATAGGATCACCATGACATACAATATCAGGGAGTGAGAGTGGAAATCAGTGGGAAAGTAGTGTGGGGTACCCTTTTATCAATATTTTTCTAATTATGTTACTATACTTGGATTCATTATTTAGTGAGTGTGACATGGTGGGGATGTGATTGGTTAGTTGACCGATTTAAGTTATGTTAGATCTATTGTTTGGTCATGGGTGATTTAGTATTCTCTTTTCACATGTGCACAAGATACATTGAGTGTGGTCCTATAGAGTATACATTTTATTCAAAACCCATGTAAATATAAAATATTTTTCTATTTTCCAAGAGTATTATAGGGACCATCATAGTCATTTACAGCCCAAACATTGGACCTATTACTGAGTCACTGCCATACGATTTCTTTAGGTATTTATTTTTGTTGACATTTTTTTATTTACATTATACATGCATTCCTGTATGGTTTTGCTTTACCATTTCCTTTATGATTTGGAGTTTCTTAGTGGTTTCATTCTACCTCCTAGTTCTTATTAATTAATTGAGGTAATTCCTTCCATATGTGAGATATTTTACACACTCTGTGTTATTAACTAACATAGGGCCTACTCATGGTGGGACTTGGGAGTCATTATACTTATTCCTTCATTATCATCCTAATAGGTGTACCTTTGTATGGAGGAAGTTGTGACATAGTGGTATCAAAGGTTTGGGTTGAGAGATAGGATAGAGTTTGGATTTAGGCCCAATGAGGATTTCATGGGTTAGTAGGGAAAAAGTGGTAGATGATCATCTTGTGTGACATAGGTCTGGGATAATGGATAAGAAAAGGGATTCTAGGGGGGTCATTATCTGACATAAGGACCTTGAGTATAATTAATGACCAATTAATGTTGCTCATTTCTCATTTTAGCTACCTATGAGATTTAAAAGCATCAGGGTTGATTGTGTTCTTATTTGAATTGTGTGTCCATGGAAAGTTGAAAAGGGAATAATTTAATGAACCTTAATAAAATTCCATAATACCATCCATAGGAAATCCTAGTTTAATATTTAGTTATTTAACCTAGAAATCATATATGTTTGGTTTAGGTTAGTGAGGATCACCAACCTGACATGGTAGACCTTCATAGTGTTGATCCATCTAAGGATCATGATCAGTGGAAGAGGATGTTAAATTCTTTTTAGTAGAATGGATTGGTGATGTATGAGGGGAGTATATTTGATATAGATATGGAGTTACTGATGGAGGAACTTGATGTATATTTTGGACTGATTCAGGCCTAGGAAAATTACTTGTATCCCGAAGAAATTATTCAAATTAGGGGTGAAAAATGTTAGTGGTGGAATTTGTATCATAGATATATGAAAGAGGTAGATGCTTCATATGTAGACATATGAAATGAATTCTGATCAACATTCCCATCATTGACTATTCAATTAGTGAATAGATGGAATATTATTTTTTTTAAGTGGGGGAGTATATCTATGTGGGACCTTGAGATCCAATTCAAGGATCTTTTATGTTTCGTCCCAGATCATTTTCCTAATGAGGAGTCTCATGCATGATGTCATAAGGAAGAAATTTTCTTATATATCAAGTATGTTGTTACTCCATTTACATTAAAAGTGTATTTAGATGTCTAGAAAAAGAGAGTGGTGTTTGAGAATATGTACTTGAATAGAGGGATACTATGAGAGTGGATATATTAGGGTTCTACGAGGTGTAGAGTTGTTAGTGGGAGGTATGAGATACCAAGGAAATTGAGGTTTCAACTAGAGGGAAGTTAGTCTTAGCCACCTACTACACATTTTCCTGGGGCTATTAGTTTTTGAGAGATTATTGGGGTCTTTCCATTCAAATGATTTACCTTCAAGTGTTATGGTATATTTCAAGCTCAGTTCCCAAACACCCATGGCGGATAGTTTGGTTTGGCTGTAAGGACCATCCACAATAGAAATAGAGTCCACCACATTTTCTTCAATGGATGATGGGAGATGAAGCTATTAGAGGTCATCCCATTGACATTCCTTAACCATCAAAAGGTAGGACAGAGCATTTACATGGATGTGTCCATCTGAAGTGAGGTAGAGGAGTTATGTTTTCACATTTTAATATCATAGAGGTATGAGTACCAGCAGGTCCATAGATTATTATAGCTATGATTAGATTATAATTTACGCCTTTTTCACTTGTTTGATTAATGAGCCTCACACTACATTATTTCTCATTTTCTCTATGATCTGGTACTATATGTGGAGAGTCTTCTCATTCTCCTTGTATAGATAACACCAATTTTAGGAAAAAAATTAATGTTTAATGGCATTGAAGGATTAGGTCGATGATGGGGAAGTATGAGGTATGTAGGGATCACTTCTTACAATATAAATATCCATACATTGTTATCCTCAAAATTTATTTTTTTTATTATGTATGTGTGGTTATCAATTTATCCCAAATGAAGTTCATTTTCTCATATGTGGATGGTCTGCATGCAATTTTTGTCATAGAAAATGGTTGTCAGACATAAAATATTCATGTGGATCCCTTATTTATTTAATGGAAGAAATATCAGAAATGTTTATGGGCACTAGCATGGTGGATAATTCCATAGTTATAATGGAATTCCAAGATTTCTCCATTGTACTTTTTATAACACTACTCCCTCAATGTGATGTCTTCTTCGGGATTGATTTATAGTTGTCTACTTCTACAATTTCAATGGATCCTTATTGGATGGAACACTATATGTTGTCGAAGTTGAGGTTTTAGATAGATGACCTGACACAGAAAAAATCATTATTTCTAGTGTGTCACCACAGGGTGATATAGTGTTATTATACAAGAAGGCAGATGGTAGTCCATGGCTTGGTATAGACAAACAAAGCCTGAATCTAGTGAAGATAAAGATTGGGTTCCATCTTTCAAGGAGTGATAATATTTTTGATCGGTTAAGTAGAGATATTTTGTTTTCTAATATTGATCTTTGGATTTCATATATTCAATTCACAATGAATTAGAATGATATATAAAATACCTACTTCTGATGCATATATAGGAACTTCAAGTTCATAGTCATGCCATTCAGTGTAAAAAATGCACATGTAGTTTTAATGGACCACATAAACACTATTTTCCAAGAGTTTATGGAATAATTTTTACTCATTTTCAATGATGACATATTGATAGAATCAGAGTTAAAGTATGATCATGTTGATCATCTCAAAGTTGTCCTGATAGTGCTTCAACGCAACCAGCTCTATAGAATGTTTTCCAAGTGAAATATTTTTTCATAGGATGTGCATTTCCCTGGTAATGTAGTATCCCAGAGGGGTGTGGTCATAGAATCCTATGATATTGAGGTAGTTGTTTCTTATGAATCACTAAAGAATGTGGTAGAGGTATGTTGTTTCCCCAATATATTGGGATATTTCATGAAGTTCTTGTAGGAATTCTAATGGATTGAGGCCCTATTGAAATACCTTACATGGAAAGACAAGGATTTCATATGAACTAATGAATCTCAAAAATAATTTTACTACCTTAAAGGGAGATTTATTATCTCTGAAGAGCATCTATTTCTAGTAGAGGGGGTGATGTTTTAGGTTTTTTAGATTCTTCTTGTCAAGGATTAGGATGCATCTTGATATATAAAATTAATATAACCTATTATGGGTCCATGAATTCATGTCCCCATTTGTGTGACTATTAAACTCATGATATGGAACTAGAATAAGTTGTGTTTCTACTTAATCTATATCGATATTACCTCATCACACAATTCTTTTTGGTATTGACCAGTCATAAGAGATTGATGCATATTTTCTCCCAGTGTGACTTGAATATATGACAACATAGGTTGATGGAGTTTCTTTAAGAATATAAATTTTATATCTCATGTTACTTGGGAAATGGGAATAGTGTGTCGGATACACTAAATAGGATACTACAAAGGGATGGTGTTCAGGGGTTTGGAGATGCTTGGAGGGAATTGGAGGAGTTCTCATCCACACACCTTGATTAAAAGGTGGTTTATGGTGGTGGATTATTACTTCAAATGATAGTGTAAGCCTCTATCATGAATCAGATGGAGGGTTCATATTGGGGAGACTCAGAGGAATATGGGATTAGTGATAGTTTTGGACATGGTGATTCACTAGAGTTATGGTCGGAGGATGGTCAAAACTAAATATTATTTCAAGTAATTTTTTTCATCATAGTGGTGATGTGCAAGGGAGCCCTATGTGAGATTCATAGCTCACATTTAGTTGTGAACCAAGGATGATCTAAGATATACCATGATTTTAGGGTGAAGTATTTTTGGCCTGATATAAAATAGGAAATGGTAGAGTCCGTGGCTTGGGGTCTTATATTTTAACAAGCTGAAGAATAACAACATGTTCCTTGTGGTTTTATGAAACCCTTAGATGTCCCCAAGTATAAGTGGGATGCCATATCAATGGTTTTTTAACCAGATTACTATGGAATTAGGGAGAATATGATACTTTCTAGTTAATCATGGATTGGATCACAATATTTTCTAGCTTAATATCAATCATGGAGTCAAGCTCCATCAATTTTTTTGTAAGAAGTTATGTGGATGAGGTTTTGTTTCTGTATGCAGTTCCATGTTCCAACTTATCAGATCAGGATTCTAGTTTTACCTCATGAGTCTAGAGAGGATTGTAGAATTCTTTTTTCACTTATATAATCTATGGAACAACTTTACTTAGAAGTACATACATATGGAGAGAACAATATGGGCACTGAAAAAAAAATTTGGGCATGTTTCTAATATTTTAATTGATTTTCGGCGAAGCACTTTCTCTACGTTGAGTTATCTTATAACACCATCTACCACTAATACATCAATATTGATCCATTTGTGGTGTTATATGGGAGGCCATGTTGATCCCTATAGTTATAAACTGAGGTTGGAGAGTCATATGTTCTCAAACTCAATGTGGTGTAAGGTATGAAAAGGAATTTTTAAATAGTTCATGAGAGGATGAAGTGTGACATCCCTGATACCTGCACTCCTAGATCTGGTTCTAAAAACATAAAAATTACATATCTACATTGGTATCAATAAACATGTTCCAATTTCAACCCTTCCATATATATGACATCAAATAGGTATATTAGATCACTTGCATACCCAAGGATCTTCATCTTTTAGAGTTTTCGGATTTGGAAACCTTATTAAATATCAGATTTTTAAAAAAATTCTAAAAAATATTATATGGATTCACTCGAGGTTAAATTTTAATTGATAATATTCAAAATTAACCATTTTTTCATCAATATACCTATAAAAATTATTTTAAAACATAGGTTGATAAAAAAAATTATACATTAAGGGGTTTTAAAACATAAATTAAATTTAATTCTCTTAAAATTTGAAAAAAACTCCTTTTAAAACAATTCCTTTTATAAAAAATATTTTTTGGAGAATAAAACATTTGATAAAACATATAATTATCCCAAAACTAAATTTTGGGTTTTAAAAATCCATAATAATAGATAATTTTCATGATTTTTAAAAGAAATGTTTTTGGAAAACCATTTATTTTAAATATATAATATCCTTTGAAATAAATCATTATTTCTCCTTTGATATTTAAAAATTTACTTTTGAAAATAATATCTCTTTATCGAATAAAATGATACTCAATAAAATATAATAAAATCATGTATCCACTATAAATATTTAAGGTCTAAGAATCAATTTTAGGAAAACATACCCTTGAGATTATAGGTTCACTCTGCATTCCTCAAGTTCATAATTAATACCCAACTTCCAAATTTTAAATAAAACATTTTTTAAATCTTTCCATTCTCATTATAAATTAATTAAAATTAACATTCAAAAAAATAAAATATATGTAATTTATTTTCAAAGATTAAAATAATTAAATATCAAGTAAAAATATCCAAAATTCCAATAAATGAAATTTGTGCTTTCATAAATATTATAATTAATAAAAATTTCATGGGTAATACAATGAAATTGAACTTAAAAAAATTATTTAGATAACATATATGGAATTACAATGCAATATATAGTGCATAGGTATAAAATTAGTGTAATAAAGAATGAAATACATGAATTTAAAAGAGTATTCATATATAAAATAATAATTTTATGTCATTGAAACCATACATCAAATTACAAAACAAAATTCATTTATAAATATTTATAAAATAGAAAATGGGAGTTTCATGATGTAAATATCTCATTCAAGAGATCATTTGAATAAAAAAATTTAAATAATATTCTTAAAATAATTTCCCATATAAAGAGGGATTTAATAATAAAAATTCCCTTGGAATAAGTGTTTTCCCTTCAAATCATAAAAACATGTGTTTACAATAATAACGTCTTATAATAAAGGATTTTGGAAAATAGAAATTAAATAATTTTTCTCCTTTTATAGGAAAATAGTATTTATCTTGAAATATTAAAATATAACATTAAAATAATATCCATTATCATAATCCATGAAATATTTAGAAATAATCTTTGGCTACATCCCATTCTTGAGAATAGACTCTCTTCCACCTATTAATTTTCTAATGACTAAAACTAGGGAAATATGGGTACTATTACAAAATAAAGTTGGACTGAACATAAAGAGTGAGTTCACCACTAATATAGACGAACATATACTATATATTAAGTCTTATTTGAGTAAGATAGGTTTTTCAATCAACAGTGAATCATAGAAGATTATAAATTCACATTTAAAGGTTATAGTATAAAAATATCGCTTCTTGTTAGTACTTTATTCTTAACTACACATAAAGCATATGCACATTATTTAAAATAATATTCAAACCCATTATAGTATTTTCTAATGCCAAAAATCAAATTTAATAACTCATAAGATTCCAAATGCACGTTTGAGATTCTTTGGCTTCTATAGAATACTATAAAATGAAACCCAGTCATGCAGAGATAAAAATAATGGTTTATAAATTCAGATGTGTCACAATTAATTAATCCTAATATTCTATGTCAATAAAAATTTAATGGAAAAAAATATTATAATTAAATATTATATATATATATATTCTTCAATTTTATATGGATATTTCATGTGTGGAAGAAGATGACATGATTTATTAGATTAAATTTGAGAGTTAGCACTTAACTTATTTGGATATTAAATTTATGTGGAATTTTAAAGCATATATTTGACCTCATGGGAAGTTTTCATAAACATATAAGACTTCAATATTACCCTTACATATCATAGAAGCTTCTACATTACCCTTACAAGAGGTTTTAGAGACCCTTAAAAAGGTTCTGTTTTATAAAAAATGTTTTACATAGTTATATGATGACCCTAACATGATATTTGTAACTAGAAATTACCTATAGGAATGTAGTTTATTATATTAGGTATGGATCATTTAATTTATTGTTAAACCCTTGTTGAGGTTATCTATTTATCTTAAAATCATATACTAAGCCTTAGGGCGGGTCATTTTTGTTTTTATAAGGTAGGTATCAAGGGGAGAGATCCTATCTACAAAACAAATACTTGGATTTTATTAAATACATGACATGTATTAGTTTGGAAAACCCTTTACATTAAGTGTATTGGATTTTCACTGGTGGGGAAAAACTGTAACATTACATAGTGTGTATATTTTACCCAATATGTAAATTCCATGAATCTATTTTTAGGAGGCAAGGCCTCTTATTTCTTATAGAAACCTCCAATTTCACCAGTAGGGAGATACCATAGAATCTCCTCATTTAATTTAATTCTTGTATTTAATGTCATTCTTCCATTCAGACTCCAATTCAAGACTTATCTATCACATTGGATATCCACTATTAAACACTCCACTCCTTTAGCTCATTTCTTCTATAATATCGATGTTGTTATTTTTGTGCGAGCTCATGCACCTTATTATAAGAGTGTTTGTATTTTTTCCTATTTTCTTCCAATATGGACCAAAACAATGGTTGATACAAGATTAGTGGTCTACTGTAGTTATAAGGTAGGTTGTATAGTAATTTTACCTCAATTGTTTTGTTTTATATTATGCGTTATGATTCCACATGTTGTATTTTAAATGTTTTGACATAAAAATAAACATGAACCTTGTTTAATTTGTTAACATAGATAGAAAGGATCTATTATCCCATTATTCATGATGGTATATGTCCTCATCAACTATTTCCCCTCCTTGAGGTGTTCCAATGAAATTCCCCCTTTGTATTATAACTGTTTTTGTGACCAAAACAGATTTTATATGGTTATTTCTTGACTCTTAAATGTAATTACTATAAGGTATTGACTAAGAAGTGAGTGGTGTGGCCAAGTCACATGATTAAATCAAGACTATTGTTACACCATTATTGATGTGAAATATTAATATATTGTAAAGCCACTATGGTGTCCCTTATACTTGTGATACTAGGAATAGTGTCCCTTATACATATGATATCGGGCATGGTGTAATTTATACTTTTGATACTAGGCATGGTGTCCCTTATAGTTTTGACACCCATGTATGGCGTCCTTTATACTTATGATACACATTCATTGAATTTTATATACTTGTGATACTCAAGCACGGATTCCTTGGTACTTGTGATACTCGAGCATGGCATCGCTTATACATGTGATACTTGGGCACAGAATCCCTTATAGTTGTGATACTGGGAATTAATTCCCTTATACCTATGATACTAGATAATGGTGTCCCTAAAACATGGGATACTCAGGAATGGAATCCCTTATATTTGAGATACTTGGGTATGACATCCCTTATAATTTTGATACTCAGACATGGAGTCCCTTATACTTTCGATATTGGGCATGAAATCCATTATACTTGTAATACAGGGTATGGAATACTTTATACTATTAATATTGGGCATGGAGTACCTTATACCTATAATAAATTGTCATTCCAACCATTATGACTTATGATGTTATCCTGATGAGGATAAATGCCCTGAGAGGGGGGGGGGGGTGAATTAGGGTATGAAAAATTAAAACTTCTACCACTTTATATCTTGTTTGTCCATTAAACAAAAAAATCTTTTTTCACATTCCCATATCAATGTATGAACAAAATTGAAATCATGCATGAGACACAACAATTTTTACTAGGTTCACCCCCATTGGGATACATCCAAGGATCATAAAATGACAATGTGTCGATTAAACCAAATCCAGTAAGGCTCTCTGTCAAGAATGGTGGATCAGGATTGATCTCTTCTAGACCTAGGATCACTTACATTACAAGGTTTATGTTTTTCTCAAAGTATTCCCAAGGGTCACTCTCTATGTCTCTTTCCCTGGCTCACCACTAGTGGAAAGGATCACCATCTTCCTCTTTCTTTGCCCACTGCTCTTAGAAGTTATCCACACATAGTTTATGAACTTGTAGGTACCTTCATTTGTTTGAAATCATGCATTCTCTACTGTAGATCTATGCTCTGTTGAAGATACACTTTCATCCAATTGATGAATGCTACTTTACCATAGGTGTACTGGGAAACTTCAAAAATTTGCGCAACTCTTTGGTGTCTAGCATGATGCTTTAATGCCATGTGCACAACATATGACTTTTTTGCAGAAAAAAGGTTTGTGAACCACTTTATACTTGCACTCAACTAAATAATTGTGTGCAACTACCTCATAGCACACAAATCCTCTTCTTATATGGAAATCCCTTCTGGTGTGAATCTCTTATGAGAAAATCACTACTTGTGTGCAACTCACTACTTATGCAGAAACCACTACTTGCACGATCTAGAGCATGGATTTTCTCTATGTGTTGAGAATACTCAAATGAGGGGGGTAGAAACCTATTTATAGTAATTTTTATAAACTAGCATGAAAATCATGAAATTTTCCTTGAGTTTGGAACTATAATTCGTGAAAGTCATTTATTTCAAACTCATGCAAACTCACCTCTCACACAAATATATAACATTTATTAACTTCTTTAATTTTCCATAATTTTATGTAATTATCGTGAAAAATGGATTTCGTGTTTCAAGATGCATGAGCTAGGGAGAGTCTTTTTCAAG
Source organism: Viscum album (assembly GCA_963277665.1). Lineage (NCBI taxonomy): Eukaryota > Viridiplantae > Streptophyta > Magnoliopsida > Santalales > Viscaceae > Viscum > Viscum album. The sequence continues at coordinate 1,514,091,916 of OY728119.1, forward strand.
TGTGTTAGGTTTCAGGCCTTAAGGTCATGTATTGGGTCATGTATGAGCATTTCTCTTGGGCCTATGAGTCATGTAAGGGTTCCCCTTCTACCCAAAAATGGGGGATTACACAAAAAAAATAAAAAGATGTCCTTCAGTCCATTAAGGGGGGGATTGCATGTAACATTCCAAACCTCCTTAAAAAATTCTGTGAAACTTTTTTTCCAAAACACTTTTCCCCATTCTCCAATTTTTGGACAAATAAATTTGGCAAACACTAGGAAATAGTGCCACATTGTATACGATATTTTTTGTATCACATCCAGTTCATCCATAACTATTTCATGGATACTTGTTAACATAGTTTGTCAAAAATACCTCTAGAACTCCACAAATTACAATTGAAACCCAATTTTTCAATAAACACAATCAACCAATAAATTCATCAATGTTACCTTGAGGGATTTTTTCCAACAATCTCCCCCTTTGGGTTTGTTGAAAACTATCCACACTTCGATACCACATGAACAATTATTCCATATTCTACCCCCATTCACTTCTTGTGATTCAGATAGAGATAAAATTATTTCTTAACATGCACTATAATCCTACATGATTCATGCTTGGCATGAGAAAAAAGTGTATAAAACAAAGTTCATAAATGAATCACATTATTCTAAATCCACTCAACTACATCCATCATTAACTCTATCTATCGTGATATATAATCTTTGATTTATAGCCTTTAGAATCCTAATATTTAAAACTCCCCCTATCTTTCCATCAGATTTAAAACTCCCCTGTCTCACTACTCCCCCTATCTCACTACTCCACCAACCAACTTCTCTCAATGTCTTAAATAAGAAATTTTCTTCCTTCTATAGACACAATTTCTCCACCTTTTTCAATGATCTCAAAGATAAATTTATTAGAGAACTCAAAGGTCACTTAATTATGGTTTGGAATAGGGTAAATAACATTGATTAATGCATTAGATAAAGACACACCAAACCTCAGGGAGAGGGGGATCCCACATACACACTTTTTCAAGTATGGGGAGTTGACTAAGCACCCATATCCAGTCGATGCCTCTCAAATTATTATTTCTGTAAGGACTTTGTTAGATTGTCTGTAACCTATTGTTTTGTGGGAACATACTCTAACTTCACAAGACGTTACACCACCTAATCCTAGATAAAATTATATTTAATTTAAATGGGATTTGTCTATGAGTGATGAAATGAATTTTTGATAATATTTATAGAACAAAAAATATCACAATGAATTCTAGTCAGATACTTCAATTCAACTCACATGTGATCAAGCTTCTACTTCATCCACAATAACTATGTGCATGCGTGAGTAGTAGAAATAAATTTAGATTCTATGGTGCTCAATGAAATTCAATAGTGTTTCTTACATAGCCATGAAATACACAATCCACCAACATAGAAAGCACCTCTTAATGTTGATTTTATGTCATCTGCTAAACTGATCCAATCTGCATCTGTATATCCCAATAACTCCTACTCATATTAGTCATTTAACATAAAACTATAATCCACCATGCCCTTGATATACTGAATTATTCTTTTTTACCATATGAATGTTTATTTATTTGGGATTTCTTTGATACTATGCTACTTGACAAGTAGAAGAAACAATATCTAGTTGTGTAATTATTACGTACAATAGGCTTCCAATGATCTGCCCATATTCAGTGACATTATCAGCTTTCCCTTCATCACCCCTTGAATGTTTCTTCCAAGTAGCCACCAGAGTCATCATCTCCATGAAATTATTCATTCCCTATATTCTGAAAACCTCATTGGCATAATTATATTGATAAATTAATGTTCCATTATTTCCATATGTTACCTGTAAACCAATGAAAAATTTTAGTTCACTAATCATTTAAATTTTAAGCTCACTTTTCATGAATTCAAAAAACTGTCTGCACTACACTTCATCGGATCCTAAAAATATTATATAATTTACATATACCATCACCATCATCCTATTATTACATTCATCATTGACATATATATTGTAATCAACTCCACCATGATGAAAAAAAACTTTTTTCCAAAAATATGCTAGCCTTGAATACCTTTCCCTTGGTGATTTCTCCAAACCATATAAATCTTTCTTCAGTTGAAAAACTTTGTTATCATATTTATGAATGAGAAAACCATATGGATTCTTAATAAAAAATTATTTTTATAAAACCGCATTCAAAAATTCTAAATTAACGACCATCAGGAAAACCATGAACTTTATTTTCACTATAGTGGACAAGAATAATCAAATAGTCTATAGCCACGCAACAATTAAAATTGTTTCATCAACATCGATACCCTCTATATGGGAGTAAACTTTTCATAGTAGTCATTCTTTTTTTGAATTAGTACACCATATTCATTCATTTTGTTGTAAAAGACATATTTATTCCTAATGAAATTCTTATCTATTGGCCTCAAAATAGTCTCCCATGCCTGATTCTTCTCAATTTGGTCAACTATTCATTCATATACTGAACCTAATTCACATCTCCAGTTGCTTCATCAAAATATTTATGCTCTACTTGTGATAAGTAAGATGTTTTTTGTAGATTATTCTTCCTCCTTTTCTACAATGTAATTTTCTGATAAAAAATTATGTTAGGTCTATCAATTTCATATCATCTATTATATCATTATGTTGATACTAAATTCTACTCATCCTATTTATTCTCTGAATCTTTTTCTGAATTAGCCTCTGAAACTCGAACATCTCATGATCTTCTTACCATTTCACCACTATCCTCCTAAAACTGATAATGTATTTTCTGATTATTTTTCTCATTTTAAACTATATTTAAATCATTTATAAGGACCAATCCTTAAAACATTACTTAATCTTGAGAGAATTCAATAATTTTCCTTAATTCACATTAAGGATATTTTTATCTTTATAGTTTTTAATAATTAGGCCATTATTAACAAATATCATCCCATAATTATACATGAGGATTATAAGGCCCCAGCCTTAAACCTTACTTAATCTTGAGTTATTACAAGATTACACATTGAGGATCTTTTCGGGTTTAGAGTTTTAGAGAATTATATCAGAAAACTTGCATTACATTCGACATATAAACAAAGTGGTTACATAAAGATAGTATTTTTCTTTCCCATCAATGGAAACATATTTAAAATAAAGATGGATTCTTTCTTGACACTTCCTTGACACTATCATCATATCAAGTACCTTTCCCCTAACCTGTGAAAAACATTTCAAAAAAACATGGGATGAGCATAAAAAGCTCAGTAAGGGATATAAAAATATGGAAAGGAAACATGGGTACATATATACATAAGGATGAGATAATACTTTACCCATAAAACATAAGAACATTAAAATACCTCATCAAATCATGAATAAATCATAGAAATCATAAGACATAAAGGTAACTTGAGGCATTCATAACATTCTTACGTAGGGAGTAACCCTCTTGGTTACATTTGGAATACCCATCACAGTATATTCCCTAAATCTCTTCGGAGAAACCTTAACGTTCCACTCCTTCACGTTACCCAATGCATTGGAGAGCTATATCGGGCTCACCCTCCCTTAGTCTATCACGGAACCACCCGTCTTCATAATAATGCCCATGAACCTCAACATAATCATGTCACATAAAACATGCATAAAGGGAACATAACATTTCCACTGTTCAATCACAAGCTATCCATACCACACATTGATATAAAAATATTATGAAAACCATTATCATTACCAAAATAAAAGAAAAGTAAAACATGGTATTTATTTTTTATTTTAAAAAAAAGTATGGCTTATAGAGGAAGCTGAAACTCAAATAATGGTCACGGCGGTGGAGGAGTCATTATCACCGCATACGTACGACAAAAACATTCCCTTTTGTCATTTAGTAAATGCTTCGTATAAAAAGATTCCTTTTGAATAAACTTAAAAGTCAAAGGGGGTTATACACCATATAAAATACGGTTGTGTATAAAACAAAAATATACCTCAACGAAAGGAGATTGAGACGAAGTCCCTTACAAAAATGGTATCCTTGGTTTAAGGATAAATCAATTACATAATTATGGGTGACCAACGAATACACCAAATATAAGTGGATATTAAGTGTAAAATAATCAAAGGTCATTCACACATATTCAAAGGATGACATATTCAATAACCACATTTTGAAACCAAAGAAATCGAAATTGGGTTAAGAAGTTCCCTTGACAGCCTAACGGCGTCACATCAAAATGAGTTGATGAGAGATAAAAAAAGGGTATTTCATCACTTCGACATAAAATTTACATCAATAAGGATATATGAGAACATATTCCAACATAAAAATATGTAAATTAAAAGACCCAACAAAAGAAGTCTTTTAAAAAGAGGAGGGTGAAAGGTTCCCTTACCGACATGGGTATCTTTCGAAACATACACCTCGTGAAAGAAGGACAATACAACATTGATGTAAATACTCATAAAAGAAAGTATATTACACAATGAGTAAAATAATGGGCAGTACATACACCACTCAAAGGAAATTGTTTCAAATGTAGCATAAATCTCATGGGAATAAAAGTGAGATGAAAAATCCCTTACGAAAACTCGGCTGCCAAACAACACCACTTAAAACATTAAAAATGGATTGATGAGATCAGATAGGGTCTCTCATAGTTTTAACATAAAGTTTACAGAAATAGTAATATAAAAGAACATCCTCCAACATAACGAATAGGAGCTTAAAAGAAGTCACATAAAGGAGAGGACTTAAAAAGAAAGAGAGAGGTTAGATCTCTTACGAAAATTCGGCAGCATAACGGCGCCACTCAAAACATCCAAAATGGATTGATGAGAGGAAATAGGGTCTCTCATAATATGAAAATAATAGGTACAGTAGGATTAATATAAAATAACATCCCAATCATAAGAAATATGAGCTTAAAAAGAATGACACAAAAGAGTGTACTTAAAAAGAAAGAGAGGAGTAAGATCCCTTACCTCGTATCCGACTTGACCCGACCGTTCTTTAATCTCCTGAATAATAAACTTGAGTTAATATCTAATTGATTAAGAACATTTTTCAAGTTAATTATTCCTTTTATACCATGTTATGAACATCATGTAATCATTTAAGTTAATAATGTTCATTTTGTCGGTATTTGGTTCTTAAGTCAAAAATAGACTTCTTACACTTACATGTTGTTAATTTGGTCAAAGGTTCGTTATATCCAGAATTTTATTAATGATTTGGATAACATATATATCATATATATTCAGCATATACCTTTATTTATAATATTACATCACATTTAGAGGTAAGAAATGAAATGCACCATTCATGGAGACGGTAAGCCATACGTACGCATGAATGCTACTCCCATTTCTATTTCGTATTTTATGGAATGGAATCATAATTATATAATATTATATTATAATTCCAGTATAATAACACATATAATATTATTAACTTCATCCTTTACACATCCCACATATGGTATTAACGAATCAAATCACTTTCAGGGGGCGGTAGTCCGCACTTCCTAAAATGAAGATATCATGTTTAACCATAATGGAAACAATAATGGTATGCCATAAATGAATAATACAGAATCTTAAGGAAAGAATAAACATATTATATATCATATATAAAAATAGTGACATCATAATGGCCACCTTTGAAGGTGATAAATGAGTATTGAATAATCAACGTTTCGGGAGGCAGAATTTCGCCATCCACGGAAACCGTATGTTCTTTAACCATTTGATGTAGATGTGTGAGAGTGTAGCTCGAATAAATCTTATAACAACATCCTAGTATATTGAAGATACTGGTGTTGTTACAGAATAAGTAAATAAAAAGAGTTTAGGGGGTTGGAGAAGAAAAATAAAACAAATGAACATGAGAGAATGAATTAGCTTTAAAAGTGTAACTCCTTTTGATTTGAGCCTAAAGGCTTCCTTTGAAAGGATTATGCCCAAAGGGAATCCTCTAGGATGAGGAGAGGGACGTGGAGAGAGTAAATGGGCAGGGGATGGCCGAGCCAAAGGCTTGAGGACTGTGTGAAATTAGGTAGAGGTGAGGGCCTTTTATAATAGGAGAGGAGGGGAACTTTTGGAAATCATGAAACTATTATTTTATTTTCAAAAGTGTTTCGAATTTATATGGTCCCAAATTGATATATTTCTAAGATAAGGTGATAAGGCTTCTAAATATTCCCATACAATAGTTTTTGGACAAGTGTAGGTCTTATATTTTATATTATCGTTTCATTTTATTTAAATTGTTCAATGATGAGGTCATCGTTGCATCATCATGATGTCATAATTAAATTAATTTATTTAATGTATAAAAATTATAAAAAAACTATCCTCATGTTGGAAATATTTTTATATTTCCAATTAATATTTATAATCAAAAATCTGATCTTTATAACCCCATGTAAAAATTGTTTTCGTAAAACATATTATGTTTGTGCCATTTTTACTTTTGCATTAAATAAAAAGTTATTTATGTCATTTCCCAACCAAAGTGGCTCCATGGGGTCCCCAAGTTCACTCATCGCTTGTCTTGGTTGGCCGTGACACATCCAATGAGGGTAGGACATGTTTAAACCTCATCTCATATTATTAAAACATTATTTTTTTCTTAAACTACACCAATTACCACTAATCGCGATTAAGAACTTAATAAGTTACTATTCACCAAAAAATTATTTTAATCTCATTGAAACACATTTTAATTCTTAATGACAACCATGTTTGTAGTATTTTTGAAATTCAAAACACAATGATGACAAAATTTCATTTAAAAGGATAATCAGTTTTTAAAGTACCACTTAGTGGTTTCACTATTCATCAAAAATTGAAGTTTTTCAAAAAATTACCAAAAATTCACCCTAAGCTATATTTGATATTAAAAATTCAAAAATGAATTATATTTTACAAAATTCAAAACATATAAGTCACATTAATTAATTTAATAATTAATTCCTGCTGTCAGAGCAAATAGCGTGTTTTTATGAAACAATAAGTATCAAAAGATTGATACTAGTTTAAGTCCGATTTCAAAGTGAAATTGATTCCAACGAACACTATTGGATTTAATGGTAAAAATATATTCTAATTTCACATTAAAACCAATTCAAAAGATAATATAATCATATTAATAAATTAGATTAAAAAGAGGTTTTGAATTAAAATACAACATTTTGCACTATTCATTAAAAAATGAACTTTATCAGAAAGATACCAAAAATTTACACAAAGTAAATTTTGATGTCCCAATTCATAAGAAGAGTTTTATTTGTTCCAAAAGTATGTATAATAGTGAACAAAACTATATTTAATGACGGTTCTCCATCAAAAGGCGATAAGTGAACCTTTAGTGAAAACTAGGGCATATACGCCAAAAATTAAATTCTTTTCGTATTTTATGCCTTTATCTTTTATTGGATAAATGTAAAAAAATTTAAAAACATATAAAATCATATTTTAGTTATTTCTAACCATTTCCGCCAATACAACGGCTACATGTTAACTACCATTTAAAATAATATTATTTTATTATTAGAGTGCAACGTAAGATTCCCAAGAAACTCATTATTGCGTGTTGGGTACGCCATCGAGCATAGCGTCCCCTTTAAAGTCATATTAATATTTTATTCAAAAATATGGATAAATATGAAAATGTCATATTCTTTATTTACCTGGGGTGTTACATCCTTCCCCCCTTTTGGGAATTGCGTCCTTGCAATTTTAAAATTGGGCTTGTAACATCCTTGAAAGTCCCACATTGGAACAAGAGTCGGGAAAACCATCACCTTAAAATAAAGAAAGATAAGTACAAAGGTCACCCAAGTTAACCCATACTAGGGTTCCATGTAGAAAAATATGGACATGGAGGAGAAAACATAGGGTCATGTTCTTGAGGGAGAGTGATAGTAAACATGTCCAGGAGAAAGTTAACCATAAGAAAATCACAAACCTGTGATGGGTTAAACGGTATTCGATTCCCCAGTAGGAAAAGTTAATAGACAACATTTTTGTTTTAAGTTACTTTTTATTGAGTAATTTATTCATAAGAAAACATAATCACTTATCATGTTGACTTTCAACTTTTACTATATTCCTTAATCAAACTCATATTTTTTTCCGAAAGACGAGTATTTAGGGAGACTTGTTCGCATTAAGAATACTATAATCAAATTCTAGAGAATCACCTAATCCACAAAAGATAACAATATACATCCCATGTCTTTAGTCTTTAACCAAAACCAAAACCAAAAAGGTTTGTATAAGGTCAGATAATCCAGAAAAGGATAACCCATTAAAAAGAAAATCTATGCTTAATCTCCAAAATTTGTCCAACAAAACCCAAAGTTCAACGAGGACCATCCGATAAACAATTTTTCCACAAAATTCTTCAAAATAAACCAATATAAGATTGAAACCCAAATATTTGAAGGATTTAGTCACATAGTCTTGCAAGTTAAATCGTAACATTTATCTCCAAATAACATCAGTTGCTTCTAAAGTCTCGTATTGAAAAGTAATTAACCTAATCACATATCCTCCATGATAGGTTAATCATTTTCATAAATAACCCAAAATCAACTTACTCTTAATTCATAGAATCATATAACTAAAAGGAATCAGTAAAACTAACCAGGGACTTAACGTAGTCCAGTGGTAGGCGATAAATACCAGTCGCACTTTGGTGTGGGTTTGATTCCCGTAGCTTTGTCCGACGCGACGGGTAGTCACACGGTCTGCGTGTTGTCCTTTTTATAAAACTCCAAAAATAACCCTAACATGTTTTAACCTCAATCGTTTCCTTATACCTTTAATTTTCATCCGAATTCATTACGATCTCAACATCTTAATTCTTAAAGTCTTATTTCACCACCATAAGATAAAATAAATCGATTCCCAAAATGAATAACATCATACCTTGATCAGGGCATCCACTCGGTTTCATCGTCATCTTGCTCACGTAGGTAGAAGTCCCATGCATTATAATAATGATTTAGAGATCCTTCAAAATAATTTGCTTCCTCCATCCAAATACACCTCGTACAACATGGGTCATATGGGTGTTCATAGAAAAACAGTTTTGGAAAGTAATCAAGTATGACATATAATTCCAAAACATCTGATAAAACCTGATTTCTATAAAATAGTCGGACCGAAATTGAGTTGAAACTTTCTATTATTGGTCCTTTTAAAATACCTTAAGTATGTGATGTGAGACTATATTTTAAAAGAAAATATAAATAGGTTGCGCAGGGTTCTCCTTCCTCATAACCATTTCTAAAATCATAATATGCTTCAAATTCTTGTGATAAGGTAAAATATTTGAAAATACCTTGATAATATTAAACTTTCTTGAAAATATAAGAATACTGTGAAAATAGTATTTGTCTAAAAACAACCCATGATCCACGAGGATAACGAGGTATAGTGGAGGTGTTTGATATCTCAAACAACTGCTTGCAAGTGAGTTGTATGCTAGAAAAAGTTTCACAATCATCCGAAGATGACATTGCAATAATTATTGCAAGCATGTCATCAGGAAGAGACAAGAATTTCGTTTGAGATCCTTCTCCTTCCATTTGTAAACGACTTTACTTGACCTGAAAAAAAAGTTATAAAATAAGGATTTAACTGAAATAATAGATTTAGGGACTAATCATGTACCTCACAAGAACTCCTAATCCCTAAAGTTGTCTAAACCGACCTTTGATACCAACTATAAGTCCCCAGCCTTAAACCTTACTGAATCTTGAGTTATTACAAGATTACACATTGAGGATCTTTTCGGGTTTAGAGTTTTAGAGAATTAGATCATAAAACTTTCATTACATTCCACATATAAACAAAGTGGTTACATAAAGATAGTATTATTCTTTCCCAACAATGGAAGCATATTTAAAATAAACATGGATTCTTTCTTGACACTTCCTTGACACTATCATCATATCAAGTACCTTTCCCCTGACCTGTGAAAAACATTTAAAAAAAACATGGGATGAGCATAAAAAGCTCAGTAAGGGATATAAAAATATGGAAAGGAAACATGGGTACATATATACATAAGGATGAGATCATAATTTACCCATAAAACATAAGCACTTTAACATACCTCATCAAATCATGAATAAATCATAGAAATAATAAGACATAAAGGTAACTTGAGGCATTCATAACATTCTTAGGTTGGGAGTAACCCTCTTAGTTACGTTTGGAATACCCATCATAGTATATTCCCTAAATCTCTTCGGAGAAACCTTAACGTTCCACTCCTTCACGTTTCCCAATGCATTGGAGAGCTATATTGGGCTCACCCGCCCTTAGTCTATCACGGAACCACCCGTCTTCATAATAATGCCCAAGAACCTCAACATAATCATGTCACATAAAACATGCATAAAGGAAACATAACATTTCCTCCGTTCAATCACAATATATCAATACCACACATTGATATAAAAATATTATGAAAACCATTTTCAATACCAAAATAAAAGAAAAGTAAAACATGGTATTTATTTTTTATTTTTTAAAAAAAGTATGGCTTGTAGAGGAAGCTGAAACTCAAATAATGGTCACGGCGGTGGAGGAGTCATTGTCGCCGCATACGTACGACAGAAACATTCCCTTTTGTCGTTTAGTAAATGCTTCGTATAAAAATATTCCTTTTGAATAAACTTAAAATTCAAAGGGGTTTATACACTGTATAAAAGACGGTTGTGTATAAAACAAAAATATGCCTCAACGAAAGAAGATTGAGACGAAGTCCCTTACAAAGATGGTATCCTTGGTTTAAGGATAAATCAATTACATAATTATGGGTGACAAACGAATACAACAAATATAAGTGGATATTAAGTGTAAAATAATCAAAGGTCATTCACACATATTCAAAGTATGACATATTCAATAACCACATGTTGAACCCAAAGAAATCGAAATTGGGTTAAGAAGTTCCCTTGACAGCCTAACAACGTCACATCAAAATGAGTTGATGAGAGATAACAAAAGGGTATTTCGTCACTTGGACATAAAATTTACATCAATAAGGATATATGAGAACATATCCCAACATAACAATATGTAAATTAAAAGACCCAACAAAAGAAGTCTTTTAAAAAGAGGAGGGTGAAAGGTTCCCTTACCGACATGGGTATCTTTCGAAACATACACCTCGTGAAAGAAGGGCAATACAACATTGATGTAAATACTCATAAAAGAAAGTATATTACACAATGAGTAAAATAATGGGAAGTACATACACCACTCAAAGGAAATTGTGGCAAATTTAGCATAAATCTCACGGGAATAAAAGTGAGATGAAAAATCCCTTACGAAAACTCGGCTGCCAAACAACGCCACATAAAACATCAAAAAATGGATTGATGAGATCAGATAGGGTCTCTCATCGTATTAACATAAAGTTTATAGAAAGAGTAATATAAAATAACATCCTCCAACATAACTAATAAGAGCTTAAAATAAGTCAGATAAAGGAGAGGACTTAAAAAGAAACAGAGAGGTCAGATCTCTTATGAAAATTCGGCAGCCTAACGGCGCCACTCAAAACTTCCAAAATGGATTGATGAGAGGAAATAGGGTCTCTCATCATATGAAAATAATAAGTACAGCAGGAGTAATATAAAATAACATCCCAATCATAAGAAATATGAGCTTAAAAGGAATGAGAGAAAAGAGTGTACTTAAAAAGAAAGAGAGGAGTAAGATCCCTTACCTCGTATCCGACTTGACCCGACTGTTCTTTAATATCCTGAATAATAAACTTGAGTTAATATCTACCTGATTAAGAACATTTTTCAAGTTCATTATTCCTTTTATACCATGTTATTAACGTCATGTAATCATTTAAGTTAATAATGTTCATTTTGTCGGTATTTGGTTCTTAAGTCAAAAATAGACTTCTTACACTTACATGTTGTTAATTTGGTCAAAGGTTCGTTATATCCAGAATGATATTAATTATTTTGATAACATATATATCATATATATTCAGAATATACATGTATTTATAATATTACATCACATTTAGAGGTAATAAATGAAATGCACCGTTCATGGAGACGGTTAGCCGTACGTACGCATGAACGCTACTTCCATTTCTATTTCTTATTTTATGGAATGGAATCATAATGATATAAGGGTATATTATAATTCCAGTATTGTAACATATATAATATTATTAACTTTATCCTTTACACATCACACATATGGTATTAACGAATCAAATCACTTTCAGGGGGCGGTAGTCCGCACATCCTAAAATGAAGATATCGTGTTTACCCATAATGGAAAAAATAATGGTATGCCATAAATGAAAAATACAGAAACTTATGTAAACAATAAACATATTATATATCATATATAAAAATAGTGACATCATAATGGCCACCTTTGAAGGTGTTAAATGAGTATTGAACAATCATCATTTCGGGAGGCAGAATTTCTCCATCCACGGAAACCGTATGTTCTTTAACCATTTGATGTAGTTGTGTGATATTGTAGCTCGAATAAATCTTATAACAACATCCTAGTATATTGAATATACTGGTGTTGTTACAAAAGAAGTAAATAAAAAGAGTTTAGGGGGTTGGAGAAGCAAAATAAAACAAATGAACATGAGAGAATGAATTACCTTTAAAAGTGTAACTCCTTTTGAATTGAGCCTAAAGGCTTCCTTTGAAAGGATTCTGCCCAAAGGGAATCCTCTAGGATGAGGAGAGGGATGTGGAGAGAGTATATGGCCAGGGGATTGCTGAGACAAAGGCTTGAGGAGTGTGTGAAATTAGGTAGAGGTGGGGGCCTTTTATAAGAGGAGAGGAGGGACACTTTTGGAAATCATGAAAATATTATTTTATTTTCAAAAGTGTTTCGAATTTCTAAGGTCCCAAATTGATATATTTATAAGATAAGGTGATAAGGATTCTAAATATTCCCATCCAATAGTTTTTGTACAAGTGTAGGTCTTATATTTTATATTATCGTTTCATTTTATTTAAACTGTTCAATAATGAGGTCATCGTTGCATCATCCTGATGTCATAATTAAATTTATTTATTTAATGTCTAAAAATTATAACAAAACTATCCTGATGTAGGAAATCTTTTTAGATTTCCAATTAATATTTATAATCAAAAATATGATCTTTATAACCCCATGTAAATTTTTTTTTTCGTAAAACATATTATGTTTGTGCCATTTTTACTTTTACATTAAATAAAAAGTTATTTATGTCATTTCCCAACCAAAGTGGCTCCATGGGGTCCCCAAGTTGACCCATCGCTTTTCTTGGTCGGCCATGACACATACAATGAGGGTAGGACATGTTTCAACCTCATCTCATATTATTAAAGCATTATTTTTTTTCTTAAACTACACTAATTACCACTAATCGTGATTAAGAACTTAATAAGTTACTATTCACCAAAAAATTATTTTAATCTCATTGAACCACATTTTACTTCTTAATGACAACCATGTTTGTCGGATTTTTGAAATTCAAAACACAATGATGACAAAATTTCATTTAAACGGATAATCAGTTTTTATAAGTACCACTTAGTGGTTTCACTATTCATCAAAAATTGATGTTTTTCAGCAAATTACCAAAAATTCACCCTAAGATATATTTGATATTACATATTCAAAAATGAAGTCTATTTTAAAAAATTCAAAACATATAAGTCACATTAATTAATTTAATAATTAATTCCCGCTGTCAGAGCAAATAGAGTGTTTTTGTGAAACAATAAGTATCAAAAGATTGATACTAGTTTAAGTCCGATTTTAAAGTGAAATTGATTCCAACGACCACTATTGGATTTAATGGTAAAAATATATTCTAATTTCACTTTAAAACCAATTAAAAATATAATCTAATCATATTAATAAATTATATTAAAAAGAGATTTTGAATTAAAATACAACATTTTGCACTATTCATTAAAAAATGAACTTTATCAGAAAGATACCAAAAATTTACACAAAGTAAATTTTGATGTCCTAATTCTTAAGAAGAGTTTTATTTGGTCCAAAAGTATATATAAGAGTTAACAAAACTATATTTAATGACGGTTCTCCATTAAAAGGCGACAAGTGAACCTTTAGTGAAAACTAGGGCATATACGCCAAAAATTGAATTCTTTCCGTATTTTATGCCTTTATCTTTTATTGAAAAAATGTAAAAACATTTAAAAACATATATAATCATATTTTAGTTATTTATATCTATTACCACCAATACAACGGCTACATGTTAACTACCATTTAAAATAATAATATTTTATTATTAGAGTGCAACGTAAGATTCCCAAGAAACTCGTTATTGTGTGTTGGGTACGCCATCGAGCATAGCGTCCCCTTTAAAGTCAAATTAATATTTTATTCACAAATATGGATAAATATGAAAATTTTATATTCTTTATTTACCTGGGGTGTTACATCCTTCCCCCCTTTTGAGAATTGCATCCTCACAATTTTAAAATTGGGCTTGGTAACATCCTTGAAAGTCCCACATCGGAACAAGAGTCGGTAAAACAATCACCTTAAAATAAAGAAAGATAAGTACAAAGGTCACCCGAGTTAACCCATACTAGGGTTCCACGTAGAAAAATATGGACATGGAGGAGAAAACATAGGGTCATGTTCTTGAGGGAGAGTGATAGTAAACATGTCTAGGAGAAAGTTAACCATAAGAAAATCACAAACTTGTGATGGGTTAAACGGTATTCGATTCCCCAGTAGGAAAAGTTAATAGACAACATTTTTGTTTTAAGTTACTTTTTATTGAGTAATTTATTCATAAGTAAACATAATCACTTATCATGTTGACTTTCAACTTTTACTAAATTCCTTAATCAAACTCATATTTGTTTTCCAAAAGATGAGTATTTAGGGAGACTTGTTCGCATTAAGAGTACTAGAATCAACTTCTAGAGAATCACCTAATCCACAAAAGAGAACTATATACACCCCATGTCTTTAGGCTTTAACCAAAACCAAAACCAAAAAGGTTAGTACAAGGTCAGATAATCCAGAAAAGGATAACCCATTAAACAGAAAATCTATGCTTAATCTCCATAATTTGTCCAACAAAACCCAAAGTTCAACGAGGACCATTCGATAAACAATTTGTCCATAAAATTATTCAAAATAAACCAATATAAGATTGAAACCCAAATATTTGAGGGATTTAGTCACATAGTCTTCCAAGTTAAATCGTAACATTTATCTCCAAATAACATCAGTTTCTCCTAAAGTCTCGTATTGAAAAATAATTAATCTAATCACATATCCTCCATGATAGGTTAATAATTTTCATAAATAACCCAAAATCAACTTACTCTTAATTCATAGAATCATATAACTAAAAATAATCAGTAAAACTAACCAGGTACTTCACGTAGTCCAGTGGTAGGCAATAAATACCAGTCGCACTTTGGTTGTGGGTTCGATTCCCGCAGCTTTGTCTGACGTGACGGGTTGTCACACGGTCTGCGTGTTGTCCTTTTTATAAAACTACAAAAATAACCCAAACATGTTTTAACCTCAATCGTTTCCTTATACCTTTAATTTTCATCCGAATTCGTTACGATCTCAACATCTTAATTCTTGAAGTCTTATTTCACCACCATAAGATAAAATAAAATGATTCCCAAAATGAATAACATCATACCTTGATCAGGGCGTCCACTTGGTTTCATCGTCATCTTTCTCACGTAGGTAGAAGTCCCATGCATTACAACAATGATTTAGAGATCCTTCAAAATCATTGGCTTCCTCCATCCAAATACACCTCGTACAACATGGGTCATATGGGTGTTCACAGAAAAACTATGTTGGAAAATAATCATGTAAGACATATAATTCCAAAACATCTGATAAAACCTGATTTCTATAAAATAGTCGGACCGAAATTGAGTTGAAACTTTCTATTATTGGTCCTTTTAAATTACCATAAGTATGTGATGTGAGACTATATTTTAAAAGCAAATATAAATAGGTTGCGCAGGGTTCTCCTTCCTCAGAACCATTTCTAAAATGATAATATGCTTCAAATTCTTGTGATAAGGTAAAATATTTGAAAATACCTTGATAATATTTACCTTTCTTGAAAATATAAGAATATTGTGAAAATAGTATTTGTCTAAAAACAACCCATGATCCATGATGATAACGAGGTATAGTGGAGGTGTTTGATATCTCAAACAACTTCTTGCAAGTGAGTTGTATGCTAGAAAAAGTTTCGCAATCATCCGAATATGACTTTGCAATAATTATTGCAAGCATGTCATTAGGAAGAGATAGGAATGTAGTTTGAGATCCTTCTCCTTCCATTCGTAACTGACTTTACTTGACCTGAAAAAAAAAGTTATAATACAAGGATTTAACTGAAATCATAGATATAGGGACTAATCATGTATCTCACAAGAACTCCTAATCCCTAAAGTTGTCTAAACCGACCATTGATACCAACTATAAGGCCCCAGCCTTAAAACTTACTTAATCTTGAGTTATTACAAGATTACACATTGAGGATCTTTTCGGGTTTAGAGTTTTAGAGAATTAGATCATAAAACATGCATTACATTCCACATATAAACAAAGTGGTTACATAAAGATTGTATTCTTCTTTCCCAGCAATGGAAACATATTTAAAATAAACATGGATTCCTTCTTGACACTTCTTTGACACTATCATCATATCAATTACCTTTCCCCTGACCTATGAAAAACATTTCAAAAAAACTTGGGATGAGCATAAAAAGCTCAGTAAGGGATATAAAAATATGGAAAGGAAACATCGGTACATATATACATAAGGATGAGATCATACTTTACACATAAAACATAAGCACTTTAACATACCTCATCAAATCATGAATAAATCATAGAAATCATAAGACATAAAGGTAACTTGAGGCATTCATAACATTCTTACGTAGGGAGTAACCCTCTTGGTTACGTTTGGAATACCCATCACAGTATATTCCCTAAATCTCATCGGAGAAACCTTAACGTTTCACTCCTTCACGTTACCCAATGCATTGGAGAGCTATATCGGGCTCACCCGCCCTTAGTCTATCACGGAACCACCCGTCTTCATAATAATGCCCAAGAACCTCAACATAATCGTGTCACATAAAACATGCATAAAGGAAACATAACATTTCCACCATTCAATCACAAGATATCAATACCACACATTGATATAAAAATATTATGAAAACCATTTTCAATACCAAAATAAAAGAAAAGTAAAACATGGTATTTATTTTTTCTTTTTAAAAAAAAGTATGGCTCGTAGAGGAAGATGAAACTCAAATAATGGTCACGGCGGTGGAGGAGTCATTGTCGCCGCATACGTACGACAGAAACATTCCCTTTTGTCGTTTAGTAAATGCTTCGTATAAAAAGATTCCTTTTGAATAAACTTAAAAGTCAAAGGTGTTTATACACCATATAAAAGACGGTTGTGTATAAAAAAAAATTATGCCTCAACGAAAGGAGATTGAGATGAAGCCCCTTACAAAGACGGTATCCTTGGTTTAAGGATAAATCAATTACATAATTATGGGTGACAAATGAATACACCAAATATAAGTGGATATTAAGTGTAAAATAATCAAATGTCATTCACACATATTCAAAGTATGACATATTCAATAACCACATGTTGAACCCAAAGAAATCGAAATTGGGTTAAGAAGTTCCCTTGACAGCCTAACAGAGTCATATCAAAATGAGTTGATGAGAGATAAAAAAAGGGAATTTCATCACTTGGACATAAAATTTACATCAATAAGGATATATGAGAACATATCCCAACATAAAAATATGTAAATTAAAAGACCCAACAAAAGAAGTCTTTTAAAAAGTGGAGGGTGAAAGGTTCCCTTACCGACATGGGTATCTTTCGAAACATACACCTCGTGAAAGAAGGACAATACAAAATTAATGTAAATACTCATAAAATAAAGTATATTACACAATGAGAAAAATAATGGGCAGTACATACACCACTCAAAGGATGTTGTGGAAAATGTAGCATAAATCTCATGGGAATAAAAGTGAGATGAAAAATCCCTTACGAAAACTCGGCTGCCTAACAACGCCACTTAAAACTTAAAAAAATGGATTTATGAGATCAGATAGGGTCTCTCATCGTATTAACATAAAGTTTACAGAAATAGGAATATAAAAGAACATCCTCCAACATAACAAAGTGGAGCTTAAAAGAAGTCACATAAAGGAGAGGACTTAAAAAGAAAGAGAGAGGTTAGATATCTTACGAAAATTTGGCAGCCTAACGGTGCCACTCAAAACTTCCAAAAAGGATTGATGAGAGGAAATAGGGTCTCTCATCATATGAACATAATAATTACAGTAGGAGTAATATAAAATAACATCCCAATAATAAGAAATATGAGCTTAAAAGGAATGACACAAAAGAGTGTACTTAAAAAGAAAGAGAGGAGTAAGATCCCTTACCTCGTATCCGACTTGACCCGACCGTTCTTTAATCTCCTGAATAATAAACTTGAGTTAATCTATACTTGCTTAAGAAAATTTTTCAAGTTAATTAATCCTTTTATACCATGTTATGAACATCATGTAATCATTTAAGTTAATAATGTTCATTTTGTCGGTATTTGGTTCTTAAGTCAAAAATAGACTTCTTACACTTACATGTTGTTAACTTGGTCAGAGGTTCATTATATCCAGAATGATATTAATGATTTGGATAAAATATATATCATATATATTCATCATATACATGTATTTATAATATTACATCACATTTAGAGGTAAGAAATGAAATGAACCGTTCATGGAGACGGTAAGCCGTACGTACGCATGAACGCTACTTCCATTTCTATTTCGTATTTTATGGAATGGAATCATAATGATATAAGAGTATATTATAATTCCAGTGTAATAACATATATAATATTATTAACTTTATCCTTTACACATCCCACATATGGTATTAACGAATCAAATCACTTTCAGGGGGCGGTAGTCCGCACTTCCTAAAATGAAGATATCGTGTTTACCCATAATGGAAACAATAATGGTATGCCATAAATGAAAAATACAGAAGCTTAAGGAAATAATAAACATATTATATATCATATATAAAAATAGTGACATCATAATGGCCACCTTTGAAGGTGTTAAATGAGTATTGAACAATCATCGTTTCGGGAGGCATAATTTCGCCATCCACGGAAACCGTATGTTCTTTAACCATTTGATGTAGTTGTGTGAGAGTGTAGCTCGAATAAATCTTATAACAACATCCTAGTATATTGAAGATACTGGTTTTGTTACAAAATTAGTAAATAAAAATAGTTTAGGGGGTTGGAGAAGCAAAATAAAACAAATGAACATGAGAGAATGAATTACCTTTAAAAGTGTAACTCCTTTTGATTTGAGCCTAAAGGCTTACTTTGAAAGGATTCTGCCCAAAGGGAATACTCTAGGATGAGGAGAGGGATGTGGAGAGAGTAAATGGGAAGGGGATGGCCGAGCCAAAGGCTTGAGGAGTGTGTGAAATTAGGTAGAGGTGGCGGCCTTTTATAAGAGGAGAGGAGGGGCACTTTTGGAAATCATGAAACTATTATTTTATTTTCAAAAGTGTTTCGCTTTTCTAAGGTCCCACATTGATATTTTTCTAATATAAGTTGATAATGATTCAAAATATTCCCATCCAATAGTTTTTGGACAAGTGTAGGTCTTATATTTTATATTATCGTTTCATTTTATTTAAACTGTTCAATAATGAGGTCATCGTTGCATCATCATGATGTCATAATTAAATTAATTTATTTAATTTATAAAAATTATAACAAAAATATCCTGATGTAGGAAATCGTTTTATCTTTCCAATGAATATTTATAATCAAAAATTTGATCTTTATAACCCCATGTAAAAATTGTTTTCGTAAAACATATTATGTTTGTGCCATTTTTACTTTTACATTAAATAAAAAGTTATTTATGTCATTTCCCAACCAAAGTGGCTCCATTGGGTCCCCAAGTTGACCCATCGCTTGTCTTGTTCGTCCATGACACATAAAATTAGTGTAGGACATGTGCCAACCTCATCTCATATAATTAAAGCATTATTTGTTTCTTAAACTACACTAATTACCACTAATCGCGATTAAGAACTTAATAAGTTACTATTCACCAAAAAATTATTTTAATCTCATTAAACCACATTTTAATTCTTAATGAAAACCATGTATGTTGGATTTTTGAAATTCAAAACACAATGATGACAAAATTTCATTTAAACTGAAAATCAGTTTTTATAAGTACCACATAGTGGTTTCACTATTCATCAAAAATTGATGTTTTTCAGAAAATTACCAAAAATTCAACCTAAGCTATATTTGATATTACAAATTAAAAAATGAAGTATATTTTAAAAAATTCAAAACATATAAGTCACATTAATTAATTTAATAATTAATTCCCGCTGTCAGAGCAAAGAGCGTATTTTTATGAAACAATAAGTATCAAAAGATTGATACTAGTTTAAGTCCGATTTCAAGGTGAAATTGATTCCAACGACCACTATTGGATTTAATGGTAAAAATATATTCAAATTTAACTTTAAACCCAATTCAAAATAATATCTGATCATATTAATAAATTAGATTAAAAAGAGGTTTTGAATTAAAATACAACATTTTGCACTATTCATTAAAAAATGAACTTTATCAGAAAGATACCAAAAATTTACACAAAGTGAAATTTGATGTCCCAATTCTTAAGAAGAGTTTTATTTGGTCCAAAAGGATGTATAAGTGTGAACAGAACTATATTTAATGACGGTTCTCCATTAAAAGGCCATAAGTGAACCTTTAGTGAAAACTAGGGCATATACGCCAAAAATTGAATTCTTTCCGTATTTTATGACTTTATCTTTTATTGGATAAATGTAAAAACATTTAAAAACATATATAATAATATTTTAGTTATTTCTTTCCATTCCCTCCAATACAATGGCTACATGTTAACAACCATTTAAAATAATATTATTTTATTATTAGAGTGAAACGTAAGATTCCCAAGAAACTCGTTATTGCGTGTTGGGTACGCCATCGAGCATAGCATCCCCTTAAAAGTCATATTAATATTTTATTCAAAAATATGGATAAATATGAAAATGTCATATTTTTATTTACCTGGGGTGTTACAAGGATACTATCAAAATAGTATCCATTTTTTCCACCAAAGAAAACCCTTTAAAAAACAAGATTTCTTTTCTTGATAAAAATATTCTTGACTTATTCCTTTATCTTAATGATACTTATAACCTATGAAAACATTTTTTAAAACATGGGATGAGATAAAAAGCTCAGTAAGGGATAAATAAAGAAACAAAACATTAGTCCATGAATATTTATAAACCCATGAATTCATAAGAATTAAGAAAACATCATTGCAATAATATATCATAAAGAAAAATTATGGAATCCATATCATATTTAATATTTAGCTTTCACATCCACATAAAGAGTAACCATCATAGATCTGAGTTTTTTTTAACCGGAGCTCCTGCCTCCTCCTAGGGTTTCCATGGCCTGATGGGCATGGTCTTAGACCCCTTACCTCCCCCTCCTGATAGGGGGATGGGTCTCTTAGGATTTCCTTCCCCCAACTGTTTTTCTCCTACCACAGATTCAGAAAATCTCCCGATGTTCCCTGTCATTGACGTCACCCCCAAAGCCCCCCCATTGGTCGAGGTATTCCCAAAGCTTTTGCTAATGGGTAAGGAATTCTCTATTGCAGTGGACTTCTATAGGAACTCTCTGGTGGACCGCTTTGGTCGGAATCATACATCCATTGATTCCTTGGACTACTTCATTACTGAATTATGGGGCTTGAATCACAATGATATTTTTTGGATTATGGACCCCCGAAACCTTATTATTCACTACTTGACTGAAGGAAACCTTATCACTGCCAGGACTGAAAAAAAAACATTCCTGTAGCAGAGCTCGCTTCTTCCTCTTCTGATTGTCCTTCAATTTCCATTTGAGGTGTGATCCTCTAACGGATCCAATCTAGGTAAGCTTCCCCAGTCATCCACTTCTGTTCCAAAACCTTTATATCCTTTCGATGCATGGTAATATGCTGGGTAGGTTCTTATGTTTTGATGATAGATCTCGATTACTCTTCCATCCAATTTCTGCATGGATATGTGTGGAGGTCGATGTTTCTAAACCACGAGTCAATTTTGTGTGGATTGAGATTGAAAATGAGTACCAGATCTAATGGAGGGCCAGTTTTGATAATTGGATTGATTTCTTTTGTTTTTGTGGTCATTTTTGTCATCTATAATAGGTTTGAAGGAATGTGAAAGGAGGTAATACAATAGGTATAGCTAGTGAAGGTTGGGAAATGGTTACTGCTTATTTGAAATCATATACGGATGCATTATTTTCTCCCTTGAGTTGTAGTTTGGAGGTGTCTGGTGCTAATGGCGGCCATGCCATTTAGTCCTTAGTGCATGATAATGGACCCTTGGGGTCTAATCCCGGGATTCCTAGACCAGCTTTTCTGAAGACTGAAGGAATTTCTCTCTTGAAGAAAACTCATGGTGCAGATGGGTCCATGGATAAAGGGGAATGGACCAAGGTGACTCACAAGAAGGCCAATAACAAGAGTCTAACTACTACTGATCAGCCTTCAGGAGAGGACTTAGATGAGACCCCCCAATCACCCTTAGAGTCTGAAAAAGATAATAAACTCAGGAGGATCTCACATGATAGGGTTTCAAAATTGAAGATAAAGCTCATTGATGTTGGGGATTATTCAGTTTATACTGGGAGGAAGACCAATACTAAGAGATATTACTCAAACCTTCCAAAACTGATGACTATCCGATCATCTTGATAGGGTATTCATTTTAGGGATCCTATCCAACCTTCCTTCTATGACAAGGTTAAGGAGTATTAAGTTGACAATCTTGAGGATCCAAACTATTTGATGGACATGTTGGAATTAGAAGATGTCTAGAAGAATCCAAAGAAGGAGGACGCTGAACTGGATCTTCTCTTACATTATGAGGAAAATATAGCAGATAATCAATTTACTATCAATGTTCCATAGGAATAAGCAGATAGAATGTATGCTTGATCATTTCAATTTGATCTTAGTGGAGAGAAAGCTGAGTGGATTGGCAAGAAAGACTGGATCTTTGGTCTTGGAATCAATGAGAAAAAATTAAACCTGAATGAGTACATTCAGACTTGGGATAGGATGGTCAACCACATCGAGGATCTCAACAAAGATGACTGAAATGAAAAAGTAAATTCTATCTCCTAGAGCATACATAGGGTGTTTAATTCAAAACTTTTAATGTTTTTTTCAAATAGTTTGGTAACCTCTTTTGAGAATGGACATGAGTTTGGATTGTAACATTCTTGTTTTTATCACTTCCACTCAAAGTGATCTGTTTTATAAAAATTTAAATTAGAAGGAAGGAATAACCTTCATGGTTATGTTTGGAATACCAATCACAGTGTATTCGCTAAATCTCTTAGGAGAAACCTTAAAGTTTGCCTCTATAACATTACCCAATGCATTGGAGATCTATCATAGGCTCACCCATCCTAAGTTTATCATGGAACCATCCATATACATAAAAAATTCCCAAGAAAGATAACATAATCATAAAACATGAACAAACATAAAGGAAAAATATCATTTCCACATTGAAATCAAAAGACATCATTTTAAGATATTTATATAATAAATCCATTCTCAAAACCATTTTCAATACCAAAACACATAAAAGATTTATGAGGACCCGGCCTTAAAACATTACTTAATGTTGAATTAAATGAATAATTCACATTGAGGATCTTTTCTGGTTTAGAGTTTTAGAGAATTAGGCCATAACTATTACATCTCAAAAGTTACAATGTAGACACCTCTACTCAGTTTCCATTTTTTTCATAAAATAAAAACTCTTAAAAAAATTCATGTCCAGTTCCATGTTTAAGACAACATGACTTTCCTTGATCCCATCCATGACCCTATTCCACTTTATGTCCTATGAAAAACATTTCAAACATGGGATGAGCATAAAAACCACAGTAAGGAATACACAAAGAAGGAAACTATTAGTTTTTCAAAACAACAAGTAAACCATGAATACTTTGACATACGTAATACATTTCACCTTTATGAAGTAGTAAATACTCTTCACTGAATAAAAGATCACTACTTACCCTTTTGTAACCAAAATATTACCCATATAAAGAACACATAACATATAAAGGTATCTTGGAACATAAACATACTTAAATGGAATAACCATACAGTCAACTTCCACACATGTTACTAAAAGTAATAGACATACAGCTGACTTCCATACCCAGTGCATTGGAGGTTATAACGTAACCACTCGTCCTGGTATTCATGGAACCTCCCATTATTTGGTTTATCACGTAACCACCCATAAAATGTACAATTACCATCATAGCACATAAAATATTACAAATATAAACATTTCACTAATAACAGTTCATTTCAAATCACAAGAAGTAATTTCAAGATATTGAAATAATCAATCCATTTTAATAAACCATTTAAAAATAGATTTTTGAATCAAAGTGTCCCATAACACTTTGAAGATTTTAATGGAATTAAAATTTCAAAACATTACTGTCCAAATAAAAAAATACTAAAAAACATTTTTTAAAACATGTAAATTAAAGATAAATATTTAGAATAATAAATCTTTAAAACATTTAAAAATGATATTTTAGTTAAGTAGTTTTTAACAAAATGAGAGACTCTTGAATACAAATAATTGAGGAATAACATTTAATCAGAACTTTATAATATCATGAGAATAAATGGATTCATGATATAATATGTCAAAGGACAGTATATACACCATATAATAGTGAATTTATGCATAACAACAATGAAGTCTCAATCGAAATGTAAATTGAGGTGAAATCCTTTATAAAGATGGTATCCTTAAATTAAGGATAAATCAATATAATAATTATGTGTGAAAAATATAAATACACGGAAAATAAGTTGATATTATGTGTAAAACAATCATAGGTCATTCACACATATTCATAGGATGAAATATTCAATAAAGACAAGTTGAACCCAAAGAATCGAAATTGGGTTAAGAAGTTCCCTTAAGAAAATTCGACATCCTAACGGTGTCAATTCAAAATGACGAAAACGAGTTGATGGGAGAGAAAATGGTATCTCATCACATGGACATAAAATTTACAGCAATAAGGATATATAATAACATATCCCAACATAATATGATGTAAATTAAAAGACCTAACAAAGAGAATCATTTTCAAAAGAAAATGGTGAAAGGTTCTCTTACCAATTTGGGTAAATTTCGAAACGTACACCCCATGAAAGAAGGTTCATGAAATGAAGATGTAAATACACATAAATTAAATTATATTACACAAATAATAAAATCTTGGGATGTACATACCCCACACAAAAGGAAATAGTGGAAAATGTAGCATGAATCTCACAGGAATAAAAAGTGAGATAAAAACTCCTTACCTCTTTGTAATCAATCGAGTTGTATGACCAAAAGATAATAAACATAAAATTAATCACATAATAACATGAAAATAAATATAATAATGATAATATATATGAAATTTAATTACACAATACACCACATGCAACAAATAAGTGGCGAACAATGGAAATCTCACAGAATTAAAAGTGAGATAATAAATCCCTTACGAAAATTCAGTAGCCTAACGACACCACTTAAAACATTCAAAAATGTTTTGATGAGATCAAATAGGGTATCTCATAATATTAACATAAAACTTACAGTAATATTAATATAAAATAACATCCCCAAACATAAGAAAGAGGATCTTAAAAGAAGTGACATAAAAGAGAGTACTTAAAAAAGAGACTGGTAGGATCCCTTACCTCGTGTCCGACTTGACTCGATCGTTCTTTAATCTCCTGAATAATAAACTAGAGATAATTTATACTTTATTAAGAACCTTTTTATATCTTATTATTCCTTTTATATCACTTATTTACATGATATAAACATTATGAAATCATTTAAGTTAATAATGTTCTTTTTGTTGATATTTGGTACTTAAGTCAAAAAATGGACTTCTTATAATTACATGTTGATCATGTGGTCAAAGGATAATTATATCCAGATTTATATACATTATTTTTATATCATATATATCATATATATCCATAATATACATTTATTTATAATAGTACATAATATTTAGAGGTAAGAAATGAAATGCACCGTTCATGGAGACGGTAATCCGTACACACGCATGAATGCTACTTCCATTTCTATTTCATATTTAATGGAATTAAAACATAATGATACATAGTAGTATTATAATTAAAGTATTTTATCATATATAATACCATTAAACCTAACCTTTATACATACCACAAATGGTATGAATGAGTCATATCACTTTGAGGGGGCGGTAGTCCGCACTTCCTTAAATGAAATTATCATATTTACATATAGTGGAAACCATTAGGGTTTCTATATATAAAAAAAAATACTGAAGCATAAAGAAAACATAATAATAATATATATAATATATAAATATAGTTACATCATAATGGCCACCATCAGATGTGTTAAAAGAATATTGAACAATCATCGATTCGTGAGGCAGTAATTCGCCACCCACCGAAACAGTATGTTCTTTAACCATTAGACAGAGGTGTGTGTAAGTGTAGGTAGAATACATTTCATAACAAAATCGTAGTATATTGAGTATATTGGTGTTTTTATGGGATCAAATAATAGTAAGATTGTGGTGAGTGAAGAAGGAAAAATAAAAGGAATAATCTCAAGAGAGGACATTACCTCTAAATCGGGTAACTATTTTGATTTGTTCCAAAGGCTTCCTTGGGAATACTTATGCCCAAAGTGAGGATTCTAGGAGTAAGAGATGGATTTTTATAGATAATATTAACAGAGTTTGGATGAGTCAAATTCTTGAGAGGTGTGGGTAAGGGGGTAGAGGTGGGGTCCTTTATAAGAGGGAGGAGGGTCACTTTTGGAATGTCTTGAAATGTTACTTTAATATAAAATGGTTTTCGGATTTTAAAGGTCACACAATGATATTCTTAGAGGATTAGGTGATAAGGGTTAGAAATCCATCCATTCAATGGGTTTTAGACAAGTTTAATTCTTATATTTCACAATATCCTTTCATTTTATTTAAATAATTCATTAATGAGGTAATCACTGCATCATCATGGTGTCAAAAATAAATATTTTTATTTAATGTATAAAAATTATAAAAGAAATCCATGATTTATGAAATATTTTTAGATTTCCAATGAATATTTATAGTCTAATATGTCATTTCTGTAATCAAAATTAAAATTGTTTTACTTAGGTGTTACGTAGTTTGGTTGTATTTTCCTTTAAAAATAATATGATAAATTGTCACTATCACACAAAAGTGACTCCATGGGGTCCATAAGTTGGCACAAGGAATCCCATGGTCTTCCATGACACAACTAAAAGTATTTGGACACATTTTGGGGTCATTTGATATTACTATGATATTATTTTATTACCCTTAACTACCTGATTACTATTTAATCATGATAATTAAAGATAATTGTCGTCATTACTATTCATAATGCCAAAAAATAAGAGTATTATTTATATAATTTGGACCTTATGATTAAAAATATGGAATGAATTTTAAAAAATTCCAAACAAAGAAATTTCAATAATTAATTTAAAAATAATTCTCGTTGTCACAAATAAAGACGAGTTTTTAAGAAGTAAAATTTATCAAAATATTGACTTGTTTTTACATCCAATTGAAAAGTGAAATTGCTTAAAATGAACAAAATTGTATTAAGTGATAAAAACATAATTCAATTACACTTTAAAATCAATTAAAATTAAAATATAACTATATCATTAAATTAGATGAAAAAGCAGTTTTGAAGTAAAATGCAGTATTTTTCACTATTCATTAAAAATGAACATTTGTCAGAAAAATACCAAAAAATTATCCAAAGTAAATTAGATATTCCAAATTAAAAAATTATTTAAATTTAACCAAATTAAAAACATATAAGTTTCATTAATTAATTTTATAATTAATTCCCACTGTCAAAACAAATATCGTGTTTTTGTGAAACAATATCTATAAAAAATTGACACTTGTTTATGTCCAATTTCAAAGTGAAATTAATTCTAATGACCACCATTGGATTCAATGGTAAAAACATATTTCAACTAAACATTAAATCTAATTAAAAATATAGTATAACTATATAAATAAATTAGATTAAAAGGAGGGTTTGAATTAAAATACAACATTTTCACTATTCATTAAAAAATGAACTTTATCAGAAAAATAACAAAAAGTTACACAAAGTAAAATTTGATTTCCCGATTCTAAAGAAGGATTTTATTTTGTCAAATATAACATCTAAAATTAACAATAAGTAGTTTTGAAAAGGGTTCACCATCAAAAGGCGGTTAATCGACCTTTTAAAGAACATTAGAATATTTATGCTTAAAATCTAATTCTTTTCTTATTTAAAGCCTCTAACTTTTCTTGAATAAATGTAAAAATATTTAACAAACATATATAATCATTTTTCAGTTAGTTTTGTTCATTCCTACCATTACAATGTCAAGGCTTTAACTACAATTTTAAACAATATTGTTATATTATTAGTGTGCAACGTAAGATTTCAAGGAAACTCATTGTTGCGTACTTGGTACACCATCGAACATAGAATTCTATTTAAAGTAATATTAAAATATTATTCAAAAATATTAATAAATATGAATATTTTATATTCTTTATTTACCTGGGATGTTAAATCCTTCCCCCCTTTTGGGAATTGCGTCCTCTAAATTTTAAAATTGGGCTCAGAAACTTCATTAAAAGCCCCACATCAGAAAAGGAGTCAATAAAACTATCACTTTAAAAGACAGAAAGAGAAGTACAAAGGTCACACAAGACAACATATACTACGAATACCTGAAAACATGGATATAGAAGAGAAAAAAAAGGGTCAAGTTATGATGGAGAGTGATAGAAAACATGTTTAGTAGAAAGTTAACCACTAGAAAATCACAAACTTGTGATGGGTTAAATGGTATTTGATTCCCCAATAGGAAATGTTAACATACAATGTTTTTGTCTTAAGTTTCTTTTCAATGAGGAATTTATTTATGAGCATAACTAAATCATAAGGAAACATAATTACTTGTCATGTAGACTTTCATCTCTTACTAGATTTCTAACACAAACTCATGTTTTCCCCAAATGATGAGTATTCTGGATGACTTGTTCACATTAAGAGATTTCTAATCAACTTCTAGAGAATCGACTAATCCACAAAAGATGAACTATATATTTCCCATGACTCTAGACCTTAACCGAAACCAAAAATGTTATTACAAGATCAGATAATCCCCAAAAGGATAGTCCTTTAGAAAAAGAAATACTACTCTTAACCTCCAAAATTTATCCAACAAAAACCAAAGTTCATCAAAGACTATTCAATATACATCTATCCATTAAATTATTCAATGTAATCCAAACTAAGATTTAAACTCAAATATCTGAAGTATTTAATCACATAGTCTTCCAAGATAAATCATAACATTTGTCTCCAAATAACATCAGTTACTCTTAAAGTATCATATTGAAAAGTAATTAACCTAATCACATATCCTCCATGATAGGTTAATAATTTCCATAGATAACCCATAATCAACTAATTCCTGATTCATATGATCATATAACTGAAAATAATAATTCATACTAACCAGGGACTTCATGTAGTCTAGTGGTAGGCAATAAATACCAGTCGCACTTTGGTTGTGGGTTCAATTCCCATAGCTTCGTCTGACGTGACGGGTTGTCACACGGTCTGTGTGTTGTCCCTTTTAGAAACTATATAATTTTATAACACTCCCAAGAAGAGATAAATTCATCAAAAATAACCATATCATATTTTAACCACAAAGGTTATCTAATAACTTTCGTTTTGCATCTCAAAATGTATTAACTCGTAATTAGCTCAAATTCAAGGATCATATAAACAAAAATATTTCTTTATAACTGTATCCACAAAATAAATGATAATTATTCCTTGAATAAAATTTTATTATGTCAAACATCAGGGTTACACATACCATAAAAAGTATTCTAATGCAATCCCATCATCAAAAGATCCTTCATACTTTTAATAATTTCTCCATCCTAAAATCAACCATAACCCTTGAATCCCTTTTATGTCGACTTCTGACTCATTCAATGTTCTTCATGATCCATTAACTATGCATTTACACCTTATTTCTTAATACAACATTCCTACGGATCGAATATCCTCATTATTTATAAATATCAATCCCCTGTTTCTTCATTCTTTGTGTCTAGGAAAAATAAATCATACCTTGAATCTAGATACCATGAACTTCATGATGTTATCTTTCTCTTTCGGCATGTTTTCATACTTTCAAAAAGTAAATGTTCACTCCACTTCTTTAATATAACATTTCTATAGAAATGGAAAATTTGAGATCTTGAAATCATATGAAAGAAGATACCATGACCCATAAAATTGTTTTAGAAAAGAGTAGGTGTTGGATACCTCAAACAATTTCATAAAGGTGATTTGAATACTCAAGAAGCTATCAAAAATCATTTGAACAGACTTTTCCTATAATAGTGATGATCAAATCATCGGGGAGGGATAAGAACGGTGTGCAAGATCTCTTTCCTTCCGTCGTGAAAATTGATCCTTAATCTTCCGTAAAGAATCAAAAAGTAAACAAGAAATGAAAAAAATATAATAAAAAAAGAATCCTTTATAGATAACATAATAGTTTTTGTACAACTCTAAACCATCAACCTCCAATGTATAGGTTTTTTTATCCAAACAACCTATTTTACCATAACCCTCCAGAAGTTTCCACACGTTAATAACCCTATTGGTTATATGGGATCCTTTACCTACACCCAGATAACACCCTAACCTCTAAAGATATCTAAACTGACCTCTAATACCAACTATAAGGACTCAACCTTAAAACATTACTTAATCTTGAATTAAATGAATAATTCACATTGAGGATCTTTTCATGTTTATAGTTTTAGAGAATTTGGCCATAACTATTACATCTCAAAAGATACAAAGTAGACAATTATACTCAGTTTCCATTTTTTTTCATAAAATAAAAACTCTTAAAAAATTTAATGTGTAGTTACATGTTTTAGAAAGCATGAATTTCCTTGATCCCATCCTTGACCCTATTCCACTTTATGTCCTGTGAAAAACATTTCACGAACATTGGAAGAGTATAGAAAGCTCAGTAAATATTACAAAAAGAAAGAAAATATCAGTTTTTCAAAACAAAAAGTAAACCATGAATACTTTAACATAAGTAATACATTTCAACTTTATGAAGTAGTAAATACTCTTCACTGAATAAAAGGTCACTACTTACCCTTTTGTAACCAAAAGATTACCCATATAATGAACACATAACATATAAAGGTAACTTGGAACATAAAAATACTTAAATGGAATAACCATACGGTCGACTTGAACACATGTCACTAAAAGGAATAGACATACGACCGAATTCCATACGAAATGCATTGGAGGTTATAACGTAACCACTCATCCTGGTATTCATGGCACCACCCATCATTTGGTTTATCACGTAACCACCCATAAAATGTCCAAGTACCATCATAGAACATAAAATATTGAAAATATAAACATTTCACTAATAACATTTCACTTCAAATTACAAGAAGTAATTTCAAGATATTGAAATAATCAATCCATTTTCATGAACCATTTAAAAATAGATTTTTGAATCAAAGTGTCCCATACCACTTTGAATATTTTTATGGAATTATAATTTCAAAACATTAATTTCCTTATAAATAAATAATGAAAACCATTTTTAGAACATGGACATGAAATATAAATATTTAGAATAATAAATCTTTAAAACATTTAAAAATGATATTTTAGATAAATATTTTTTAACAAAATGAGAGACTCTTGAATACAAATAATTGAAAAATAGCATTTAATCAGAACTTTATAATATCATTAGAATAAAGGGATTCATGATATAATATGTCAATGGATAGTATATACACCATATAAGAGTAAATTGGTGCCTAACAACATTGAAGTCTCAATCGAAATGTAAATTGAGATGAAATCCCTTATAACGATGGTATCCTTAAATTAAGGATAAATCAATATCATAATTATTTGTGACAACTATAAATACACCCAATATAATTGGATATTAAGTGTAAAACAATCATAGGTCATTCCAACATATTCATAGGATGACATATTCAATAAGTACAAGTTGAACCCAAAGAATCGAAATTGGGTTAAGAAGTTCCCTTAGAAAAATTCGACAACCTAACAGCGTCACGTTAAAATTCAGAAAATGAGTTGATGGGAGGGAAAATGGTATCTCATTACTTGGAAATAAAATTTACAGAAATAGTGATATATAAGAACATATCCCAACATAAGAAGAGATAAATTAAAAGACCTAAAAAAGAGAAGCCTTTTAAAAAGAGGGGGGTTAAAGGTTCCCTTACTGATTTGGGTAACTTTCAAAATATACACCTCATGAAAGAAGGATCATACAATGAAGATTTAAAGACCCATAAATTAAATTATATTAAAGAAAGAATAAAATCTTGGGAAGTTAATACACCACACACAAGGAAATAGTGGCAAATGTAGCATGAATCTTACGGGAATACAAAGTGAGATAAAACCCCCTTACCTCATTGTAATCGATCGAGTCATATAACCAAAAGATAATAAACACAAAATGAATCACATAATACCATGAATATAAATAGAATCATGATAATATATATGAAATGGTAGTACAAAATACACTACATGCAACAAATAAGTTGTGGATAATAGAAATCTCATGGAATTAAAAGTGAGATAAGAAATCCCTTACGAAAATTCGGCAGCCTAACGACGCCACTTAAAACATCCCAAAATGGATTGATGAGATAAAATAGTATATCTCATCATATTAACATAAAAATTACAGTAAAAGGAATATAAAAGAACATACCCCAACATAAGAAAGAGGAGCATAAAATAAGTGACATAAAAGAGAGTACTTAAAAAGAAAGAGAGAGGTAGGATCCCTTACATCGTGTCCGATGTCACGACCCAACCCTACCTGGGCTCGAGCCGCAACTACCCCAAGACCACCTCTATAGGTCAGGAGCTGGAAACCAGTGCCGAAGGCTAAACAACTCAGGTAGGCCTTTTCCAAGGTACATGTACACACACGCACGCAGCCCACTCAATACAATAGAGAAGAGTAAAAAGAGAAAGTAATGTACCAAATGCTATATACAACCAAAGAGGTGCATCGTCCTATAAATAGTTCAAAGCAAGTGCTGAAGGTAAACTGAAAATAAAAGGGCAAAACACATGCCCAAACAGAAAAGTGCCACAACTCGGCAATAGTTAAACAAAATTAAACAGCTGGGAGAGTCCCACACTTGGAACCTGACTACAACCATCGTACGCCGTCCAAGCTACTAAACTCTTATGCTCTGTTGAAGTCCCGACCATCCTGTCCATCACCTGCAAGGGCACACCAAGTGTGGGCAATGCCCAAGCAGAGGTGAGTATAAAAATACTCAGTAGGATTCCCTGAAGGCTCGAGGGAGCAACAATGGAGGAACTGAAAAGGTGAGCAGTAGTTTGAACAATGAAAAGTAAAGGAGTACAAAATAGAGTGCAGTAAAGAGTACAACTCAACCCAAAAAGAGGAAGGAAGTAGAATTGTCCAAACACAAGGAGATAGAAGCGGTGAGAAGATGAACATCTCGTTGAGTCTTCGCTACCTATAGCAGGAAAGTAGACTCATCAAACCACAAGAAGCTAGACATGGAAAGCACGTGGCATACCCTGTGCGTCTTCGCATCTCTTGGAAGGAGAGTTACCAAACCCAAGATGTGGGTACTGGAATAATGTATATACACATCCATATGCTCTGTCAAAAAGCATTCATGATCGTAAGGGGATCTCCATCCCATAGCTCAACCCAAGAAAGTGAGTACCCAACAGTCCCAGAAGTAAACACCATGGATTCCCCACATCCCACATGTCAGCCCTGAACTGCAAGTCAAGGGGCTCAAGTCACCACACCTTGATACTATCCGCTTTGGGTGACACTGACTCACACTCACAGTTTTTGGTCGCATCACAAGGACACGTCTCAGTGCTGAAAGTGCCCCTCATACTTGAGTGTTCTAGGGAAATTCAATCCACACCTCCTCACTGCCCCGCAGTCGAGAGGTCTTCACAAAGTCAATGACGTCACATCAATGACCTGTACCACCAAGGGTGCCACTCTGGTAATCAAGATGAAAATCAAAAAACTAGCCTAGTAGTAAGGACTGAGTCTTATTTAAGTCGTCGAGTAACCCACTGCCTAGCCCTGCTGGAGGGTAAACACTAAGAGGTTGTCAGGTAACCCACTGCTCAGTCTCTACTGGACGGTAAACCCTAAGAAGTCAATGAGAAACCCACTGCCCAGTCTCTACTAGAGGGTAAACCCGAGAGAACGATGAGAAACCCACTGCCCAGTCTCTACTAGAGGGTAAACCCGAAGAAGTTGATGAGAAACCCACTGCCCAGTCTCTACTGGAGGGTAAACCCAAAGAAGTCGATGAGAAACCCACTACCCAGTCTCTTCTGGAGGGTAAACCCAAAGAAGTCGATGGGCAACCCACTTCTGAGTCTCTGCTGGAGGGTATACCCGAAGAATTCAATGAGCAACCCACTTCCCAGTCTCTGTTGGTGGGTAAACCCGAAGAGGTCTGTGAGCAACCCACTGGCCAGTCTCTACTGGAGGGTAAACCCGAAAAAGTCGATGACCAACCCACTGCCTAGCCCCCGATGGAGGGTAAACCCGAAGAAGTTGATGAGCAACCCACTGCCCTGCCCCAATGGAGGGTAAACCTGAAACTGCTCTGGCCATCCCCACTGGAAACAACCTATGGGTTAGAGAATCGGTGACCTATTAAAGTATTGGTCACCCGGAATCCACTAAACCCTACTAGGGAACTCGATGTGACATGATACTGAAATCCCACATGTCTAAAGGGAAAATGGAACCCAGGGAACTCTGCCGATCAAACCATCGAGAACAGAACCACGGGTAACCACTCAACACCGCTGGTTCAAACCATCATGAACAGAAGGACCCTCTGTGTTACAAGAGTTCAAGGTGCATAAAGCCGAACATGTCATGCACATCGTGCCCACATGACGTGCGACCCTATCTCCAAACCAAGCACACTAATGTTCACCGGTACTACAACATGTACCTCCAAGAATTCCCAAATACTCGCAAAGTATGCCACTTTTCCAGCCCAAGGCTATCGTGCACATGACACCCAAAGTCAGCGCAAAAAAGGCGTGAACATAACTTCACCAACATGTTTCCTACAAGACCCTAGCATGGCCAATAACATATCTTTAAACAACAACTTCAGTCTCACAGGAGTGAACGAGATCACACACCAAGGATTCGCTTTCGAACAGAGCCAGAAGAACCACCATCGGAGCACCTTTCATATTTCTACATTTAATAAGATCACATAAGAGGCTCCGCTCACCTGAAAATATTACACTATTTTAATCCTTAGGTAAAAACATGTGAGTTACACTATCTAATCGCCTCCAATAGATATCTGACGTAAAAGTCATCTGACACCGC
Source organism: Viscum album (assembly GCA_963277665.1). NCBI lineage: Eukaryota > Viridiplantae > Streptophyta > Magnoliopsida > Santalales > Viscaceae > Viscum > Viscum album. The sequence goes on from OY728119.1 coordinate 1,514,127,794, forward strand.
TTTACGCCTGAATGGCATCCCGGGGTCCCGAGCCTCGGCCCAAAAAACCGTCGGGCACATCGTACCATTGATAAATCCTAATAAAGACACGTCAAATTAACTGTTCACTTGCGTGGAATGGATTTCCAGAGAATAAGATGCATTCCGGCACACTGCACACGAGTGGTGCTACATGGGACCCGCATGACAGTCCTAAAATGCAACAAACGGATCACGCCGTTGTGATCATCTCAGAAAAGTACACAAGATTGACTATCCATTTTTCTGAAACGGACACCCAGTGATAAAGATAGAAATCACCGCCAACTCCCAAAATGACCCTCATGGGGCCTGCACCACCGTGTGAAATTAAAGCGGTCAGATTGCGCCATTGCAATGCCCTTGGGAAAACACCCAGAATCGACTGCTCACACACCCGAACGGACATCCAATGAAAAAGTTACAAAACGCTACTCACAGCTTAAAAGACAGCCCATGGGGCCCATGCCTCAAATATGGTTTCAATGCCCAAAAACTCCTTGGAAATATTCATCATGACGCCAGGGTCACAACGCCGCTGGCAGCACTCAAAACGGACATCGGATGTGTCCACGCCACCCAAAACAAAAACCCCCCAGAAAAACATCAATCCACTTGACCTAAGAATCATTCCACTGAGGCCCCCCATATTGGGAGTTAAAACCTCTGAAACTATCTCATATTTTTCAACTCGATCCGAGGTTTGCACTTCCGCAGACGGCATGAAAAACAGACACCCGTAGTGGAAGATACAAGAGTCCGAAATCCGAGGGGATGAAACCCCTTGGGCTGGACCGGCCGGGACAGGACAGCGCGGGCCGGCAGCGTCGGCCCCCGGCTCAGCCGTGCGGGCCGGGTGTGGACCCGTTGTCCACCCTCAGATCGGCCGAGGGTCCGGTCGATCTTGCCACGTGAAGACTCACCGAGGGCGTGTCTTTGTTCCCCGCGAGGTCGCGTGACGTGACCCCGGTCCACCCCTCCACACCGTGGGCTACGCCCACTGCCTGCCACCTAAAGCCAGAGCCCGCCGCCACCTGGAGCCCAGAGCTCCACCGCCTGCCGCCTGGCTACTGCTCACCAGACCACCGCTAGAACCCCTAAATCTAGCCAGAAAAATTCTAAAACCACCGAGAACTTCAACTGGCCACCCCGAACTCGTCGAGACCTGGATTCTCAATCCGAACCATGCGTTGGAAAGTTTAGAATGATTTATACTTGATTATGGGATTTGATCGAAGATCATACAACAATTCTATGCAAATAAACCAATTTAAAGAAGTCTGGGATAATTAAAACGATTAAACATGATCCTACCTCGATGGGCATTGCCCAACGCTTCACTGACGATCCTCTGGAGCCATCACCACCATTCCAGAGGGATGGAGGAGAGGAGAGGAGTTCCTCCTTCGTCGTTGGGAGGGTTTTCGCCAGGGAAGAAGGGGGAAGAAGAGGGTGGGGGTGGTGTTTTAATAGAAAAAACTTAAACCCCCGCCGGTAGGTCCCATACCCGAACCCACATCAGGGTCGAGGTTAAGCCTCCCCTAGGGAAAACACCTCCTATAGAGCACAATGGAGGTCTCAAAATTTTAATTCGAGCCTCCGTTCGAAAGTTATAAAACTTAACGACCAATGCCGCCAAATTACGAAAACTCACACGGTGGCATTTTTTACAGAAGGCCCACACCAGTGAAAGTTACACCCCTCCAAGGGTAAACAGCATGCTCCGGACTCAACGGTGCTCTCGGTTTTCCCGTCCAAGTATCCGTTTATGAGAGACATGAGTTTAACCATTAATCGAATTAATTAATTATTTTATTTATCCGTTTAATGTTCCGATAGCGAGCGAGGGGTCCAAATGCCCCGGGATGACATGCTTTATGTCGTTCCTGGGGTAAACACCCCATTTCAGACCCATCCGTGCACTCAGATTCCGGATCTGGATCTTCATTTAGGATTATCAAATTTATTTGGTGTGCCTAGTGTGAACACACTAAAAATTTAATTCTGGCCACACCGTGGCTCAGAACCGCACGCCTTCTGAAGGTGATGCTCTGGAATAACCTCAAGAATTTTCCAAAGTCTTTTATATCAAAAAACGGGTTCTTACATCATTATCTCTATCAAGCTTTTCATCCTCGAAAAGAAAAACCAGGGAACAACTCTGGGTACTAAGCCTACACACGGCTATTCCGTACCTAGAAGAACTCTTGTACAATACCATGTCACCACCCACAGAACAAAGGATTTGATCTATTCATGCAAGGTATGCCCTTTCCGATGACGTGAATAAGAGAACACACACTTTTTCTCAGGTGAGTTATGTGGGAGTCATCATGCACCTACTCCCGACCATGGGGTTAGGGGAAGGCGGTAAGGAACCTCACATATCCCTTTGCACGGTCTCAAATGGCCCAAAGGCCGACGTAGGTAACTCACCTCCCCAACCGAACTCCTATGTCACACGCCGCGACTGGAATCACCAATTGGACCCAGGACAAAGCCCGGTGATTCCCTCTTTCAAAATATCCATATAGTGAAACACCCAAGGATATCTAGTCACACATGATTTCACAGTCGATGTCTCAAAACCAAGACTCTCTTACATGCTCGAAAAGTGATGCAGTCGAGGCCATCGACTAACAGAAAGGTTATACGCCTTCTACTCTACCAACAAAGGGTTACACTGATGCCCCGCACCACCCTCGTAACTACTCAAACAAGGAGCAGGGAGAAAATCATTTCACACACAGAGTATAACAATTCTACTACAAAAAGTATAAGAGATGTAGAGTGTAACTCTTACCACCTGTTGGTCCACAAAATCGTAGACATCCAAAGCTCGCGGCTTTCCATGGTCCCAACTTTCATCTCCTGGAGCCTAATTTGGACCACCTAGTGGTGATGAGAAGACCTCGTAAATTATTCCACCACTACCAGCTCCTCTTTCTCCTCTGCAAACACCACCTCTTTGGGTGCTGCTCCGGTCATGGCGCTGCCACTTCCGTGGTGGTGAACCTGCTGCCTTCCCAATATTCTCAGCATTTCTGGTCGGGCAGTCCCATGCCAAGTGACCTCGGACAATGAAAGCATAGTACTGGCGCTCTCTGGGTTTCCCTGGTGCCCTCCAGCGCCACTGTGGTGTACGACCATGGCTCGGAGTCCACTAAAATGAAGGGTCTCCTCGGCTGAGGCCCTGCACTTTGCTGACACATTGGTGCACAACCACGTATCCAAAACTGGTGGGTGGAAAGACGCCTACGTCGAGGTTCTGTCTTTTGACGCCTGCTGGCTACGACAGACATCTCGACTCCATCGTGCCTACTGCAACCATCAACTGTAAAGAGTGACAGGAAGCTATCTGTCACCAGCGCCTACTCTAGCACCCTGACATAAGTGGTAATTCCCAAGGGTACTATGATAGCTCGATTCCCTCTGTGGAGACATTTCTAAAACTTCCAGGCTCGGGAGATGTCGTTGTGAACCAGTTCTGGCTAAAAGCGTGCATGGTCTATGAAACCAGTCACATACTCAGTCACCATCATCCCTTCCTGCCGAAACTGCAGGAGCACCTGGATCCGAACGGAGCATAAGCAGGAGGGGTAAAACTCCTCACGAAACAACAGTTGAAAGTTTCCCCTTGAAAGCGACGACTCATCAAGAAACTAAGCCACCAGACTCCACCAACGCCCAACTGCTCCGTGAAAAAGGGTGGCGGCCAAAGACACCATAAAATCTAATTGAATCCGCACAAGCATGAAAAGGTGAACCATTGTCCCAAGCCAAACCTCTGCTATCTGAGGGTCTGGCTCACCACTAAACCTCCGAGGTCTTTGTCGTTGGAACTCATGGAGCGTGCTCAACCTGCGTTCAAGTTCAGTCTGCTCTGCTGAAGTTTTATGCTGCTCACCAGGTGGGGGTGCTGCTACCGGCCCACCCGGAGAAAGGGAATTGCATGGTGGGTCCAGGACTAAGGCCTTGTCGCTCACAGGGTCGTCGGCACGAACCAAAGCTGGTATCCTGGCTGGTTGTCTTTGTGGAAGCATTCTAAATATTTTCAAGGAGCGTCGCAGTCAGATGAACATATGTGTATATAACAGTAACAACAATGGTGAGCTGACTCAAGAAGGACAGTCAAGACTCAATCCTTTGTGATGCACAAACCAATTTCCCTACAATGAGTGTCTCAGCATGCCGAGTCTAAAAGTGTGTTATCAATGTCCTAGTGAATGGATACATCAGCCACCGCACCATCACTGGACTCCCTGGCATGAGATCTGCTCTCGAGACATGTTAACACGATTTCCCTAAATCCCAACCAATTACTTTTTAGGAACATTCGAACAATGTCCCAAGGAAAAAACCACTTCTGATACCACTATTTCATGACCCGAACCTACTCGGGCTCGAGCCGAAACTACCCCAATCCTGCCTCCATAGGCCAGGGGCTGGAGACAAGCGCCGAAGGCTAAAAAACTCAAGGTTTCCTTTTCCTAAGCACCTATACACACACATGAAACCCACTCAATGCAATAGTGTAGAGAATTAAATAGAAAGTAAAGTACCAACTACTATATACAACAAAAAAGGTGCATCAACCTCTAAATAGTACAAAGCATGTGCTGAAGGTAAACTTAAAACAAAAGGGAAAAACACACTCCCAACCCAAAAAGTGCCACAACCTGGAAAAAGGTAAACAAAAGTAAACGGTTGGGAGATTCCCATACCTAGAACCCGAATACAACCACCGTACGTGGTCCAAGCTCCTAAACCCCTATGATCTGCTGAAGTCATGAACAACATGTCTGTCTCCTGCAAGGGCACACTAAATGTGGGCAAAGCCCAAGCAAGGGTGAGTATAAAAATACTCAGTATGATGCCCTGAAAGATTGAGGGATAAACAAAGGAGGTACTGAAGAGGTGAGCCTTAGTTCAAACAGGGAAAAGTAAATAAGTATAATAGAGAGTGCAGTAAAGAGTACAGCTCAACCCAAAAAGAGGAAGGGAGTGGACTCGTCCAAACACAAGGAGCTAGAAGTAGTGAGAAGATGAACTTATTGTCAAGCCTTCACTGCATATAGTAGGAGAGTATAATCATCCAACCACGAGAAGCTAGACACAAAAAGAATGTGGCATACCCCATGCGTCTTCACCTCTCTTGGAAGGAGAGTAAACCAACCCCCAAGGGGTGGGTACTATAACAATGAATATACACATCCATATGCTTTGTCAAGAAATTTGATCAAGATCATAAGGGGATATCCATCTCGTAGCTCAGCCCAAGAAAGTGAGTAGCCAACAGTCCCAAATGTAAACACGATTGATGCCTCGCATCCCACATGTCGGCCCCGAACTGCAAGTCAAGAGGCTCAAGTCCCCGCACCTTGATACTATCCACTTTTGGCGGCACTAACTCGCCCTCAAGGTTATAGGTCACATCACAAGGACGCGTCTCGGTGGGGAAAGTGCCCCTCATACTTGAGAATTCTGGGGAAAGTCAATCCACACCTCGTCACTGCCCCGCAGTAGAGAGGTATTCTCAAAGTTAAATAAGTCACATCATTGACCCGTACAACCAAGGGTCCCACTCGGTAATCGCGGAGAAAAGCCACAAACTTGCCTAGTAGCAAGGACTGAGTGCGAGAGATGTTGTCGAGTAACCCACTACCCAGCCCTGCTGGAGGGTAAATCCTTAGAGGTCGTCGGGTAACCCACTGCCCAGTCTATGCTGGAGGGTAAACCCTAAGAATTCAATGAGCTACCCACTACCTAGTCTCTGCTGGAGGGTAAACCCGAAGAGGCCGATGAACAACCCACTGCCCAGTCTCTACTGGAGGGTAAACCCGAAGATGTCTATGAGCAACCGAATTCCCAGTCTATACTGGAGGGTAAAACTGAAGAAGTCGATGAGCAACCCACTGCCCAATCTCTGTTGGAGGGTAAACCTGAAGAAGTCGGTGAGAAATCCACTACCATGTCTCTGCTGGAGGGTAAACTTGAAGAAGTCGATGAGAAACCCACTGCCCAGTCTTTGCTGGAGGGTAACCCCGAAGAAGTCGATGAGCAACCCACTGCCCAGTCTCTACTGGAGGGTAAACCCGAAGAAGTCGATGAGAAACCCACTGCTCAGCCCCGATAGAGGGTAAAACTGAAGAAGTCGATGAGAAACCCATTGCCCAGCCCCGCTGGAGGGTAAACCCGAAACTACTCTGGCCATCCCCACTAGAAACAATCTTCAGGGTAGAGAATCGGTTCCCGCTTAAAGTATTGGTCACACCAAATCCACCAAACCCTACCAGAGAACTCGAAGTGATGTGCTACTGAAATCCCACATTGATAAATGGAAAAGGGAACCCTAGAAACTCTGCTGATCAAACCGTCAAGAAAAAAACTAGGGGTAACGACTCAACCACGCTGGTTTAAACCATCATGAACAGAAGGACCCTTTCCATTAAGAGAGGTCAAAGGTGCATAAAGCAGAACATGGAACGCACATGCGGCCCACACGACGTGCGGCCCTGTCTCCAAACCATGCACACAAATGTTCAGTCGTACAAAAACATCTACCTCAAAGCATTCTAGAATTCTCCCAAAGTATGCCACATTACTAGCCCAAGGCTATCGTGCACACAACACCCAAAGTCAACGCAAAAAGGCATGAACATAACTTCGCCAACCTGTTTCTTCCACAGAAATATCATGGACAACCACATCTCTTTAAACACCAACTCACTCTCATAGAAGTGAACGCGATCACACGCTAAAGGTTCACTTTCAATCATAGCTGGAAGAACCGCCATGGGAGCACCTTTCATATTTCCACATTTAATAAGATCATGTAAGAGGATCTGTTCACCTAAATATATTAAAAAATTGTAATCCTCAAATAAAAACATGCGAGTTAGAATATCTACTCACCTCCAACGGATATCCAATGTAAAATTCGTTTGACACTGCTTTACGCCCAAACGGTGTCCCATGGTCCCAATCCTTGGCCTCGAAAACAGTCGGGCGCATCGAACCATTGCGATCTCCTTGGAAAGACACGTCAAATTTACTATTCACTTGCGTGGAATGGATGTCCAGAGAAGAAGAAGCATTCCGGCACACCGCACATGAGCGGTGCTACATGGGACCCGCATCACGGTCCTGATATGCAATGAACAGATCGCACAGTTTCGATTATCTCGAGAATGTACACAAGATTGACTATCCTATTTTCCGAAACAGACACCTCGTGATAAATATATAAATCACCAAAAACTCCCAAAATTTCCCTCATGGGGCCCGCACCACTGTGAGGAATTAAGGCGGGTTTATTGTGCCATTGCAATGCCCTCAGAAAAACACCTAGAATCGACTGCTCTCACGCCCCGAACAGACATCCAATGAAAAAGTTAAAAAACGCCAATCACAACATAAAAGACAGCCCATGGGGCCCACGCCTCAACTTCGGTTTCAACTCCTGAAAAATCCTTGGATATATTCGTTTTGACACTAGGGTCACAACGCTGCTGACGGCGCTTAAAACAGACATCAGATGTGTCCGCGCCACCCAAAACCAAAACCCCCAGAAAAACGTCAATCCACTTGACGTACGCGTCGTGCCACCGAGCCCCCCCCCCCATATCAGGAGTTAAAACCCCCGAAACCATCTCATATTCTCCACCTCGATCCGAGGTTCTCACTTCCATAGACGGAATGCAAAATGGACACCCGTAGTGGAAGATACGGGTGTCCGAAATCAGAGGGGATGAAACCCCTTGGGATGGACCGGCCTGGACCGACCGGTCTGCCAGGCCTCGGCCAGCCCACGCCGGCCCGCTCGACTCATAGTGCCAGCCCGTGGTTCCGTCGCACATGTCGGCCGTGGACCCGCGGTCCACCCGCAGACCGGTCGAGGGGCCGGTCGTTCTTGCCGCGTGAATACCCACCGAGGGTGGGCCTTTGTTCCCCGCGGGGTCGCGTGTCGCGACCCCGGTCCACCCCTCCGCACCGCGGGCTGCGCCTTCCGCCTGAAGTGGGAGCCTGCCGCTGCCTGGATCCCAGAGCGTCGCCACCTGCCGCTCACCGGACCACCGCTGGAACCCCTAAATCCGGCTGAAAAAACTCCAAAACCACCGGGAACTTCAACGGGCAACCCCGGACTCGTAGGGACTTGAATTTTCACTCCGAATAATGCGTTCGAAAGCATAAAATGAGTTCTACTCTATTATGGGATTCGCTCGACGATCAAAAAAAATTAGAAGTAAATAAATAAATTTAAAGAAGGTTGTGGGTATTAAAACGATAAAATGCGAGCCTACCTCGATGGGCGTTGCCCGATGCTTCACCGACGATCCGCTGGAGTCGTCGCCACCTTGCCATAGGGATGGAGGAGAGGAGAGGATTTCCTTTTTCATCGTTGGGAGGCGTTTCACCAGGGATGAAGGGGGATGAAGAGGGTGGGGGTGATGTTTAAATATAAAACCCTTAAACCCCCGCCCGTATGGCCCGTACCTGAACCCTCAATAGGGTCGAGGTTAAGCCTCCCCTAGGGAAAAAACCTCATCTCAAGCACAAAATTGTTCTCAAAATTTTAATTCGAGCCTCCTTTTGAATGTTATAATACTTAACAACCAAGACTTCTAATATTAAAAAATACCCATGGCGGCATTTTTCACAGAATACCCATGCCCGTGAAAGTTACACCCCTCTTAGGGTAAACGGCATGCTCCGAACTCAACGGTGCTCTCAGTTTTCTAATCCGAGCTCCGGTTTAAGAGATACTTGAGTTTAAACATTAACGGAATAAATTAATTATTTTATTTATTTTTTGAACGTTCCGATAGAGAGCGAGGGGTCCAAACGCCCCGCGCCGACATGATTTTTGTCGTTCCTTGGGTAAACACCCCATTTCAGACCCATCTGTGCACTCAGATTCCTGATCCGGATCATCGTTTAGGAGTTATCCCATTTATTTTGTGTTCCCAGTGTGAACACACTAAAATTTTAATTCCAGCCACATCGAGGCTCGGAATTGCACGCCGTCGGAAGGTGATGCTCTGGAATAACCTCAAGAATATTCCAAAATTCATTTATAGCAAAAACCGTGTTCTTACATCCAACTTGACTCGAGCGTTCTTTAATCTCTGGAATAATAAACTAAAGTCCAATTATACTTTCATAAGAAACATTATCAATTTTATTATTCCTTTTATATTACTTATTGACATGTTATAAACATTATGTAATCATTTATGTTAATAATGTTCGTTTTGTCGATATTTGGTACTTAAGTCCAAAATGGACTTCTTATATTTACATGAAATTATTGTGGTCAAAGTTTCATTATATCTAGAATGATATTCATGATTTTGATATCATATATATCATATATATCCAACATATACATGTATTTATAATATTACATAACATTTAGAGGTAAGAAATGAAATGCACTGTTTATGGAGACAGTAAGCCGTACGTACGCATGAACGCTATTTTCATTTTTATTTCATATTCAATTGGATTAAAACATAATGATAAAAAGTAGTATTATAATTCCAGTATTTTATCATATATAATTTCATTAAACCTATCCTTTATACATACCACATATTGTATAAACGAGTCATATCACTTTGAGGGGGTGGTAGTCCGCACTTCCCCAAATGAAATTATAATTTTTACACATAATGGAAACCATAAAGATTTTCTATATATATAAAAAATACATAAGCATAAAGAAAAAATTAATATAATATATATATTATATAAATACAGTTCCATCATAATGGCCATCATGAGTGGTGTTAAAAGAAGATTGAACAATCATCGTTTCGTGAGGCAGTAATTTTCCACCCACAGAAACTGTATGTTCTTCAACCATAAGACAGAGGTGTGTGTAAGTGTAGGTAGAATAATTTTCATAACATCATCCTAGTATATTAATGATAATGGTGTTATTATGGGATAAAATAATAAGAAGATAGTGGTGAGTGAAGAAGGAAAACTAAAAGGAAAAAACTCGAGAGAAGACATTACCTCTAAATCAGGTAACTCTTTTGGATTTGAGCCAAAGGCTTCCTTGGGAAGACATCTTCGCAACGTGATGATTCTAGGAGTAAGAGAGGGATGTGGAGAGATAATATGAGTAGAGGCTGGATGATCCAAGGTCTTGAGTGGTGTGGGTAAGGGGGTAAAGGTGGGGGCCTTTTATAAGAGGGAGGAGGGTCACTTTAGGAATGTCTTGAAATGTTACTTTAATATAAAATGCTTTTTGGATTTTAAAGGTCCCACAATGATATATTTTTAGGATAAGGTGATAAGGGTTAAAAATACACTAATAAAATATGTTTTCTACTAGTGTAAGTCTTAATTTTACATTATCTTTTCATTTTATTTAAATTGTTCATTAATGAGGTAATCACTGCATCATCATGGGGTCATAAATAAATTTATTTAACTAATGTCTAAAAAATATTAAAAAAATACCATGATGTAGGAAATATTATAATATTTACATTGAGTATTTATATTATAAGAGATAATTAATGTAAAAAAATTAAAATTGTTTTACTTAGGTGTTACATAGTTTGGTTATATTTTCCATTGATTAAAAATAATATGATAAAAGGTCACTATCACACAAAAGTGATTCCATGGGGTCTATAAGTTGGCACATGGAATCCCACGGTCGGCCATGAAACAACCAAAAGGATTTGGACACATGTTGGGGTAATTTTATATTATTATGTTATTATTTTATTATCCTTAACTTACCGATTACTAATTAATCCTGATAATTAAAGATAATTGTCGTCGTTAGTATTCATAATCTCCAAAAACAAAAGAGTCTTAATTATATAATTTGGACCTTATGATTCAAAATTTGGAATCCATTTTACCAAATTCCAAACACAAAAATTTCAATAACTAATTTAAAAATAATTCCCATTGTCACAACCAAAGACGAGTTTTTATGAAGTAAAATCTATCAAAAGATTGAATTGTTTTTACATCCAATCGAAAAGTGAAATTACTTCAAATGAACAAACTATCATTAAGTGATAAAAATAAAATTCAACTACACATTAAAACCAATTAAAATGAAAATCTAACTATATAATTAAATTAGATGAAAAAGCAGTTTTGAAGTAAAATACAGTATTTTTCACTATTCATTAAAAATGAACATTTGTCAGAAAAATACCAAAAATTTATCCAAAGTAAATTTGATATTCAAAATTAAAAAATGATGCCCATTTTACAAAATTAAAAACATATAAGTTTCAATAATTAATTTTATAATTAATTCCCGCTGTCTAAACAAATAGCGTTCTTTTATGAAACAATATCTATCAAAATATTTACACTTTTTATATACAATTTTAATGTGAAATTAATTACAATGACCACCATTGGATTCAATGGTAAAAATATATTTCAAAAAAACTTTAAACCCAATTAAATATATAATATAACCATATAAATAAATTAGATTAAAAAGAGTTTTTGAATTAAAATACAGCATTTTCACGGTTCATTAAAAATGAACTTTATCAGAAAAATAACAAAAATTTACACAAAGTAAATTTTGATGTCCTTATTATAAATAAGGATTTTATTTTGTTAAATATAACATATAAATTGTAAAAAAGTAGTTTTAAAAACGGTTCTCCATCAGAAGACGGTTAATTGACCATTTAAAGAATATTAGAATATTTATGCTTAAAATCAATTTCTTTTCTTATTTTAAGCCTCAAACTTTTATTGGATAAATGTAAAAATATTTAACAAACATATATAAAAATTTTGTAGTTAGTTCTGTTCATTCTTCCATTACAATGGCTAGGTGTTAACTATCTTTAAAAATTATATTATTATATTATTAGTGTGTAACATAAGATTTCAAAGAAACTCTTTGTTGTGTACTGGGCACGCCATAGAACATAACATTCCATTTAAATTAATATTAACATTTTATTCAAAAAATATTAATAAATATGAAAATGTCAAATTCTTCATTTACCTGGGATGTTACAAATGTAATATGGTATTTACTTTTCTTTTTTAAAAACATTACGACTTGTAGAGGAATCCAGATATTAAATAATGCTTGTGGCGGTGGAAAGGTTGTTGTCACCCCGTACATTAAAAGGAAACATTAATTTTGTCATTTAGTAAAAATGATTCATAGAAAAAGATTAATTTTGAAAAATATTTAAGGTAATTAAAATTCAAAGGGGTTGATTATATACCATATAAAATAAAGTCATGTATAAATCAAAATATGCCTCAATGAAAGGATATTGAGATGAAGTCCCTTACATTGAGTCTGACTTATCTCGTTTCTTCTTTAATTTCCTAGAATAATAAAAATAGGTTAATTTATACTTTATTTATAACATTTTTAAAGTTTATTATTCATTTTATATCAGTTATTACCATTTTATAACAGTTATTTAATTATTTGAGTTCATATCGTATATTTTGTCGATGTTCGGTACTTGATTAAAAAATGAACTTGTTTTGATGGAAGTTATCCATGTGGTAATAAGTCCATTATCTCCAGAATATTATTAATTATTTAAAAAATATATATATCTAGTGTATATGTAATTATAATTTTCCATAACATTTTAAGATATGAAATTAGATTCACCGTTCATGGATACGGTAGGTCGTACGTGCGTATGAACACTACTATTATTTCTTTGTCATATTAATAGAATTGAAAAATAAATGATAAATAGGTATATTTTAATTATATTATAATATATATTTTATATATGTTACATAATTTTAGTAACTTTATCCAGTAAACATTCCATGTATGGCACGAATGAGTCATATCACTTTGAGGGGGCGGTAGTCCACACTTCCTCAACTGAAACTATCGTATTTACACATTATGGAAAGCGTAATGATATGTTGTAAAAAAATTGTAGAAGAATAGAGACAAAATGAATATAATATATATCATAAATAAAAATATTTCCATAATAATGTCCTCCATGCTAGGTTTTAGGATAAAATTTAATAGTCATCATTTTGTGAGGTAGTAGTTCGCTGTACGCAGAAATAATATCTTCTATATCCATTAGATGGAGGTGTTTCTAAGCGTAAGTCTAACAATTATCAGAAAAAATCATAGTATATTGTTTATACTGGTGTTTTTATGAAATAATGGAATAAAAAAAGTTATGTGTTTGGAGAAGGAAAATAAATGAAAGGAGACTGAGAGAAGGCGTGACCTCTAAATCGAGTAACTCCTTTTGATTTGAGTAAAAAGGATTTCTTGAATTGACTTATTCCAAAGGTAAGTATTATATGAGAACATTAAGGGTGTTGGGAGATTATTTTAGAAGAATTTGGATGATCCAATGGGCTTGATGTGTTTGATTAGGTGGGTAGAGGTGGTGGCATTTTATAAAAGGGAGGAGATCCACTTTAGGAAATCCTTGAAATTTTATTTTATTATAAATTGGCTTTCAAATTATAATTGTACAAAAGTGATAAATTTAGATTATAATATGGTTATGGGTCTAAATACTATAAATAAATAGGTTTTCGGGAATTTAGGTTGCAAATTTAACCTTATTTATAGCTTCAACCCTTAGTTAAATAAATTTACTCTTACCAAGTCATCTTGTATTTTTAAACAATATGGGAAATATGGTTACTATAAAATGACAATATAAGCTCAAGTAGATAATTAATTAAATTTATAACATTATATAAGTCACTTGGACTAATTTAGGATTTTTATTACCATTATATCATTTAATTAAATAGTATTTGTTTTAAAAACTCATTTTTGTCGATTTTGACACTATTTAGTAAATATTTTTTTAAAGTCATAAAAACATGATTCATTCTAAAAAACTAAATTGGGTCAAATATAACATGTCATAGTAATCCATAAAAATATTTTATGGCATCAAAACGGTCAAATTACATTTATTTTAATATTTATAATATCATTTATTGGAATCTTTCATTAATAATGTAATAACTGCATCATCATTGTATCATAAATAAATTTATTTATTTAATTTATAAAAATTATAAATAGAATACCATGATGTGGGATAACCTCTTATATTTTCAATTACTATGTATAGTCAAAGTTATCAATTATATAACCTCACATTAATTTTTTTTATTAATAATATGCATGTTTGTGTTATATTTCTCTTTATGTTAAATTAATTATTATAGCATGTTATTATCACAACCATGTGGCTCCATGTGGTATTAAAATAGACCCAAGGATGATCATGGTCAGCCGTATCTCATCCAATAGGATTATGATGCTTTTTAGGGTAGTTTTATAATATTATAATATTATTTTTTTAGCCTTTTACCTCATTTACCATTTAAGCATGGTAAATAAAAATAATTACTGGAATTACTTTTCATAATGTCCAAAAATAAAAGGTAACTATTTACATAATTTGGAAATTATGATTCCAAATAAGTAATAAATATTTCCAAATTCAAAACACATCAGTTTGTTTAATTAATTTAATATTAATTCACGTTGTCAAAATTAGAAAGCTGGTTTTAAAGAAAAAAACTATCAAAAGATTGACAGGTGTTTATGTACAATATTAATGTGAAATTACTTAAAATGTCCAAAATTGGATTAATTGATACAAAATAATAAAATTACACTTTGAAATAAATTAAAAGGATAACATAACTATATAAATAAATTAAACGAAAATGAAATTTTGAATTAAAATACTGTATTTTTTACTGTTCATTAAAATATGGGTTTCATGAGAAAAATACCAAAATTTCAACCAAAGTAAATTTTGATGTCCCTCTTAGAAACACAATTTTTATTTTTATCAAATATAACATATAAATGTGAAAAAAACTATTTTTTAAAATGGTTCTCCATCAAAAGGCGGTAAAACGTTTTTTAGAAAATATTAGTGTATTCTATGCTTAAATTTGGATTAATTTTCATTTTAATCCACTAAAATTTATTTGATAAATGTAAAAACATTTAAAAAACATGTGTAATCCTATTTTTGTATGTTCTGTTCATTCCCGCTAATACAACAACTAGGTGTTAACTACAATTTAAAATAATAATATTATTCTCATATTATTTTTTAGTATAACTTAGTGTTGTGTTAAACGTAAGATTTCGGAGAAACATGTTGTTGCATGTTAGGTATTCCATCATAAATAGTTCCCCCTATAAACTAAAATTAATATTAAATTCAAAAATATTAATAGATATGAAAATTTTTTATTCTATAAATAATGGGGATGTTACATCATGGATTTAAACTACCTTTCCCAGGCACATATTAAAGAATTTATATGATTTTATTTATTTTAGTAGCCAAGAAATATCCCTTAATCTCAACAGGACACTAAATTCTTATGCCTCTTTATTTGGAATAAAAAACTTAATTTTGAAGGCTTGAAAGTACTTCAATTATGAATTACTATCATATCATAGTTCATATGGAGATTTCTCTTCTTTCAGACATAGTAATGCTCCATTCAATGTGTAGAATGACATCTTCACTACTTATTTCCGAAATTAATTTGGAAGATATTTATCATTGTGAATTGTTCTATTCATGTTGCTGATAATCCAATTTATTCTCTCAACTACTCCATTCTATTTTGGAGTTCTTACTACTGAAACTCAGTGCCTTATCCCATGATTTATGAGATAATTCTCCACTTTGAAATTTGTAAACTCAGTTCCATTATCTGTTCTGATATTCTATATTTTCAAACCAGCCATCTTTTTATCTTCACAGTGATATCTTATAATGCAAAAAAACACCTTAGACTTGTGGTTGATGATTTATACCCATACCATTCTACTAAAATCCTTAATGATGAGAACATAATATATCCTCTCATCAATAGATCTTGGTGAAATTGGTCTACACACATCAATATGAACCAAATCAAGATTTTTTTTTGAAATTTTCTCTTTTTCTACTTATATGTCTTTAAAATGATGTTACCTTGTTTACAAGAATCACACGTATGAGTAAAATCATGTGATATTTCATGGAGGTCTCGATCATCATCATATTTCACTAGATCATATAATGATTTTTGTCTCAAATGGACAAGATGTTCATGTCATAGATTGTTTTATTCTTCCTTGGAAAGGAACTCATATCATCTTCTATAGTCACAAGGTAGAGATTCCATTACGTATGCTTTCCTTGCAAAAAAAATCACTTTATTTTACCTTGATGACACATAATTTATTGGAGAATCTTATGGAATGTCTGGAGTCACATAGATGACTGACAAAAAATATGTTTTGACTGAGACCTTCAACAACTAAAACATCTGCATGTATCATGTATTTTACTCTAAAATATTCTTTTCTAAAGACAATAAATTTCAATCCTTTGTCATTTCCAAGTCTTATAATACCTTATTTATCATACCATATTCTGATCACCAGATCCTTAATTCATATCATATGTAAGGTGTATCCACTAATAATGATCCATATTTCAGTGTGATATAGTGATTTAAAAAAATATCTTCAACCACTACCTTCTCATATATTTTCTTCTTGATCCATGATTTTTAATTCATACCTGGTATGGATTGATGATCTTTATCTTCCGCAGTGTATGATGGACCAACATCATCTTGCAATACTACAAACCAATTTTTCATTTTTAGTTCACTTGATGGTTAAATGAATTTTTATTTGTGACCAGTTTGATTTTTATTTGACACTTTCCTCTGCATGGTTGATGTACAATATCTACCCATGTGACCAAACCCTCTACACACAAAACAAAGACCCTTGAATAATGTTATAGATTATTGAATTATTTTTTTATTCCATTGTTTTTCTTATACCCTTTGATATCTCTTTTATATGGAACAAAGATTTTGTGAGTTTCCCATCCTTCCATAGAAATAACACCAGATGTGGTCTGAAATTAATTATCACATCTATTTATTTTTAATCATCCCTTTTACCAACCTTAACATTTGTATTTGTTTATTTCTTTTTTTATCTAGAACTCTATGCTCCACCTGCATCATCTCTATTTCTGTAATAATCTTCTTTCCTGATGTCATACCATGAGTTAATAGTTTTTTCTGATCCTTAACACTTCATCACAGGCTGATAACTTCCTCTTCAAGTTATTTTATATGATTTATTTGATCTTTTATAGTGTTAATAAAACTATATATTTCCATTTTCTATTCATCAATATTAATCTTTTACTCAATTACTTTTATAAGATCTATATAATTGATGAATTTAGTTGTTAAATTTCTTCATTCAACATAGACTTATCATTTTCCTTGTAGCTGCATATAAAGATTGGCATCATGAACCACATTGTTGGATTTCTTCATTTTGGATCTCCAATCATCTCTCTCTTCATGATTAGCTTCTAACTCAATCATAAGGTCAATTCTATCTTCAAATTATTCTTTTTCATTGTCACTCTCTTTTCTAGTTTGAGAATTTTTGACAGCATCCACCATAACATCTGAATTATAATCCTTGAAGTCCTCTAGTTATTATACCATGGATTATTCATAAATATCATCTCTTCTTGAAAGAATATTGTTCTTTTTGAAGAAATTTCTATTAAATGTTTTCTTTCCGTTCCCATAGGCTAAATAATTCTTCATGGGAATGTCAACTTCATCCTCTTTATCCTCTTGAAACTTATTATGGCACCTTACAGAAAAATGTCCATCCTTTCCACATAGAAATCAAGCAAGAGAGAGTATCCCTTTGAACATTCCATTTACTCTTTGAAGATTTGATGAAAATAATTACATCACCTCATTAGTCTCTTCATCTTCCTATCTATATTCAATGGTGATCTTATTAAAGGCCTTAAATGCCACATTATTGGATGTCTCATTTTCCACATCATTTTTATCATCATTTATCATTTAATATTCTACAAGATTATTGTGTATGTTAACCAATGTCAGCTCCTTTAGATCATTATCTTCCAATACTGAAACCTTCAGATTAAACAATGGTGGACGTTTTCTCAATATGTGCTTAAAAATATTTATATCTTTAATAATTTACCTAAGACCATGAATTTATTCCAAAAAAAACATTCACCCGATAAAAAAAATGTATCAAAAGACTCATTGGGGTTCATTCTACGATCCCCATATTTGTTCCATATAACCTGTAGATTTGCCTCTATGAATTTTGAGTCTTCCTAAAAAATATTTTACAAATTCTCCCACATATCTTGTGATTACATACATGACATCACTTTCATATTAATTTTATTTGATAGGGCTCCCCCTAAAACATGTATTTACATAGCATCTACATCCAATTCTCTTCAATCAACTTCCGATAAAGCACCAATGTTGATATTAGCTAATATTCTATGCATAACTGTTATAAATATATCCATTCCTAATGATCAAAAGTAGTACAGCATCTGATTATTTCATAATTGAAAAACATTTCCATTAAAGATCAAAATCAATTTTGGATTGAAAACATCCATTTCTTATACAGATAGGGAATCAAAAACTTTCAATCTAGATTTGATACAAATTGTTATACCAATTAGGTTAAATACTCTAAGAAGGGAATGGTGAATCAGAGTATGATAGATTAAAACTTATGCTACTTCGAATCATGTTTCCTCATTAATAAAAACACCCTTCATTCACTTTCCTATAGAAATTTATGAATATAATTGAAATCATGAACAAGAAATAGTAATTTTTACTTGGTTCAACCTCATTGGGCTACATCCAAGGAGCATAGAACAACAATGTGCCGATTGTACCAAATCCAGTCTTAGTACAAAGAATGGTGGTTCAATCTAGATCTCATCTATACCCAGGCGCGCTGAATTTATAAGGTTTAGGGTTTTCTCACGGTATTCCCAAGTTTCAACCCCTATTCATTTTTCTCTGGATCACTACTAGTGGAAGGGATCCTTATCTTCCTCTTTCTTTTCTTACTTCACTTGGAAGGTATCCACACACAGTTTGTGGACTTATAGGTCCCTTTATTTTCATTAAATGTCACATCTTCAACTATAGATAGATTTTATAGTGATGTTTCACTTTAATATAATTGATGAATACTACTTTACCACATTTTTACTGGTAACCATCAAACGTTTGCGCAACTCTTGGGTGTCTTTCTTGCTACTTTAATATATTTCAAGCAATATATTCCCTTGTCATGGAAAAATATCTTGTGTGCCACATTATACTTGCGCTAAGCTCACTACGTGCACACTAATAGCATCTATTACACAACTCCTCTTCTTAGGTTCAACTCCCTTCTGGTGTGAAACACTTATAAGCAACTCACTAATAGCGTGCAACTCACTTCTTGTGTGAAACTCACTACTTGCGTAGAAACCACTACTTGCGTGATCCAGAGCTCAAATTTTCTTTAATTTATGACCATAATCAAATGATGGGGTAGCTTTATATTTATGGGAATTTTCCAACCCTGTTCACAACTCGCCCAACCATACCCAATCACGCAACAATCACTCATACAAGTCACTTTTGTGTAATCTCATGAAATCATTTCATTCATGAAAATCCATACCCAGCACAAACTTATTTCCTTTACCATAATTTGTTTTGATGATCATGAGAAATGGCTTACATGCAACTTTCCAAACCTCCTGAACTGTTTCATGCAACTTATTTGGTTAAAAACGCTTTTCTCCATTCTCCAATTTTTGGACACAAATGTTTGGAAAACACTGGGAAACAACGCCACCTTGTATACAATATTTTTGTATGTCCTCTATATCTTTCATATTGTTGTCATGGATCCTTATCAACATAGATTGTCAATAATATCGCTGGAACTCCACAACTAACCATGGAAACCCACTTTGTCAACAAACACAATCAACCCAAAAATGCATCAATGTTACCTTGAGGGATATTTTCCAAACGTATGATACATAGGTATGGTGTCCCCTATTACTTTATAAGACTCTAGTGACTAAAAATTGATTCCAAAGTTTCACCTTGCATATTGGATTTCAATATGTATATATAAATATGGATATAAATGTCACTGCACATATATAAAATATATATGAATACATTCATATAATCTTATATATATATATTCCCAATGCAATTTGTTCAGATATTTATCCTAGCATGGTCCAAAGAAGATAGTGTCATCTCGATGTCCTTTAGGAATAGAGAAGAACCTTCATAACTTTTATTTCTAATTTACTTTTATTATACCTACACCTTTCTCATATTATATGCAATTAATGGAAACTTCAATACACCATTGTTGGTGGACTATGAGTATATCTCACACCATTTTGGGCCACCGTTTGGTACATGGAAAGACATCATGGATGCAGATAGGGACAGGTTCAAGCATCTAGTTGTAAAAACATGATTGATTTTACATGGGAGTAGGGGATAACAGGACCAAGATATGGATTGTGGTATATTTAGATATATCCTTTTTTTTTGTTGGTTCCTTTGATTTACATGTATGTATGTGTTCCTGCTTGCATGTTTGTACGTACCTTTGGATTCGATACATTACATTACATTATTCTGTATATGGTACTAGATATTGTAATTGACGATTGTTTATTTTATCTGGATAATTTTCTTTATGCTTTTAGTTGATATTAGGTTTTTGTTATTTATTCATTTATTACACCATTTTTATACTCAAATTATTAGGGAATAGTATCCCCATTATACAAACATGGACACTTGTTACTATTTGGTAGCCAATGGAATGTAGGAAGGCATGCTTGTGGCCTTGTGACCAACTGGCTTGGTGAACCACTTAGTGGATATTGTGTCATTATGTTACAAATTGATATCAGAGGTTTCGTTCCATTCCATTACTAATTTGTAATGGTACAAAGGATACTAGGATTGTCAGATTTTGGTAATAAGTTTTTCTTGGGATTATCTAGCCCATGTATAGAGATAATCCAAATAACCATGGATGAGAATTTCTATTTTGGATTATGTCATTACCGTTTATTTGATTTAACCATTGGGTGATGCACAAGATATGTCATGTTTATTTTTATTATTGTTGATAATTCAATTTACCCATTTGCCTAGTATTCAATGGAAGTGTTGTCTCATGCATCATCTTAGGTGTGTATAAAGTCACATGTCATGAATTATGACATGTAATATAGGTGAATCTTTTTGTTTATAATTCATTTGATTTCTATGACAGACTTGACTGCTATATATAGAATTGTTCTATTGTTCTTACTGGGAAATTTGAAACATAATTGGTTACTTAAAGTACCTAGATTAAGCTAATAGTGTTTTCTTGTATAGTTTGATTCTAACACCTTATGTAATCAATTATGGAACGTTTATTCATGGACCATTGGACGCATGGGGTTGAATGTGTTTATTTTTTGGATTAAATGGATTCTATATTTCAATTTATAAAGAGTACGGAACATCATTTATAAGGATTGGAGGTCTATAAAATTCAACCATTAAAACATTTATATACAGATTAATACAAATTTAAATGGATTTATATTAAAAAATGAAATGGTCATAGTTATATCTATATGTCAATTGAATCATAAAGGGTGCTTCCTCTGTAATGTTCAATTAATACTCTGTATTTTAGATATCTCAACTTATACTAGAGAACATTACCCTAACCAAACATTAGTAGTGGGAACTTTTAAGTATCTCTTACGTTCTTATGGTATTTATATCATACACACCAAGATTCAAGAGCTAACAGAGGGGTGTGACCATCATACAAAAAGGTACATGTTTTATTTTTATACTAGGGTATTATTCCATTATCAAATCCTTATGAGGCGTGTGCTTTGAATTTGTATAGATATTCCACCATGATGTCCCCAGTCATGTGCTAGGAGGTTGGTGACTACCATGCTTCATAGGTGGTGGGACCTAATCCACTAGTGTTACCTCCAATAGTGCCCCTTATATTAACTTATATTATACCATATATGGGTATATATACCTAGTTTTTTATTATTTTCATTGACTTATGTAGACTTTTCAGAGAGATATGCATGTTTTCCCTTCTATGGAAGTGCTGAAGTGAGAGTTTTAGTAGTAGTATCTACCCATGTTTTTAGGGTATGGCAGTCCTCATTCTGAAGAGTCATGGTTAAATTCCATGTTGACTATCGTAGATCACCTTGAGACACCTCCTGATAGGAGATGAAATATTTCTATGTATATGCTTTGAGATTCTACCCAGTGAGGTTGGTATGTTATTTTAAGAACATGTATCTTATTTTTAGGTTTGTCTTTCTTTTCTGGTTGTTTTTGAGAAAAATAGGAGTTTCTAGAAATTTCCGGAGTACACGTCGTGTACTTATAAGTACAGCTCATGCACCCAGTTTCTATAGGTAGTAGTTTTATAGCATTAAAATTGCTGAGCACATGGCCATGTGGGGTGACCTCGAGGCCGCTTAAAGTGGAGACTGGTTAAGGAAATCACATGCCATGTACTTTTAAATAACACTCCATGTACTTTCTTTTTATCTCATTAAATGGATCAGGGTTTCCCCTAATCGACAGAACACCCTTATTCTCGACATGTTCTATCTATGAGTGTCTGTAGCCACTGATTCTTCTCTGATCCGCAACTTTCCATCTGTTATCCAAATCGACCACCGTCAATTGCATTAGAATCACCACGGTAAGCTCTTCCTTATTCTAGAGCCTCATTTCCTGATTTCTCCTCTATCATGAGATACCCCCAGATGACCGTTTTTAGCATTTTTGTAGATATACAGTGTTCTAGGGTGATTCATGGCCTAAGGTTAGCGTATATTGATCATACTACACTGAGGTAGGTGTTTTGTGCCTTTATGTATTTAGTACTTGGGTTATATGTGAAAAC
The DNA here is from genome assembly GCA_963277665.1 of Viscum album. Classification (NCBI taxonomy): domain Eukaryota; kingdom Viridiplantae; phylum Streptophyta; class Magnoliopsida; order Santalales; family Viscaceae; genus Viscum; species Viscum album. Next base: position 1,514,150,688 of record OY728119.1, read on the forward strand.
CTTTCCAATACCCTTGTTCGAGGTATTGCGTGTTTACGGATTTTAACCATGTTAATGCTTGTTCTGCCTTATATGTTTGAATATAAGTTGTTTGATTGTGAATAGGGTTAATTTCCATGCTATGGATGTGTTTTCCCATTCTTGTTTGTTTTTGACAGTTTTCTCTATCTTTTCCAGTTAGGCTATTTGTTTTTCATTCCTAGTGTTGTTAGGTTGGAGTGATTATTTATCTGATATGGTGTTCCATGCCTTATAGCTATTTATACAAGTAGTACATTGAGGTTTACTTTTGATGCTAATTATCGTTTGTGTACAATTTCTTTACACGGGGTTGCGGGAACCTGGTGTAGTAAGACCATAGGAGAAATTGACGTTGTGGGCCTTCCCAGAGTGTATGAAATATTTATCACCCTGCGAGACCATAGGGGGGGATTGATGTTGAGTGCCCCCTCAGATTGTCTATATATACATTACGAGACCATATGAGGAATTGAAGTTGAGTGCTTCCTCAGAGTGTCTGTATTTTACCATTAAAAGGATATATGGGGAATTGATGGTGAATGCTTCCTCATAAAGTCTTTGGTTAGACAAGACTATAAGAGGAATAAACAGTGAGTTCTACCTCAAAGAGTCTTCATTATATCCTTCTTATAAATTGAACCTGAGTGGTTTGGCCATGAGAACTACCCATATGGTTACGTGAGATTATTCGTTGAACCAAAGAGGATAGGCTGTGAGAACTTACCTAGAGGGTTTCTTGTTTTTGTGTTTGGTTGATTAAATTGTTAAATGAAAATGATGTAATGGAAACTATAGGATTGTTTACTTTTTAGTACTTCATTGTTTACTAATTAGTTTTGATTATTGTCTACCATTTATATATTCACTGACATTTCGAAACAGATATTTGGGTGGTTGCCTACTTGGATTTGTCTCACACCCTGTTTGGGTCATGCTTTTTGGCCCAAACAGATTATATTTCTATAGGTATAGATATGGTCAAGCTCCCTTCTACTTCAGGTACTTGATTACTGTGGAGCTAGAGAGCATGGAACCAAGATAAGGCTTGTGATGCTGCTAGAGTTATTTGTCTTCTTTGTACTTTGGTTTAGTGCTATATTCCAGCATTGTGACCTATTTGGATATTTTTCTATACATACGTATCATTCATCATTTACATATGTTCTCCAGTTGTTTATTTATTTAGTCTTTCATTGTTTATTATTGTATGGTATTATTACTGCTTTTGATATTGTTATCTATTTATTTTTACTAGTTTACTCTACCAATGAGGGCATAGTTTCTCCAAAATCACACCCAAGGCCCTCGCTGCTAGTCGGAAGCCTCTAGCATTTGGGGAAATGCATTTGAGGCCATGTGACCAACTGGGTATGGGGAACTTCTAGGTGGATTCTGGAACTAGGACATTATAAAGTGGTATCAGAGGCAATTAATTTCTTCTTGATTTACTGTTTGGAGCATATAGCCATGGATAGGAAGGAATAGGTACTTGGTAATATGTTTTTCCTGGGAGTAGTTAACCCGTGTACAAGGAAAATCTAATCACCTGGATTATTACAATTTTTCTGGTTTTGAAATTTTTACAGTTGATGTGATTTCATCATTGGGTGATTCCCATGTTTTGTGCGGTTATTGTTGATGTGATTTCATATTTATTATTATTTTTTATGAAAATAAATAAATTATTTATTTTTATCAAGAAATTTTTTTTATTAATTGGATTATATTACATATAAATTATTTATAAAAATGGAAAATACATTTTAAAGTATTATAATATTTATGGAAGGGTTTTATAAATTAATTAACTATAAAATGTTTATGATTAATTAATAAATATTTTCCAAATATGTATAGTTTATAACATGTGTGTAAGTCATATAAAATGTTATGTTGGGAATATTTTAATAAATTAATTAATTATAGATTGTTTCTAATTATTTATATAAATTTTTTGGAAATATTTATTAATAAAAATATTCCAAATTTTAAATGTTAATTTTTAAAATACATTTTACTATGTTATTTATTAGGAATTATGATATTGAAATATTTTTTTTAAATTGATATCATAAAGGGTGATTTATAAAAGGGTTATTAATTACAAATGAGAGAAAAATATAATTAATTTATATTTGAAATTATAAATTATTCTTAAATAATTAATTTGATGTTTTTCAATTTAAAAGGGGCCTTATTTTGAGAAATTATCAAAAAGAATTTTGGTGAATAAAAAAGTAATTTATAAAGAAAATTCATTAAAAAATTTAATTACATTATATATGAGTTGTTTATAAGTAATGAATTTTTTTTATGGAATATTTATGAAACTTAGAAAAGGGGTTTTGTAAATTAATTAACTATAAAATATTTAAGGTTAATATATTAAATTCTTTTGAAATATTTATTTCAAATATAACATTAATAAGAAATAGTTATTATTATGAATATAATTTTCACATTATTATGATTTTTAAATGTTATAAATCATAATATGGGGTATTATAACCTTTTTACCTAAAACTATATGGAATATTTATAATCATTAAATAAAATTTTTATTTAAAGATTGTAAAAATTATTTATAAAATAGTTTATAAATATCATAAATAAAGTAAAAAATATAAAATGTGTTTTTATCTATAATTATGATTCATTCATAATTAAATAATTTGAAATTATTCAAATTAAAAAGGAATTTCTTTTTTAATGATATTATTTGAACCACATCAAAAATATTATGATTGTTTATATGATTAAAGTTATAAGTAATATAATGTATATTATATGTAAATTATGGAAAATGAATTAAATTATTGAATATAAATTATAATTTAATTATTGAAATTTAATATATCTTTTTATATAAATTTCATATAATATAAATAATATTTTTAGGCTATCGGTGGATGCATAACATTTTAATAGGGGTGGGATCCCCACCCCCACCACCCCTTTGTGCACTACCTATAAAAGGTAGTGTAACCCCCTCTATTGGTTTGCGACTTGAGGAAAGATATCTACTAATATATAGGAAGAAGTGCGATCATCAATAAAAATTGGTCTTCCTTTTTCAATTCATCTCTCTCTATTATCTAGTTTTTTCTTGTTTTAATATTTTTTCTCAATATGTTATCAGCACTAATTCTCAAGAATGAGAAAGTTATGTTTTTTTTATTTTCACCACATGGTGGTATGGTTCTAATTATTTTTCCTTTTATTATTACCTTTACCTCCAAATTGGATGGTTTATGTGGTTTATTTTAATTACCATAATAAAATTTGGTTTGCCTCTTATTTGGATGGTTTAAAACTATTTATTTTTCTCCACCTAATTAAATGGTATAATTAATAAATCAATACATGCAAGAAAGTTTTAAATGAGTATTGTGATATTGATGTGTTTATTTTAAATCACCACATGAAATATTTATTAACATATTAGGGTGGGATATGTATATAATATTAAATAATAATATTAACGTGATTTTAATATTTTTCTAGTTATCATCATGTCAAATCTTGCGAAGCTCTTATTCATCACTCTTGACATTACAAGAATTAATTACATTCCTTGGACAATTGATGTGGAAATTCAAGTCGAATCAATGGATATCATAAAACCAATTAAATAAACTAATTTAAAAACCCTCCAATATAAATCAAAGGTGGTGATATTCCATAGAAGATGTCTCGAGAAGGGTTTGACATGTGAATTCCTCACAGATTGAGATCCATGCATTCTCTGAAGGAGTTTTAAAGAGTGATATGATCAAAAAAGAGAGGTTATTCTTACAACAACCCATGATGAATGTAATTATTTACACTTAAAATAATTTAAAAGGGGTAGTGATTAAAATTATTCCATGTATATAATTGTATCATAGACCAAGTATTATGGTATTGGGATTACCAATGTCGATATGCTTGAAAATACATATACGACATTTCATACATATCACATCTCCCAAAAACAACAATAGCGCTTATGAGAGTATTTAAAATACTCAGATATCATATCATAACTAGTTTTAGTAGATAATAATAATGATATTTTGATTAGAAATCATGAGTCTCATCCTACTGGTTTAGCAGTAGCATTTCTTGAAGAAAATGCTATTTTTAATGAAAATAGTCATAAAAGAAGTCTGGAACATGATTCTCATGGTGGATGTCATTTTGGTGGAATATGTGGTTGAGGATTTGGTTATAACTGTGGGTCTTGTTGAAGTTAATATCAGAATCAAATAAATATCAGCTCAAACACTGTGAGTAATCCTAAAGATTCCAGTTACAAGTGTGGTTCTTAGGGACATTAGTCTCATGTTTTTCAAACCCTAGAGCATCTTTGTAAGCTCTATGAAGCATCTATTTAAGAAAATAAGAATGAAACAATTTTTTTGGGACATTCTATAAATAGAAAGAAAGGGTGGTAATGTTTACTAAGAATCATGATCCATTAAATGATTATTCCACTTACCATGAAGTAGGTAATTTTACTTGTGAATTTTATTAGATGATAGCTGAAAATAATCCAGAAATATTATAATAGTTATGATATATGATATTTCATTTTTTTCTCTATTTTTTATATTTTTGATGATGTATTATTTTAATTTTACAAGGTATTTCTGATAATATTATTCTATTTACTATGAACCATTGAAATGGATTTCTTAAATGGTACAAATACTTTCATACCAGACAGTGGAACCACACACACAATTATTAAGAATAAAAAATATTTTTCTGATCTTAAATCAAAAAGTCCAATTTTGAATAATGTACGAGATCTTGTATATCTGATATAAGGGATTGGTAAAGAGATTTTTTATTTACCCAATGAGATGAAAGTTTCTATAAAAGATTCATTATTTTCCCCAAAGTCCAAAAGAAACATGTTATGTTTCAAGTATATATACTAGCATGGGAAGGATACTCAAACTATATCAAAGAGAAATGAAAATTACATATCCATTACTATTAATAAACTTGGTAAGAGTCATGTACTAGTAAAACTACCAAATTATACATATATAAGTGTGATCAAAATACATATGATAGTAATGAAAGGACAAAAAATTGTTAATTTTTGGCATTTCCAATTAGTTCATCATGGTTCAGGAATGATGTGAGAAACAATTGAAATTTCTCATGGACATTTAGTAATGGTCCAACAGATCTCTCCTCTAAGAAAAATTACATGTGAGAATTATTTGCTCAAAAAGCTGATCATGAGACCATTTATAGCTAAAATTAAGGCTGAAATATCAGTCTTTCTTGAACTAATTCAAGGGGATATATGTGGACCAATTAATCCATAATTCAGACCAACTAAATATTCTATTTTATTAATTGATTCATCTAGATGATGGTCATATTTATATTTTCTCTCAACTCATAATGTTGCATTTTCACAATTTCTTTCCTAAATAATTAAATTGAGAATATAGTTCCCTGATCATTTCATCAAGAAAGTAAGGATTGATAATTATGGAGAGTTTACCTCTCCAGATTTCAATGATTACAATATGAAAATGAAGATTTTTGTGGAGAATACAATCTCCCATGTGCATATGCAAAATGGTTTAGCTGAATCACTAATAAAGAACCTCCCACTTATTGCTTGACCATTAATAATGAGAAAAACATTACCGATTTCTGTATGGGGTCATGCAATATTTCATGTCTCAACATTAATTTTCTTTAGTCCAAGTGGATTTCATAAACACTCTTCACTCTAATAGGATTTTTTTTTATGAGCCTAACATCTCCCATTTAAGAATCTTCGGTTGTCTTGTATATATACCCATTTCTCACCCACAACATACAAATATAGGAACTAAAATGAGGATAGGAATTTATGTAGGATATGAAACACCATCCATTATCATATATCTTTAACCACAAACTCGTTTTGTATTTAAAATAAATTTTCCTTATTTTCACTTTCGTGAAGAATTATTCCAATCATTTCGGTGAGAAAATACACAAAGGGCGGAGATTTACTAGAATGTGAAAATGTTATATTTTCTCGATCCTCCCACTCAACAGTATGATATGGAAGTGAAAAATATTTTACATTTTAAAGAAATAGAAAATAAACCACTAGATGCATTTACTGATTCAAAGGGAGTGACTAAATTACATATACTAGCTATAAATTCATCAGCTAGAATTGATGTTCCGAAGACACAATTATATAATGATGTCATAGGAATAAAAAAATGCCTAAAAATGTAAAACCAAATGGATATATGGATTTAAATCTTGGGAAAATAAAAGGGATGAGTATAATTGAAACCCCCATTATGGAGGCTTGTGTTCCATAAGAAACATGTAATTTATGTATTCATAAAAAACACATGATGATAATCATAAAGAGAATTCACAGGATATAGAAAACCCTTAAGGATTGGAAAATAATAAAATAAATATTAATTGTACCACTATAGGTGATATATAGAATTAGAGTAATATTGGAAATATTGATGAAATATTTTCTTATTGTATGTCACGTGATATAAAAAATGAAGACCCTAAACCAAGTTTTGTTACAGAATATAGAAAACAACCAAATTGGAATAAATGGAAATAATCAATGATAGTTGAATTAAATTCACTTAATTGGTGAAATTTTTTAGGACATATCATGATCATAGCAGAATCTGTGAAGCCTATTGAATATATATGAGTTTTTTTGTAAGTAGAATAAGAAAAACGAGATTGTAAGTTACAGTGCTCGTTTTTTTGCACAAGGTTTTTCATAGAACTAGCAATTAATTATGTGGAGACTTATTATCTTGTTATATAATATATTACTTTTCGATATCTAATCATCCGTACAATAGCTAATAAGGATAATATGAAATTTATGGATATTTTTATAGCTTATATATATGGGACACTTGATAATAGTATATGTATTAGAATCCCTAAAGGATTCAAGATACTAAAAGTATTGAAATAAAAACCCAAAGAACTATATTGAATTAAATTGAATAAATACCTGTATGGATTAAAAAAATTTGGTCATATATGGTATAATCATTTAAGTGAATATTTTTGAAATAAATTGTATGTAAATAACTCTTTATGAATATGTGTTTTTATTAAGCAAACAACACCTTGTTATGTAGTCATTTCTATTTATGTTGATGATCTAAATGTCATCAGAAATCTAGAAGAGACCAATAAATCAATGATAAACTTAAATGATAAATTTGAAATGAAAGACCTAGGAGAAACCATGTATTATCTTGGATTAAAAATTGATCATATTCCAAGAGGAATATTTTTTACATCGGTCAAATTTCACTGAAAAGTTCTTAAAATGATTTTATATGGATAAATCAAATAATTTAAGTACTCCAATGTTTTTTGGTCTTTAAAAGCTGATAAAGGTCATTTTTGACATTGTGAAGAAAATGAGGAGTTGGTTGGTACAGAAACACCATACCATAGTGCTATCAGAGCACTACTGTATCTATAAAATTGTACTTATCCTGATATATCTTTTTCTATTAATTTATTTGAAAAATTTAGTTTATCCCCTACATGAAGTCACTAGAGTGGTATTAAGCATATTTTTTATTATCATTATGGAAATATTGATTTGGGATTATTTTATTTTAATAAATTAGAAACCAATATGGGATGTTTTACAAATGCAAGTTATTTATCTTATCTATATATTGCATGATCAAAAAATGATTGTGTGTTTTTAGTAGGAGGTATTTTCATATCTTGGAGATAACTAAAGAAACCACTCATCTCAATATCTTAAAATCATTAAGAAGTGATAGTATTACATAAAGAATGTCAAGAATTTGTTTGTTTGTGTTCTATGACTCAAAACATTTGAGCGGCAAGTGGACTGATTATAGACAGTAGCCCAAATTTGTTATTTAAAGATAATGCTACATGAATTACACAATTGAAGGAAGGATTAATTAAGAATGATTAGACAAAACATATACAACCAAAACTTTTCTCTTTAACACAAGATTGAATGATGAATGTAGATATCAACATGAAATATATTCTATCCAGCAACAACGTTTCAGATATGTTTACAAATTCACTAACAACAATCATATTTAGAATGTTTTTACATAATATATGGATGAGTAGATTATACAATTTTTAATATAATATAAATTTTTGGGGGAGTCTACATGAATTTACTCTTTTTCTTATTCCTGTTTTTATCCCACATGTTTTTTTGGAAAAGGTTTTTAAGGAGGCAGTAACGAAACATGTATTCCATTGGTATGGGTGTGAATCCCAAGGGGATGTGTTATAAAGTTGATGTATGCATAACATTTAAATGGGGGTGGGCTACCCACCCCCACCAGACACTTTTATCACTTTATATAAAAGTAAGTACAACCCCCTATAATGGTTTGAGGCTTGAGGAAGGAAATTTTTTGATAGAGTGGAAGAATTGTGATCATCAACAAAAAAATTTCTTCCTTTTTCAATTTATCTCTCTCTGTTATTCTATTTCTTCCTTATTTCAATTTTTTCTCAAAAAATATGAATTAGTACATATTTTATTGAGTATAAAAAATTTTATATTAAAAATTATACAATTTCTATAATGATATCTAATTTATAAAATTTTTTATAGTAATTTTTTATCCATGAATAGTTCTTAAAAAGTTTTCTCATGTTTAGATATTTTAATTGTTCATTTATATAAATTTTATTCCCCAACATATTCATAATATTAAATTATTTATATTATTAATTTTTATGATTTAGTTTTAATATTAAAATTATCCTAAGAGATATATACTTGTATTAAATTTTAGGTACAACTATATAAAATTTAGTTGTCAACCTCCTTGAACTCAGTTTTTAATTGAAGTTTGAAATTGAATTTTGTTATTTGTAACAGTTTGTGTATATTATGTTTTGGAGATCTCATTAGTTGAATTCCCTATTAAGTAAAGTATCTTTGAGTAGAGGGACTTAGGGTCATACCACCTACCATCTTAGAGGATGATTCCTTGTTTACAAATGTAAATGGGGTTGGTTATCTATCACTTCAAGATTACGGATGTTGAGATTATCAATCTCTTGTTTCTATTTTCCTTTACATTAAAATTTTATTTACCTTATACATATGATGGATTTAGATATGTATGTATATGTTTATCTTCTATTCATGGGTGAGTTACACAAACTTGTCTGTTACGTAAAAGTTACACATTAATGTGGGTTTAATGCATTAAATTTTTTTTGTTGGAATATGTATTATAAAAATAAATCATTAGAATCATGAACACATAGAAGGTAATAAAAGACGACAATATAATGATAATATAATATATAACAATATTTAATTTAATATATATGTTATTTATATTAAATTGGGAAGACATTAAAAAATAAATCCCCTAAAATACTTAGTGTGATATTCCTTCCAAAGTGGCACTTTTAACGATCTTGATCATAAAACTATGTAGTTTTATGCCATAGCAGGGTACCTATGGATTATATGTTGTAAGGAAATCAAGTAATGGGTAACATTGGAATATCAAAACCAATAGTTTCACACCACAGTGGGGTGCCCATGTATTGTCTTATGTTATCACATTTTTTATATTTTTTTAGTTACACCTAGTTGGGAAACCCCAAGGGTTGGGATACCAATGGAATAGATTTGAGTATTACCAAAATAATTGATTTGGATATAGGATAATCCACTGATCTATCTAAGGTTCACAACTATTGTGATTAATCTAATTCCATATCTAAATAACTAAAGTGATGAGTTTCTAGCCATATGAGATTCATTTCATTTAGAAATATGGTTCTTGGATAACTAAATGGATACAATTTATGGGTTGATTAATTTTAGTGGGATCACTCTCATTAAAATTCATGAATGAAAATAATATAATACATGCTATTCATTTGATAAAAAATTTATAATATAGATAAATTCATCATCAACATTAAACTAAACATTGAAATTATTATTATAAATGATATCCTTAAAGTAAAAAAAATCATACAACTTGTATCTTAATAAATGTTTATAACAAACAGAAATATTATATCTGTTAGAAAAGTTCTTTCCTGAGTAACAAACTTTTGACGTTTCTCAACAAGAAAATTAATACACTTATATAAACATTGAATGATTTAATTAAGGTTTCAAAGGAACTATATGCTAATTGACCTAAGTAATAATATAATCAATATGATTGGGAATATCAATAATATTCAATATTATTGACTATTCTTAGATAGACTGAAGAATTAATATAAGGATTATACTGGTTAATAAATACATCCTATTTTAGTTGATGGAAATTTTATGACAATATTAATGCGTTCAAGAAAGGTTTGTTGATATATTTAAAATTTTGAGAATAATTTTACAAGGTATATGATGTCTAAGTTCTTTCATTTAACAGAATGTACAAGAAGGTAAAATTTAAAAATTGGAAGAGGAAAAGTTGGAAAATCTAAAAATGTTTTGTTAATAATTAATTAAAGGTTATTTAAAATTAAGGGGTATTATTAGAAATGAGTAATGCTTCCATATGATAGGATTATCTAGAATACATGAATGGGTTTTGGAACATCATCGAAAATCCTTGTCATGTATTGATTTTTTAGAAATTTATTCTTCAATTTTGAGGGTTATATTATACAAAATGTAAGTTTATAGTGCATTTAATTATACAGGAGTTCAAAATCATTTGAATAATTTAATGTTCTTATAGTTTTCATTCAAGTGATGGAGAAAATAGTTGTTTCATCATAAATTTGAATGTAAATATTTTTATCAAGCTTGGATGAATCTAAGTAAATGATGTGTATCTTTATAAGAATTATCTTATATAAATAACGTGTTAACAAAAATTAGTTATGAAAACCATGATCATATTAATTGTATATACTAATTTTATGATTCATTTAATTTTATAACATGTTTTGATAAGAATAAATGGATAAAATTGTTTATCCAAATAAAGAGTTTATATATATTTTTTAAAATATGATGGAATGTGATTCCCGCAAAATAGTGGTATATTTTAATTAATAAAATAATATTTTTCAATAAAGTACTCTAAACACATATAATTCCATATGGCATATAGATAAAATATTTTATTTGGCATATATTTCTACTAAATGGAAATATGTGTTATTTTCTAAAACATAAAGTTGTTTTTATGTGTCTTAAAATGATATTACAAAGAGAGTATAATGTCTAAGTGGCCATTGGGATAATTTTTGAACTTAGATAAGTTCAATGTTAACAAATAAAATATTATTCTCCTTTATGTTTATATGATTCTTAACTTAATATTATATTGATATAGGATATGTGAAAATAATGGAAAATGTAAATAGTTGAATTTAATTACTATGATAAAGTGAATATAAATATTAACTAAAGTATTATACAAGTATAATATTAAAATTTATTCTTCACTTAATGTCCTAAAAAGTTTAGGATATGTGATTATAAATAAATGTAAAGTGTTATATTTATGTTTCCTATGAAAGTGAATTATACTTGATATCTTAAATGTTCTTTTAGGACATGACAATAATTAAAATGTAAATAGTTATATTTAGTTACTATAGGTAAGTTAATATCAATATATCGTAAATGATTATTCCAATACATTTACAATTTAATATTCACTTACTTTCATAAAAGGTTTAGAAAATAATGGTAGATAAATGTAAATTGTTACATTTGTTTACCATAATGAAGTGAATGAAACTTTATCCTAAAAGAGATTAGGATATGATGGAAAAAATGTAAATGGTTACACATACCTCAAGGAGAAATTTTAATGGAATAATTTCATAATTTATGATGATGCTAATCTTATAATAAGTTCTAAGTTGAAAGTAGAAGATAAAATTATATCATTTTAAGCTTTAAAGTTAAGGAGTTTGAATATAAGTTCAATGATTTGAACATAAGGAATTTGATTACTAAATATCAAAATTATTGAAACTATAGTTCTTCTTAAATGATACTCACTAAAAGGTTAGTGAGATTATTTTATCAAATGGTCCCATAGAGATGTGATAGAAATGACATATTGAAATATTGTTAAAAAATAATTATTATATAAAGAACATGAGGGTCATGCAATGTCTATGGATATCAAACACTGGAGAAATTGGTTTTAATGATTTTAAACACATCAAGTAATTATAATAAAGGATATATAAATTGATCATTCATTAATGTGTGCTCAAATTTACTTTACATGAATAGTTTAAGGACAAATTTCCCCTTAAAGTAAAAAAACATTGATTTATACCTAATCAATGATCATTACGGAGTACTTTGGGTTGTGATGAAATCTTAATATTATATTGAATATATTCATATAATCATTAAAAAAGGTTGTAAACGAGATATATAGAATTTATTTATGAGTTTATAAGTAGATACTTGTTACTGGTACTAACTCACTAAAGTATATCTCAGATAATGCCATGCAATCACTGATATACTTAGGTGTATATAATAATTATCAAGACTTATTACTTATGTTTGGAAGGATACTAAGCATGAGAACCTTCATACTATGATACCTAAAATACACAAGTCAAAATATGAAGTTAGATAATTAGGGGTGATTTCAAATGTTAGTAATCATGTCGTCGGTAAGAGTGCTACCAAGATGGGATTTTTCTCCTTCTATAGAAAGTAAAGAAATGTGGCCCTTTATTAATTGATATTTATGGAATTCATGGACATGATTTGTTTAGTCACATATTATGTGCTCGAGTAGTTGTATTATGTGAATCTAATGCGGTCATATTTTATATGTATTCATAAACATGGTCAGTATTTTCAGATAGTCATGGATATATGATACGGTTATACTAGATTGACATGTTTCATTTCCAATAGTACCTCGATGTCATGGAAAAAGTCATTATAAAGGTTTACATACCATGTACATGAAATATCTAGTGGTTGATATGTTTATATAGATATATTATGATGATTGATGGAGATCACACCAGACCCCTTAGTAGATTAAGTAGAATCGATGCTTTAATAAAGGCCGCTCTCTACTGACATATATGAAATATATATTTCATGTTTTCTGTCAATATTTATAAAGAACATAGGGTTACATTGTTATGAATCTTTATAAGGATATAGGTTTAGATAAAGTGTTTGTTAGTAAATAAAGAGAGTATGATAATACTATATCTAGAAGGATATTTGGATGGATTCTTAAAGAGTTTTGAATTTTTTCATAGATTCCTTATAGATTTTAGTGAAAGTGGTAGATTTTTAAATATACAGTGAAATAAATAATGGAATATTTAATTTAGGTGAATTTATTATCCACATGGATTCATTTATAATAATAATTTATGAATGGATTAAATGGTTTTAATCATAATTTAATATAATTTAATTAATTACAGATAATTATAATAAATAAATATGGATACATTGAATATGATAAACACATTTCATTTAATGAAACTCATCATAGATTTCTATATACAGTGATGAGATCTATCCTATTTTATATAACAAATATTTTTAGAATCCCAATCAAATATATATTCCATACTATAACTTTTTCATCACCCTTAGTGAAGACACTAACACCTATTCAAGTATTCTAGGGTCCTCCAATCGAGACTAAGATCCACAGGATGGTGTAGTATCTCAGATATAGAAATCATTTAGTTATTACTCACGTGATCTTCATCACGTAAAATCATTCAATATTACTACATTGGATATATATGTATGAAAATTTATATTCATCATTTATTACACATTTATTTCATCAAATATAGATCATATCAATTTGGGTTTTTCTTCCACTATCCTGATCATATGTTGGACAACGAACCATCAATAGTGTTCCCTCTCCCCTATTACAAAATATTTTTCTAAAGAGGACATATATGTTTTTTTTCAATACACACACACATATATATTTATATACAACCCTGATACAATAAAAGTGGATAAATTATTTAAATATTCAATATCACTCATTTTCCCACATAGATCAAGATGGTGATAATTTTGAAGTGAATAGATATTATTTTTAGTGTGTTTGGAATATTTAAATATGTTACATTTTTAATATTATGATGACTTAATCTAGAAAACATTTTTGACACCACGCACACAATTTTTAGATATAGAATATTATATAACCATTTTCTATCGATTCAAAGTTCTAAAATTAATGAAAATAATAATTTTTGATTTTAAAAAATGGAAGAGAATATGGATTATATGGTGATGTTTAAATGGATGTAATATAAGATTAGTCTCTAGTGAGACCTAGATCTAGGATAATATTTATAAAAACTATATTGGATCTGTGTTAATGATAAGAAATGAGATTTTTATGAGTCTTTCTGATTTTGACACTATGATTTTTCTTTAACACTTATTATGATGAATAATATGTACAAACTATAATATAATATTGACTGTGTATAATATTTTTGTAATTATACATGATAGTGATGAGATGATTGATAATTTATCAATATATATTGAGTTTTTTAAATTTTAATATTATCCTATGGTAATGATGTTATATGCACTATAATTTAAGGCTCTCTCTAAATTTACAATTTTGATTAAAAGGGTGAGAAACTTCCAAGAAGTATCATTCAAGGAGGAGTAATATAGTTAATCTAAAGAACATTATCAAAAAATAAGTTATTAAAGAACATGAGGTAACCATGGTTGGTTATAATCCTAAATCTCATAGTAAACTCTTATCCCAAATACAATCAATAAATTTATTTCCTTCATGTTTGGTATAGAGGATTTTTATATTGTGACTCATCGTGATTTTTTACCTCCAAGAATTATAATCCATATCCATTGGGAACAAGTATGACGAGGGAGATATATTAAAACAAGGTATGGATCCATTTCCACTTGTAAAAGGGTGATGTTGTGCTCATTTCATAGGATGAGAACATTAAGAAGCACCCTAAACCCCATAATTACTAGTTTAAACATTCTATAGAATATTATAAAGGATAAACCACATATCTTAAAGATTATCGAATGATAATGTTTCCACACATGTCCCCATTTATACTACAACCCCCTGTATTAAATTTGAAACCAACCACTGGTGCTTTCTAAGAAAATCCAGTTCCCACACTCTACACTTCTTATGATTCTCAAACTTTGATGGTGAGCTTGATAGGGATAGTGATTCCCCTAAAGAACAAAATTTAGTGCACTTCTCATTAATAGTGAAGAAATTTTAATCCAGTATATGGTGAAAGACCCCATATCATGTATACAATTGTTATGTGCCTCACATAGCACCCAAT
>OY728119.1:1514166247-1514440924 GCA_963277665.1 Viscum album
ATTTAATTTCAATATAATGACTTAGAAAATGAAGTTAATTTTACTAAATATTTTTCTAATATATATATATATATTATTTATAATATTTTCTCATAAAAAGTAAAAAAAATGAAGATTACATGTTTTTGACGAATATTAGTACTTTATAATAAATTGATTGTTTATTTTCTAGGAAATTATACACAAATTTATATTTATATATATATTTAATATTGTGGTCAATACTATTCACATATTCTTATTTATCATTTATGTTATAAGGGTTATTTAATATTATTTTATGGATCACTTATACGCAGTGTTGCGTTGTAACACCCCTAGATTTTTATGAAATTTTTTTATTTAAATAAAGTGATATATTTGATTGTAACACCCCAGGTAAATAAAGAAATATGAAATTTAAATATTTGTTAATATTTTTGAATTAAATATTAATTTTTCTTTATAGGGGTTGCTATGTTCGATGGCTGACCTAATACACAAGAATGAGTTTCTTTGAAATCATACATTGCACACAAATAATATAATATTATTATTTTAAATGGTAGATAACTCCTAGACATTGTATTAGAAGGAATGAACAAAACAAACTAAAATATTATTATACATGTTTGTTAAACGTTGTAACATTTATCCAATAAAATATAGAGGCTTAAATTGTGAATGAATCTAATTTTAAGAATCATTTACTTTAAAAGGTTGATTTACCGCCTTTTAATGGAGAACCCTCTTAAAATCTAGTTTTGGTCACTTTTATATGTTATATTTGACAAAATAAAATTCTTCTTTATAATAGGGACATCAAAATTTACTTTGGATGAAATTTTTGTATTTTTCTGATAAAGTTCATTTTTTAATGAAAAGGGAAAAATACTGTATTTTAATTGAAGAGTGTTTTTAAACTAATTTATTTATATGGTTATATTATCTTTTCAATTAGTTTTAAAGTGTAATGAGAATATATTTTTACCATTTAATTCAATTTTGGTCATTTTAATTTATTTGAGTTTGTAATTGGATAGAAAAAAGTGTCAATATTTTGATAGATACTATTTCTTAAAAACATGCCTTTTGTTTTGACAGTGAGAATTAATTTTAAATTAATTTAATCCACTTATTTGTTTTGAATATGGAAAAATTTATTCCATATTTGGAATCAGGAGGTCCAAATTTTTTAAATAGGTAACTTTTATTTTTATACATTATGAATATTTACTTCAGTAAAAAATTTATTAACCATGGTTAATGGGTAAATCTCGTAAATAAGGGTAAAAAAATATTATTATAATAATATAAAATTACCCTAAAATGTGTCCTAATTCTATTGGTTGATACATATCGGACCATGGGCATCTTGGGGTTGATTTTGGGACCCCATGGAGCCACTTAAGAGTGATAATGACACTTTATTTTAACTAACATAAAGTAAAGATAAAAATGACATTAACAAATATCTTTTAGTAAATTAATTTTTTACACTGGTATATATAAGTTATATTTTTGACTATAAATATTCATTGTAAATCTAAACATATTTTACTACATCATAGTATTTTTTTATAATTTTTATACCACAAATAAATATAATTATTTATGACAAAATAATGATGTTGTGTAAGCCTCATTAATAAATGATTTAAATAAATAAGATTATAAATATTAAAATAGTATCCAAAACCTATCCAAATATTATTGGATGATTTTATTTAGATAATTATTCATCTTATCTTCTATTTTAATTAGTTTTAGACCGTTATAAACCAAATATCATTATATAATAAAATAATATTTTCACAGTTTTCTAGAGATCCCCTCCTCCCCCTTATAAATATCCCTCACTTATAACTCATTCCTTACACCTCTCAAGCCCCTTGGATCATCCAAATCCTACCCAAATAATCTCTCAAGATCCCTCTAGTCCTCCTAGAAGCATTACCTTAGGCAGAAGGAACTTCAATAAGTCCATTTTGTTCAAACCAAAGGGAGTTACTGAAATTAAAGGTAACAGTTTCTCTTAACTTCTTTTATTTTATTTTACTTATCAAACCCCTAAACTCTTTTTATTACTTTCTTTTTTTAAAAAACCAGTATCCTCAATATACTAGGATGTTTTTAAGAGATTTATTAGAACTATACTTACACACACCTCCATCTAATGAGTGAAGAACATACTGTTTCTGTGGATGAAAAACTAACGCCTCACGAAACGATGATTGTTCGATTATCTGCAACTTTACAAGGTTTCTAATAGGATATCTGCACGGTTTAGATAGACAATGTACTTCCCGTGTGCCTCTCCTTTTGAACCAAATATTTATTTAAATTATTTCCTAAATCTCCCATCCTTCACCCTTACACTTGATAAATGAAAATCACAAATTATGGGTTACATACTCGAAATTGGGGCTACTACAATGATGTTCTTATTTTAAAATCTTAGAGTTATACAACTATGATATATATTATTAAGAAATAATATTCCACCATGTAGATTACTATTAATAGACACCTCAACAGGATTGTGATGATGGACCACCTTGTGATGAGGCCTCAGTGATGGGAACGGATCTTGGGTTTACCTTTTAGGGTGGATTATTATGAGTGCATCCACCCATTCGTCAGCTTTCTGACCCTTCCCCAAAGGTTAGTTGGATTCTACCCATCTATTTGAGTATTAGTTAGTCCTAGAAGTACTAGAAGATGAATCATTCCAGATTAGTGCACGTCTCAAGTTTCATAGATAGTGACCACTCAAGATTAATAGTGATCCATACCCCCAGGTGGTAGAAGACTAGCCCGAGTCTATCGAACATGTATTCTAGATAGTTAAGACCCCTCTTGATCATGTTCTTATAATAAATCCATCTTTAGGGTAATTAAGGATGTTGGGAGAGCCTAGTTTTATTATTTTATGATGTGGATTCATGTGTGCAGAGAATAGGGAAACTTACTCCCACCAATACATTTTCTATTGTGAATGTTTTTTAAAAAATGTGGTCGAGTCGGTGCCTCCTAGAGATGATAATATCATGGGGTTGTGTATGAGTTCCTTTTATTTTTATTTTTGAGGGAATTTATGATCATATATTGTGTTAGAGAAAACTCTATATGTAGTGATCAAGAAGGAAAAGTTATGGGAAGTCACAAGTAGTATAGGTTTATAAACCAAAGTCTCTATGTGTGATCCAAAGTATGACTTGTTTCTTCTCTACATGAACTTCATTTTTGGTAGATATAGGTGCATAGTAATGTTTCATTTTTTACATCCCTTGTTTTGGACCTGAAGATTCCAGTGGATACTTTAGCTCGACCGATGAATTTATAACCACATGTTAAGGATGTTTCAACTATAACAATTCTATTCTAACAATGTGACGTCACTGAGGGAGGATAGAGAATCCTATGGGATCTATTTTTAGTGGTGATTATTCTCAATGATGTTTCTCTATGTATGGACTATTTATTTTTCTTTTCATACATATTTTTACTATAACTAGTGAGGGTTTCAGTTTGTTTTAGTTGGTGGGATGAAATTTCCATTATTTGGTGGGAAGGAATATTAGGAAAAGAAGGATGGGATCTTACATAGGAGGGTACAATAAAATTCACATCGACTGTATAGTACTACCATTCATGTGATATACACTGTGAGATTTTAGTTTCTTGCTATAGTGAAGGAGGATAAATAAATATTCCCTATGTATGTGTCGAGATTATAACCTAATCAATAGATCGACTTATTCAGAGACCTATATATAGGAACAACCATGATTTTTTTTCTGTATATCATATATACCCCATTGATCTATAAGCGGTGAAGATGTAGTTAGAGGATCATTAGAGGAAGGGCCTCATTAGATCTAATGTGTTCTCCCAGATATTCCTAGTTTTGTTCACTAAATATGTGGATGTGACCTTGAGGTTTTGCATACATTATTTTCTCCTCAACATGGTTACTATAAAGAATGAGTATCCACTTTTTAGAATTTATTACCAATTCAACAGGTGGTTAGGAGACAATTAGATCTCGAAGTTTGACCTTGGGATGAGTTATCACAGGATCTAAGTTTGAAAGGAGGGTGTATTGAAGGTAATATTCCAAAACCACTATGGACACTATGAGCAATTATTGATTCAATTTGGCATAAAAAACTCTATAATAGTGTTCATTGGAATCATGAACTACATCTTTCATACTTTCTTAGAGTGTTTAATTGGGTACTTCATTAATGAAATCCCAGTGTACAAAATGTTCATGGAGGAGAACATGATATACTTGATGACGATCCTAAATATACATAGGGAGGACTACATTTATGGGAAGTACTTGAAGTGTCAGTTCTGGATTTGGGAGGTTTACCTCATGGGACATGTTATCTCAAAATAGAGAGTAATAGTGTACCCATAAATGATTAAGGTTTTTCAATATTTAGATCCACCCAAAGGAACAATAGAGGTGTGTAACATCATTAGGTTGGCATTGTATTATCAAATAATAATGACTTATTTTTCTACAAATAAATAACTCATAACTACCTCAACCCAAAAGGGGAATACTTTTGTATGGAAAAAGAAGTGTTAGTAGGATTTTCAAGACATTAGTGTTTTATGAGTGCCCCCATATTGAGACTTCCATACGAGTTTTTGAGTATGTGGTGCTATGTTATGGATCTAGGTCTCATCATGGATGTGTTCTAAAATATATTTGGGATGTGATTTCTTATGAGTATTGAAACTGCAGACCGATGAGTAGAATTAAGTGACCCACAATAAATATTTTAACTATAGATTTAATAATGAAGTACTTTTGACACTATCTTATAGTAGATAGATTCATCATATTTTTTGTCCATAAGATTTTATTTTTATCATCTTATATTAAAAACGTAACCTAAAGAAGAGGTGGTGATTGGATTCCCTAAAGGACTATGTTTATTGGGATAGTCTATACTCATAGGAAAATGAATCTATTGGGAGACTCTCTCATAAGGAAATTCCATTCATTGTTATTGAGTGAGGTGACATTTTATTTTTCCTATTTTTGGTTTATCCTTATGTATGAGGATAGAGTAGTGTTTCACTAGTTGATAGTTGTTACCCCACAGATTCACAATTTTATTGTGAAACACAATTTTGGGATATCAATTACGATTTATTATATAATAAAATATCCATAAGACATGATTCAGATTTATTTTATGGTGGTAAAGAGTCCATCATCCCATTTTAAGTAAATATTATGGTACTTATAATGTTTCTAGAAGAGGTTCTAAGGGTGATTCATGAAATCCCCTTAGAGGTATATCCTCAAGAAAAAAAATGCATCAAGACCTTTATTGTTGATTTTCATGGATTGGGATGAGAAATAGTGTTGCTGATTTTACATATTGATTCCACACTTCACTGCAGATCAGGGACAAGCATCATATAACTATGTATTTGGAACAATTAATTAAGTGGATGGAATGTAAGTGGGATAGTATCTCTACAATTTTCAGGATTGGACTTAAACAATCATTAAGAGGTTACAACACTATCTAGTTTATCATTGATCATGTAACTAAGTCAATACACTAAATATCCATGAGATAGATGAGTTTAATAGAGAGTTTGAGACACCTATATATGAATGATATTTTCCAGATTCATAGGGTTCACTTGATAATTACATAAGATAATGAAACTCGTTTCACTTAAATATTATATAGAGTATTACAAGTCACTTTTTGGACATAATTTTTGATAATCATAGGGTTCCACACCTAGATGTACAACCCAAAAGTGAATACTATTCAATTTATATGCGATATTTGTTGTATTTTATGTTGGAATATGAATATAACTTGGAGAAACTTAAACCCTTAGTGGTATTTTCTTATAATAGTATTTACCATTACGCCACTCGTATAAAACCATTTGAGGCTTTTTATGGGAGACCCTTCAGGTCATCACAGTGTTGGATAGAGTTAGGTGAGACAATTGTTATGTGACGAGTTTTTTTGAAACAAATCAAATTAAAGGTTCAAATAATATAGGATTGGATATGAACTTCCCATTTCCTCAATAAGTCTTATATAGACTGATGATGGAGGCCTTTAGAGGTTGAAGAGGGAGACCATGTGTCCCTAACAGTCTCACATTGAGAGGAATACATATATATTTATAGTGTGGTATGTTATCTATGGGGTTCAATAAAAATTTCCTAAAACTTCATAGGATTGTTATGGTGGCGTACCACTTATCCCTTCCACTATAGTTGTAATGAGTGAATTATGTTTTCCACATGTCATAGATGAGGAGATATATACATGAATTTTTACACACTACCTACTAAGCCTAGATGGATGAGGAGGATGAATTTACCTTCACAAAGTTTTTATTATAGATAAAGGATCAATGGTCTAAGATCTGCCATCGCTGCATGACTCCCATGGTGTACATTTTATGGAATCATGATAAGCTCTAGGAGAGCTCGTAAGAGTGGAAACATCGAATGAAAACTCAATATCCTCATATTTATGAGCATTTTTTCACTGTTAGGCATGAAAACCCTTAAATGTGGGAAGAATGTAGTAAATCCAACATTTCTATTTGACACTTTGGAAGATTTAAAATAATATTTTTAGAGTTAGTTATGGTGTTCTGGAGATCCTGGATATTCAGTGATAATATATTAGGAATATTAAATATAATATATCATGCACGCATATTTTTTCATAAATAATTGAATTACTCACAAATGATTTATCATATGGGAAAACTAATATGACCATTGAATCCAAAACATAGTTTTTAAACTAGGAATGATATAATTCTAGTCATTTTCAGATGATTTGTTACAGTGTAGTCATGGTTGGATTAAATGGATTAAATCAATTTTGTAATTTAATGTTCATTTATTTTATAACCCTAAAAAATACTCTTCATGACCCCCAATATAAATAATTACCTAGTGTTAAAAACATAAACCTAACAGATTTAGAGGATAGTGCCAGCATCGGTGGTGAGTTTGTTGGTGGTTTATCATGAGATCGTAGATCGACATGTAGAATACAAAAGGTTTTTTTTCATAGATGATGTTATTTGAACTCACCAACGAAATTGATTCATAATCATTCAACATCATTTATTAGTCACTTTTCAAGTTATAATGTTAGACTCAAGTTATTTTAAAATCATTATTGATTTCAAAATGGGGAACGTGAAATAATTATTTCAAAACATTATTTGTAGATCATATACATTGATTTACAATTGGTTAATAAGATTTTTGGATTTAGGAGTTGTTTAATCCTTGTTTTCCCTTTCCATTTGATGTAATGACTGAAAATGAAAGAAGATTAAACCCAAAAATGAAAAAAAATCATCTATCACTTTGTGTTTCTTACTTTACCCCTCCTTCCTCTAATGGTTTGTAATCATAAATTCATTTGGCTAATGATTCGACAATAAATGGAAACTAATCATTATAAATTCAATATGTGGTGAAATAGATCATTTTCATAATATAGGTGTGTTTTTAAAAGGTGTGAAAGTGGTATGATCTTGATGTAGAATATCTGATGATGTTATGGGTGATGTAGTTTCCATTAGTTGGGACATGCAGGTGCCTCATGGTGGTTTCAATGAGTATTTTCTGATCAAAGGGTGGCCTGAATTTAGTGACCATATATTATACATGTATGGTCATCATATTTTTAGGTTTCATGGTTGATATCCATGGTTGAAACAAAGGTAATAGATATGTATCCAAAGATGAATAAATAATCAATAATTTCTATGAAATTACACTTTACATTGGGTTTATATTAGAATAACACACAATTTGTGACCCTTCTGTGTAGCGGATAGGTTTTATAGGGAGAGCTAAGGATCACATACCATTTGGAAGACCCAAACGTAGTATGACTCTAATCTATCTAGATCAGTGTGAATAGGGAGTAAATTTCCATGAATTTCATATACACCCTCCTGTCCTATGTATTTGGGAAAATATCATGTACTTCAGAAAGTGAAAAATCAATGGACATGGACATATAATCTGGTGTCAGCACAACCATTTCATTTTGTTTATATTAACAATAGATAATTTGTGAAGAGGGAAAATTTGTGTGGCATGAAATGACCCAGTTAGTACTAAGGACATTGAGAAAAAAAATGTATCATTACAGAACCACCATGTACTCCTTCCTGGGAAGGTTATAACAGTTTTCCCCACAGACTAGCATCTCTATTAAAATTGGCGAGTTCTATAAAATCATATCACTATGGCTGAATTTCCTTGGTCCATACCTAATAAGGTATATTTAGGTATCCCATCCTATATGTAGGATTAGAAATACACTCCATGGAATTGTTCTAGACAAACATTGGTGTCCCTTTGTGTTTTCTAGAGTTTGAAATGCTCTCATGCATCCCTTAGTGGGATCAGGTATCCCATTTCCAACATCCAATGAATTTTATCCCCATACTAGTGTTTTACTCTACATAAGGTTAGTTATCCTTCATAGGCTCATGCATGATCCCCTACTTGTGTATCGACATCAATTATATCCTGATGGGGTTTATTCTGTTTAATTTAGTGACTCATATGAAACCTCTTAGTTCCTTCATGCTTCTTCCTGGAAAGACCCAATGAGTATGACCTCTCAGATAAGTGCCATCCATATAGTAATGAATGATTATTAGATTTTATTGGATTAATGTTACCTTGGAGCATTAATTTGAAATCTAGGTTGTAAGTAAGGGTTTTACATTACTTTGAGACTTAGAGACTTCTTTTGAGAATATACGGGTCAACTTGTTTATCCACATTAATTGATGGTTTATAGATAAATCCTTACTTAATTCATTATGTTTGGTAATTTCATGGTTTTTTACAGGGTATTTTTATACTCACCCTTCCATGGGATCTACCATCATGTTTCATTTCTTTGTTGATTACAATCCTTTTGACATGGTTTAAGGGGGTCCAAGAGGGGGTAAATCTTAGTTGGGCTAGAAGGTCTGTGAATGGATACTAGAGTTTCAGTTTTGTATTTGATTCCCCTCTTTTATTAAATATTGGACTCCTTCATAGTATTAGTGGGACTTTCTTTAGCCCATTTTCATTTTCCATAAACCTTTTTATACTCCATTTTGGGACAAAATTTTATGAATGCCTTCATAGTATTAGTTTTTTTATTTTCCATGTTATACTAATGTATGGATATTTTTTCATGTGTACAAATTGTTTAGTCTAAGTCCCCCCATGTGAGATTTTTTCTTACTCATTTCTAGTATCCAGTTTTGGGCATATTAGGGGTGTGATTGGGGTGTCACTCTCAAATATGAACCAACTAGGAATACCCTGGTATTTCATGTCATGAAACCCCCTCAATGTGATATCAATTTTACGATAGAGTTATATCCATGGGCCTATAATTTTTCATATTTATATATTAGATGGTAAATTTATAGTTATGACTGTTGTGGATTAATATTAGTTATATATTGTGTATGGGTTTCATTCAACCGAATTTTATCTCCTTAAGAGATCAAATGTTATTCAAAAGAGAAGAAGGATAGTAGTTTGGGGATGTACATGTACTTAAAGGGATTTAACCAAGTGGTGGTGTGGAACCATTATCCCATTCGAGTAATTTTATTATTTTATGGGGTTCATTAGGTTAACAATGATTGATCTATAGTCTATATTTCATTATATGTGGGAGAAGAAGGAAGATATCCTAAATACCACCATCATATGTCATTATGGATAATTCAAGTTTTTGTTTATAACTTTCTATGTCCTGAAATCCTTAGTTATTTTCATGGGATTGATGAAATAAGTGTTTAATTATATCCTAGATTAGTTTATAGAAGTGTTCATTAATTAAATTCTCATGAAATCAGGATTAGACGAGGACTATCTTAAGCATATGATAATTATTCTGAAATTTCTTTAATGAAATCAGCTAAATCGATAGTTGTATTAGTGAATGTTTTGAATATGTCATGTTCCTTTTTTAGGTAATTTTTTTTATTAATAAGGGGTTAGGGTCTTTAGATCCTTCAAATATCGAGTTATTTTTTTCTTGGGTATATTTTATGAATATTTTAGTGGTTCATGGTTTCCTTATTCCCATAGACTGTTATAAGAGTTTTATTATTTTATTTCTCATGGATTGAAACCCCTTAGATATTACTGACCAAGAAAGATAAATCCATTTAATAAGTAGATCCGTTTCAAGTGGGATTTAAGTACTTAAAATAGTTTTTCATCAGTTCTTCTGTTATTTATTTTTTAGAGGATGGAGTCATGTTCATGGTTTTTATGATGCTTCTCATCATGGTTTGGGTTGTCTTTTAATAATTTATAAAGAAATTATATCTTATGGTTCATAGTAGTTAAGTCTTCATAAACATAACATTTCCACCCATGATATTGAGTTGGAAATATTGGCATTTTCCTTAAATTTTTGATGTAATTACTATATTAGTGAGCACATTATACACATTACGATTCAAAGAGCTTGATGTATATCTTACATCCTCAAGATTTGAATTTTATTTTGTATTAGTGGATGTAGTTTCTATAGGATTATGAATTTGATATCTTCTAATTAGTATTGAAAGAAAATGTATAAGCTTATTTACTGAATAATGTCTAACAGTGATATTGTTTTAAAGTCTCAAAATATATTAATGATGATAGAGGAGCTTATAGTCTTTCATTTTGATATTGGGAAAGTTAGTAGTAAGTTTATATTGTATCATATGACTACATAGTAATCCTTGGAGAAACATGTGGAGGATTATCAATAGTGGAATATTGATGTGGATGTTTGGTGTGATTGTATCATCGATTATGTTTATCCTAAGTGATAGTCAGTGAATAGTAAACATTGACTATTATTTCAGGTGATTAAACTTATTCTTTTGGTGTTGTGTGAGGTTTTTCTATGTGAGTTCCATAGACCAAAATTATAAATAAATCCTTGTATATCAAATATGTATGATGATTTTTGGAGATAATTATAGTGGCCAGAGATAAAGTGATCCATAGTTGAGTTCAAGTATCAATGTATGGTTTGTTAAATTGTGAAGGATGAGAATCATGTTCTTTATCTTCTAATGCATCAACAAGATATTCCTATGTGAAAGTGGGAGGATATCATGATGGATTTAATTAATAGTTTCTATTGATATTAGTGAGGATGTGATTTTATATGGGTGATCATGGATTATTTGTCAAAGATAGAACATTTATTAGAAATTAATGATATGTGTTAGTGGATTCTTTTCTAAAGAATTATATGGAATAAGTTATGTACTTTCATGGGGTTAATAGGATTTTAATCTCAAATATTGATATCTTTTTGACCTTATAAGTGAGGATATTTCTACAACATGATTTAGGGTCATAAATAATCATTATAATTTCATTTTATCAACAATCATATGACCATACATAGAAGAAATTCCATATAATGGAGGTTATATTGCATGCATGTGATCTTGAGTTTGGTGGTTAGTAAGAGAATTAGATAAACTTTGTATAATTATCTTATAATAATACTTATCACTATTTCATTGGCTTGGATCCATTAAAAGTATTATTTGGGTCGCCTTAGTGATATCCATTATGTTGGATCAGGGATTTAGATTTATTGATTTTAAGACCAGATGTGGGAAATATCATAATAGAGAAAATACAGTTTATTTATGGGAATATGGAGGTCTCTCAATATCATAATATTTATTATAATGAACGAAGGTGGAGACCTCCAGAGTTATAGGTCATTGACCATGTATTCCTAAAGGATGCACACTTTTGATCTCAAGAGCACTCTTACCCTGGTGATTTGGTGTTTCGCCCCTTGATTTACCTCTTCCATCACTATCTTCAGTGATGTTGGATATATCGTATCCACTAATTCTCCAACATTCATCTTTTTCAATGTTTTTTTGGAAAATATTTCATTATCATATCTCTCTCACTCAACAATGATGAATTTGTTATTTTTATTTATTTTTAGTCCTGTTTTATTTGTTATATACATATTATCCTCCTCCAGCCTACACTTTTTGAATATTCAATCACATTATAATCCATTTTTTGTCTATAAATATGCATTTATTCATAGATTATGATATGTTTGTGTAGTGAGTGTTTTAGTGTTTTAGTGCTACATTTTTTAATTTCATTCTTTTCTTCTCTAGTTTTGTTCATGTATTTGTGGCTCATTTTCAAATCCCTAGTACACTTATTCTATACTATTTATTATGGATAATTCATAATGATTCACATATAAGTCTAATTTTAGGGATCTAATGATGTCTTTAGAAGTTTTTATTAATGGTTAAGAGGGGTCTAACATCCATGATCTATGATTTTTCATTATTTTTTTTCTAGATTTCAATAAGGGAATTTCATGTTGTGTTTGGTGTAGTGAATTCATTAGAGGGTTATGATGATTCAGTGATGCCTTCATGATTGTACTTGTTTAAACTCACTTTGGTGAAGGTTTTTGGGTTTTTGATGAAACATAATGGCTAGGTGTTCTGAACATTCACCAATGATTGCTTTGTAGATCAAAACATTATCTTATAAAGACATTTAAAAGACAATTGTGAGACAAAGATTACTGGGGTGTTTTTTATGTTACAACTTCATTATTTAGAGTTCATTGATCATAAATGGTCTCTATATTCACTTTTAATATTTCTAGTATTTTTCTACTTTTTTGATTGGTTTTTGTTGTGGTTGTACAACTCTAATGGTTTCTCTAAGGGTTTTTAGGTTCTAGAACCAATCAATTATCTTCTCAGTGATGGAGATATATTGATTGGATAATGATAAAAGGTATTTGGATCATGGATAAATGTTTTATAAATACATAGGGATCATGGAAATAATTTATTAGGGATCCTAATATTGTGGCGATCATGATTTTTGATTGGCGATGTAAATGTTTTAGGCTCTATGGTACTATTTAATTTTGGGTTTTAAAAGCATTTTTAATTTTCTATTGTATATGAATTTTCTTGATGTTTTATTCATTGTTTCCCACTCAACCATAATGTGGTTTAATTAAAAATCAATAAAAATAAAATTTTATGGATAGAGATAATTTAATATCAAAGGTTTCCGAACATCATAAAAAGTAAATGTTTAATTCAAGAATTAATCATTATATATAATTTGTTAGACCTTTTAGGAAACAAGATCACATCATCAAGTTATCATTTTAGTTTTCTCTTCATCTATAGGTGGATAGTTTCTATAATTATTTCCATGTGTCACAACCTTAAAAAATATCTTAATGAGGAATTCCTTGTCATCAATTTTGGGAGAGTTAGATATTAAATATTATGGTATATTCATGGTAAAAATTATTAAAATATAAGTTTCTCAAGAGTGGGTTTGTTGTGGGTGTTTTATTCTTTTGGATCATGTAATATGAAGACATGGTGTCTGGGAGGAGTATATATGGTAATGCAAGTTTTAGATGAATGTTTTGTATCCTGATTTATTTTTTTTAAATTTTGGTTACTATTATATTTAAATCATTGGTTATATAATGACATGGTTTGTATTTTAGCCTCATATATGTTGTTTTTAAGCTTTTAATTATGGAGATATTCCAATTTGAGAGGTATCTAATGAGGTGTTTTAGTTTTATGATTTTCTTATTTCCCTATGGGGTTTTTATTGTCGAATATGAAAATAATTTTATAGGTATCAAATATTGAGGCCTGAACCATTATTGGGGATATAATTTGTGTTTTGGGAGTATTAGAGTTGTTATGGAGGATATTAAGCGATTTTGTGAAGTGAAAATCTGTTTTCTCAACTTTTTTATAGGTGAAAAAAACATTTTGGAGGAGGCCTATACTTTTTGGGGGCTCTTGTTTATGTTTTGGTTATAGAGGTATCCCATTTCCCCTTAGGTTGCGATGTTGAGTTATGAAAATAATGTTATGGGTTATTCCTATGTAATAGTGACCATCTATTTAATTTTTGTGGATTTTTTAGTAAAAATATATCCTATTATTTATTTTTGTTATACTTATATAAAATAGTTAAGGGGGAAATGGTTGTTTTAGATAATGTGGTGTTATATGACTATTTTTTAGAATATATTTCACCATAGTCACATTATGGGTCTATTTGGAAACAATAAGGGAAATTAGGTTATTTTATGGTGTTATAATGCTTGAGTTAGGGTATGGACCAATAATGGAAATCATTAAAGCCGATATGCCATAGGTAAGGTTATCCTCATTGTTAAAATGGGTGAAAAACAAGATATTTGAGGGAATATTCTATTTTGAATGCCTATGTTTTAAGATCTCCTTTGGCATACCCCTGCTATGATTTAGTGGTGTTATTATCACATTGTAGAAGTATAACCTAGATTTATATTAAAAGTAAAATTCAACATATTATCTTTGTTCAATTTCCATCTGTTCCTTAATATTCTAGCTGGCATTTTCTATCTCTTATTTTTCCATGGTTATCTACTTAATGATATAAAGACTTTCATTACGAGATTGATCTCTCCTTTGAATAAGGAGATTTTCTCTCTCCCGTCCCTTTTTATTCATGTTCAAACTATTCTTAGAGGTTATAATAGTTGTGATAGTCTTGTTTTAGTGGAATTTGGTGGTGGTGTTAATGAGAGTTTTATGTGGATAGGCCATGTCGAAAATCATCATGGGTTCAAGGGTGTTAGATCATTAGTTTTCATTTATTCTTTCATTGCATTATTTAAAGCATCAGTTTAGGTTAGGTATTTTAATTACAACACTTAAACTCTAGTTTCCCAAAATATATGTCTATCCTATTACATTAGAACAAGATAAAAGGGATTTCATCTGGAATGATCAAATAATATTTTAGTCTGGGGATACTAAATATATACATGATTCTCATATTACATTTTAAACCTGAAATAAAACATAAATTTATTATGATGAACAAATTATTTCTTCTATTATATCTTTGATATCATTTATATGACCCTTCTTTGTATCCTGAGGAAAGGAAAAATTAATTATGTGTGAGATAAGACACTAAGTAAGGGAAATTGTACAAAATATTCTATTATAAGACAAATAAAACAAGACTAATATGTCACAGATAAACTATAATAAAATATTATATATAACCAATACCATAAAATTGGAATATATCCATAGATAACAAAACAACATAACTAATCACATGGATAAATATAACTGGTTTTATAATGATAGAATATATAATACCAAACATCAAAATATTACCGTCAAGGACTTATGCAATGAAATCATACATAATTAAATAATTCATACACTAAATAACCACGTCAGTTTTCCTTTTGAAACCTATTTATAGATAAAAGGGTTTAAAATGGGCCTCGCCTATCCAAAACAACGTCTAATGTAATCATTATATGAAAGGGGTGTTAAATTAATACAATACATAATCAACATAATTATCTGAATTTGAAAACTAACTAAAAAAATTTAAAAAGTTTTATCCAATAAATAAATAAAACAAAATGATCATAAACTAGAAATAAAAAACATTTGGATAATATCATTATTTTATATCCATAGTAAAATATAACAGTTCATAAAGAACGCTAACATTAATGAAAAATATTCTTTATGATTACTTTATAATATTACTTCAAAAATAAGAATAATTATCCTTTTTTGAAAATATTTGAAAAATAAAAATTCATAGAATAATGGGAATATGAATTTTTTGAAAAACAATGTACAATTTTAAACTATTCATAATAGATAATAAACACTACAATGGTTGGTAATGGTGTTCATGAGGTATATGTTACAGAAAAAATTCTTTTCCAACATTTATAAAATATGTAAAATGATTTTTTTTAGAAAATGAAAAGAAAATTCAATAATTTTTTTTAAATAAAGTTAAACAGGGTAGAAAATACCTTTATCAATAATTTAAATGTATATTTGTGATTATATGAAGAAATTTGAAAAACATGGACATAGAATATAAGTAATGTTGACCCAAATAATCAAAATAAGGTTATATTTAATTATGATCATTCATTTGGACTTTTTGAATAACAAAGAATTTAAAAATTGAATTAATTCATGAAAACCCCATAAATAAATTATTATATTAAAATATATGGGATTTAATTTATAAATATCATATAATTCCCAAAATGAAAACATAAACATAAACAATCCCAAATAACAATGAGGCTGTCAAATAAGCCCTTACCTCAAACGTCCACCTAGTCGAATATGATCTAATTTCCTATATAATTGATTTACATGTATTATATATATATATATATCAAGAACATATATTTATTTATATTAATATATACTATCCATTAATTAATTATTATTTTCTTACATGTTTATTAATATTTTTTTGTTAAAATAAGTATTTGAGTATTAATTGTTCTATTTTAATACATATTTTTCTTTTACAGTTTAAATCCCTACACCTTGTTCAATGTATCACCATATCAATATTATTAAACATGTATAATTTTAATTTTTTTAAATAAATTTTTTTCACTTATAACTAACCATTATAATTTGTCATGAAATACATCATTTAACAGAGATGATAGTCTGTACATACGCAAGGGGACAATTTTATTTTTATAATGGATGGAAATGAAAGAAAGTAAACAAAGAAATAATTTTAATCTATCTTAATAATATAATAAATATCATATTTATTCATTATCTACATCCTTATGACTATCCATGTATGGTGGAAATGAAAAACGAATCACGTCGCTTCATAAAGGTAGTTGTCCACACTTACACACGAGTGTCAATATCATTTTCCATTAGAGAGAATGGTAAAGAGTTAAGTAATATATTATATTTATAGAATCATAAAATTTAAATTAATATAACATATATTCATTTTATCTAGCATTTTACCCCTCCATGTGTGGTGGTGATGAAAAAATAATTACATCACTTTGTGGGGATGGTAGTTTATACGTACGTTTGAGCAATTCTTTCATTTCCTATTAGATTGAAAAGAGTTAAAATGGTTATATTTTAAATATAATTACATTTACATATAAATAATATACTTATGTTATCACATTGTGATGTTTATATAATATTTGAAGGATGAGTAAGAAGATATAAAGATGAAAAATCTCAGTTAAGAGTTATACATCTTCTTTAGAAACTCTATTTTGGATAACACATTAGGCATTCAATAATTCTTCCTTTGGTAATAACATGACCTATAAAATATGGAAGGGATATTGGGAAGGTATTTGGGTAGGTATTGGTAAAAAAATGGTTTAATAAGAGTGAGTAAAAGAGGATACATGGAACCCTTTTATAAGTGAGATGAGTGGAAGACTTGTAATTTCTCAAAACTTTTTTATCTTATAAATGTAACACTCATGGGAGAGAAATTAAAATTTAGTAAAAAATTTAAGATAATGTTATAAGGGTTTATGTGTCTCATCCAATGTGATTGAAGATGAAATTTTATGTCATTATAAATAAATTACCCTAATTAACATGATTTACCCTTTATATTGGTGATAAGTATTTACCAATGTTAGTATTTAAAATGAAATAAATGAAATTAAAATCATTAAAAAATTTAATCCCCCTGGTTGTAAGTAAAAAATTCAATTTAAATTAATTTTTTTAATAATTTTTAGAAAATAAATTTTATACATGTGGGGAAAACATAATGAAAAACGTTTTTTAGAAAAATGATTTTTTTAGCCAAAAATGAATTTATAAAAAAATTATTATATAATTCTGATTATTATGGAAGAAATTATATTATTATTAATAAAATGGATATTATTTGAATTTAATAACAAATAAAAAAAAGATGATTATAGTTTTAAATAACTATTTTTAGAAAAAATAAATTATTTTTTTTTGGCAAAAATCAGTATTTTCACAATTCACTCACAAATAAACTATATTTTAAAAAAATAAAAAATATTCATGATATGTTAAATCAGAACATATGAACCCAATTATTACATAATTTTTTTAAAATTAAATTTCTATAATTTAGAAATTTTACATTTGAATTTAAATATTGACTATTTATATGATAATGATAAAATAATATTTTGGCATTTGATAATAGTTTAGGGATGTAGTTAGGTTCCAACTCTACCACATCAAAGGTGATTATAGGAATTTTATTTAGAATTAATTCCCTTGATATGAAACATAGAAGACACCTTTTAATTTATAGGGTTTGGTTGTTCTAGCCAATTAGTAAGCCACAACTTGAATTCTCTCTAAAATTTAAAAAGGACTAATATATTTAGGGTGAAAAAATCCTATTTATCAAATCCTATAACCCCCTTTAATCGAGACTCATTTATGAAGAAATAACCTCCCACTTTAAATTCCAATTCCTTCCCAAGATTTTTGGAATGGATCTTTTTCTTTTTTTAGATTCACTGATATAATTCTGAATAGCTAATACTTTCAAAATTGTCTCCTAAACAATTTTTAGAACTATAAGCTTCCATTCTCCAACTTCATCCCAACATGTTGGAGTATAAAATCTATTTTCATATAATAATTCATACTATGTAATCCATATTCTTGAAAGAAATCTATTATTTTATATGAATTCATTCATAAGTAGACATTGATCCCACTTACCTCAAATATCAAGTGATAAACATATCATCCTATCTTATAATGTTTGAATAGTCCTTTCAGACTAACCCTTAGTTTGTGGATGATAGGAAATGCTTAGATGAATCTTACTGTGGAGATCCATTTAAAGAATCTTCACGAATTTTTATGTGATTTTAGGTTTAGGATTACATTAAATTAATAGTGGTTCACTGTGATGTATCACAAGTTTATAAATATAGATCATGGAAAGGAGCTCAAGTGGTAGAACATCCTTTTTTATTAAGAATTGTACGTATTTGGTAAAGCATTAAACAACGAGACATATAACATCATTACTCTTAGGAGTCTTTAGATGTCTAAAGATAAATTCCATTGTAATATTTCCATTCTTCAATATTATTATTGGAAGAGGTTATAGGGCTCCCTTATATTTTTTTTCTTTTATCCCTTACCTATTGGAACACCAATCATCTGGACACATATTTTATAATTTTAAACTTCATAAAATTCAACCAAATTTTTTCACTTAATTTCCTATATATGTTTTTATTTAGGGAGTTTATAGAAAAAGTTTAGATATGTACTTCATCTAGCAGTTCACTATTTATCTCTAATAAATAAATAAAACATAACCATATCTTGACTGAATGGATCGAAGGCCTTAGTATTTATTTATTTTTGGATAAACCCACTTTTAATGAAAAAGGGGAAAACATCACATGACGTAAAAGAAATGGATACATAAACCTAACCCAGTACCAAAACAAGACTACTTGAAATGCCCCTCCCCAACATCAAAATTGTTATGGAAAGCCTCCTCCAATGCATGGATACTAAGTGAACAATCTTGTGCAAAGATACAAGGGCCTGGTATAGATGGCTAGTCCATACCCTCTCAATATTCCAAATCCAAATAGCCTTGCATAGTGAAACCTACATGCTCCGAGTCCTCATTTGAAGAATTTACTTATAGGAATTCTAGACCAAGCCATCATACAAAAATTATAAACCATTAACTAAAAAACTAATTCAACTTTCCCAATTGTTCTTACCATACTCCAAACAAAAACATAAAAACCAGAGAACCTCTATAACCAAGCTATAGCTCCACCACCTACAAATCTCATTCTCATCATCAAAAACCAACTAAAACAAACAGTCCAATTTCATCATCTAAATTTTGAATCCAATAGCAACCATACTAGAGAGAACTGTGATGAAAATTCCACAGAGCACACCTCAACCCTCTACTTTTTTATCTGGGAATGCCGTATTCAAGAACCGCCTTCACTGATGTCAAGAAATCATCCCACGATGCCAAATTGGTGACCAAAAGATGTTAATCCATCTACTGTAGAACACTAAGATCTCAGATTCCCCCAATCCAAAATCAGCACAAAATCTTCATATCCATGGAAACACAAACACTTCCATAGATCAACAACACTATCCTCAAAACTTCTTCACTTATTCACCATCACTCAAAGGTGCATAACAACACCACCATAAAACCAAAATTAGCCTCGCACAAACCCAACTCCAGCAGCAAATGGCCACAAGACAAACCGAAGCCACATCCAAAACAACCATAAGAGAAATCATATCCCCAAATCTGGGAAAAAACAGACTAAAACAAAAATTGGAATCTAAAAAGGAAGAAACTAAAACCATCACAAGTGCGCCTGTAGAAAAACCATATAACGATCCAAACCCAAACCCCATCACCGCCATCTAGGTTACCAAAAAAGACCCCAAAATATCCAAAAAAGCATCGAGAGATGCAAAAACACCCTAGGACGTGGAAGGTGGATCTCTAACGTTGGACCAACATTGAGCCACCATGGAAGCCCTATCCGACATAAAAGAGTTGAGTAAGAAGCAGGCCAGCTGCAATGTAAACCCCCAAGACAATCGAGTCTTTGAAGCCTCACGACGCCACCATGGTAAGAAGCCACCATCATGAGCTCACAGAGGATGAGGAGGGGAGTCAATCCAAGCAGGAATGAAAGAAGGATGTAGTGATGGTGAGGGGAAGCCCTAAAGGTTCAGCACCATTTATAGGCTCATCACAATTCAGAAACATAAACACATTTTGAACACGAAAAATCTGTCCTTATAAATTAATTCTACAAATTTCCCATCATTAAATCACTTAATTTTATTCTTGTAAGTCCCTGTCATCATTCTGGGACTTCTCTATTTATTCTAGTAAATATGGTTAAATAATTTCTTAGAAATATAATGATGTTTCCCCTTTTCTAAAAATTATAGTATCAGACTTTTATGAATTGTTGAATATTGAATTCTTATTTATTTTCATCATGGTTAAAACTCCATGGTCCATCCTACTCAATGCATCATACAACAAGTTTTCCTTGACAAGTTGGTAGTGTATCGAGAAATAATATCCCTTGAGTTGTTCAAACCATCTCTTTTCTTTATATTTGGATATTTCTAAGAAAATATATACCTAATATTTTTTGATCTATATATAAGTTTCATATTTCACCATATAGTGATTGCCTCAATATATTGAATGAAAATATTATAAATTCAAACTCAATATCATGATGTGGATAGATATGTTTAAGAATATTTAACTACCCGGATAAATAAGTAGCCACTCTATCATTCTGTATAAGGTTGTTTCCCATTTCTTTGTCTAATGCATCATAATATATTATCAATATTTAATTTCTCTATGATAAAGTAAATACCAAGGCATTTATAAATTTATTATTTAACTCTAGAAATTTTTTTTCACAATCCAATGACAATGTTAATTTAACCCCTTTACATATTAACTTGGTTAACATGTTTTCCATTCGAGAAAACATTAGAACAAACCATCCTCAGTGACCTACAATAAAAAATAAACTATATGTATTGATTATATTTGTCATTATATTCCATTATTACAATAGATTTTTCTTTAAAGGATCAACAAATAATCCATACATGGAGAAAGTATTTCCATTAAAAGAAACTCCCAAGATCCAAAATGAATAGTTAATGAATTTATCATATAATTAATTTTCTCTGATATTCTGAAGAATTATTTGAAAATAATTCCGACAATATTAATTTATTTTAGAATATATTAAGATATCATCAATGGATACCATAAAAATTTATCAAGATAATACTTCAATATTTGTTCATCATATCCACAAAAAAGAAGGTGAAATTGTCAATCTAAAGGGAATTACAGAAAACACATAACATCCATAAATCATGTAGAATTTTTATTTCATATATCATCCTTATTCACGATTAATATATTATAACTAGAGAAAACATATATATTTAAAAAATATTAAGCTCCCTAATGTTAATCCAATAAGTCATTAATGCATGGAAAGTGATGCATATTCACTATAGTAATGGAATTGATCTCACTACAATCAATTTAAAAACTCATAGAACCATCCTTTTTTAACAAATAGGATAGTTTCTCCCCATGTTGAAAAATTGGGGTGTATAAATACTTTATCATAGAACAATTGTAGTTTTTCTTAAACTCAACTAATTAAACTGGTTCAATTCTATATGGATTCATGGATATAGGTTTTGTATGATGGATATGTTCTATAGAAAACTTAACATAACTATCAAGTGGAACTCTTGGTAAGTCTTCTAGAAATAAATTTATGTATTCCATTACAATAGTCAAATAATCTATACCTATGATTTTGTTCCCATTATATAGATATATTGTTCTCTACCTCTTTCCATAATTTTAATTACAGTTATCAACTAGAGTAGGATCCATAAAATATTCTGTTAATGATGCTTCTTTGTTAAATAAGATATTATTTCCCCCTTTATAAATAGTAATATCATTCTCTTAAAAATAAATTATTTCAATATACTTTAAAATCCAATAAAAACCAACTATTATGTTAATTTAAATAATTGGTAATAAAATTTAGTGTGTATATAGGGAAAATATATTCATATGAATAAATATTGGTTGATATATCCTTAATATAATAGGATTCACATTTAGTATCTTAATTAAAAACCCTTTCCTAATAGTGTTAGGGGATGATTTAATGCTTTCATAAAAATAAAAGATATAAAATAGCGCATGTATATAGAATCAAATATATCATTAACTATCATCGAGTTTATAATCAATATAAATGCATCTCATCATTAATTAATTTTACCTCTATTATAGTGATTAAAAAAGCAAGGTTCTTATCCCTTAGTAATTTCTAAGATTAATTCCCTTGAAACATAGGGAATTTGTTTGAATAGTGACAATTATAGTTTTTTAAAGAATTGGAAATTTGAGGGTTTTTTATTTCCCTCAAAATCACAAGCCTAATGGCCATTCTATTCACACATGAAAAATACTCACATTCCTATATATAATCACCCATGGTAATTCTTTCCAAAACTATTACATAATGAAAATTCCACCCTTCCCTAATTCTCATATGTATTATTTCTTTTTTAAAAAGGGATAAACCACTCTATTGATTTATTGATTTCCTAAAAAAATTATGATTCAAAAAATTTTTTCTCTATGTTTTTTTAAGTTTATACTATATACTCATATACTAAAACGGTTTAGAGATTAATTCCCTTTAAAATATATGTTTTATCCAATAAAATAATATATCAATATTACTTCTTTAATTACACATATAATTTAATGTATTATTTTATAACCTTGTG
The DNA here is from genome assembly GCA_963277665.1 of Viscum album. NCBI lineage: Eukaryota > Viridiplantae > Streptophyta > Magnoliopsida > Santalales > Viscaceae > Viscum > Viscum album. Next base: position 1,514,189,561 of record OY728119.1, read on the forward strand.
AATTTGACTTCATATTTATTAAATTTTACACTTTCATTTTTCATTATATTGATGAATTTTATTTCCATATCATTTAGTTACTGACAAGGAATGTATTTTTCAAAAAATATAACATTAAAAGTATTCCATTACACACACTCAATATCCCCCAATATTTTGTGATCTGAATAATGACCACCATTTATCAACATCATCAATTAGATAATAGACATACTTAATAAATTTCACCCTTTCACTACTTCCCAGAGCAATAAATGTATTCTCCGGGGACTTGATCCATTTCTTAACTACTAATAGATTAGTCATCCCATTAAATGGTGGATGTTATTTTCATATTAATTCGTTCAAAATTATTTCACCATGTTGAGGATCCATTGGTTTCTCTATATGTGAATAATTATTGATCATCTCCAGAGTCAACTGACCTAATGTATTTATAATTTTTTCGTCTCTAAATCAAGCATCATTGTCATTCCCAAGAGGGAATTCCCTATATAAATTACATGCATATATATGGTTTTCATTAATTCTTATTTATTTCATTATTAAATAAATAAATACACTAGATTATATAATAATATAGTTAATTTTTTAAGAAGAGTTTATAATTCTAAATTTTGTGCACCACTTAACATAAATTGAGTTTTTTATACCTATTATCAATATCAAAGGCTTACTTTTTTGAGAATAATTTCAAATCACAAAATATTTTGAAATAATTCATGATATTTTTTTAAGGGTGTGTGAATAAAGTAATTAATATACCATAGGACTGTCAATATAGGTGTACAATTATTCCTCTTTTTCATGCATTTGGTAGATATTTAGTTAATACCCGACCTCCCAACTTTGGGTTATTACCCCTAGGTGCCTCTGTTCTAGAGCCCGTATCAACCTATTTTTTTCATACACGTATTTTATTTCTATTAATGACCACTCTATATACATAAAAAATAATTTTAATAATTTCAAATACTTAAAACTATCTATAATGTTTTTCAAATGGTCATGTTTCATAATATATGTTTTCCTGAATCTAGTTCCCATGGGTTCTACTTAAATTTCTTTGGTACAAGTTGTAACATCAAAGAATCCAAAAGATAAAAGATTATGGTCACTATATTAAATTTTAAAAATATATAAGAGATCACATTTGGTATGATAAAATAGTTTAGTGTAGTTAGGAGATGAGATACAATCACGATTCTCACAATACAATTAAAAACATGGAATAAGAGACAAAATTTGTGTGAGAACTTTATTATTTCTTCTAGAATATCCCAGAAATAATTCATTAATTAAATATTGGAATCCTAGGGAAATGAAAACCTAATAATGGGTGATATTATATGGTTAGTAATTAAAATATTATAATAAGAGATATCATTTATTAAATAAGTCATTAATAATAATAAATAGATAAAAAAATAATCCAATTTTCCTTACAACTAATACCTTAAAATGGGAACATATTCATGGAAAATCTAATAACATAAATAACCACATATACAAAAAAATAGTTTCATAATGATATAATGAATAATGTCGGATAATGTAATCTTACTAAAAATTCATCATCCATAGAAATCATACATAAATAGGTAAGACATACTTCAAATACCCAAGCTGGTTTGTCTTATGAGACCTATCGATGGATTAAACAGTTGAAGCATTATGGAATATAATTGGACCCTCCCATTACATAATAAATATAATTAATTCATCATACTATAGAGATGAATAATCGATACAATATGAAATAAAGATAAATATCAACATTTGAAAACAAACATATAGAATTTTGATTTTTTTCTGAGTGAATAAACAGAAAAACATGATCAAAACCCATATGGAGAAATAATGTAGGTAGTATAATTAATGTATATACCAATTTAACCATGAAAATATTTAAATTATTATGATATAGATGAAAAATAACTTTTGTGAAGGAATAAGAATGTTTCTCTAAAAACCAGATGAAATATCCATTTTATTTAAAAAAATTGAAAACAAAACGTTCTTTGAAAAATGAAAATATGATTTTCTTTTGAGAAACCTTGAAAAAGTATAGTTTAATCCTGATAATGAATAAGGACTATAATTATTTAAAATTAAATTAGGCAATAAATGATAGATAAAAAATTCTTTTCTAACTTTCCTAAACTGATAATGATGACTTGTTTAGAAAATGACAAGAGGATTCCTTAAAACCCATTTTTAAATAAACCCCTACCTCAGATTTCATCATTGTTGGAAACACAATGATATAATATATATTAAATTTATAGTTATTAATAATTTCTATTGGAATCATATTTTTATTTATTTTACTATATAATATTAATTAACAATTCTTTGTTACCCATGTATTAATAATTTATTGTTAATATCAGTATTTGGGTGTTAACTATTCCATTTTGAATACGTATTTTAGTTAAATGGTTTCAATCCTTGAGACATAATAATGGTTTACACATACACATAATCTTAAAAAAAGTTCAAATAATAATTTTTTACATTCAATATATACTTTTAGTTCCAACCATTAAAAATGGACATGAAATACATCATTTCATGGAGACCGTAATCTGTATGTATACATGAGCGGTGTTATCCTTTTTTCTAATGAATGAAAAAGAATGAAACTATATAAATGAATAATTTTATAGAATAATCATAATATTTTATATATAATATTTATTCATTAGTACTTTCCTTACATGTAGAGTGTAAATTAAATATGAATCACATCATTTGTGGAGGTGGTAGTCCACATATACACACAATATATGTAATGATATTCAAAAATACATAAGGGAAAAATGAAAGTAATATATTATATTTTAAAAATCATAAATTTTAATAAGTATCATATATTTTCATTTAATCTATCATTTTAACCAGATATATGAGGAAGTTATGAAAAAAAATCTTCTCTAGATGGGGATAGTAGTTTGTACATACAAACAGGATTTGATTTCATTTATCATTAGATAGAAATAGAGATAAAAAAGCGTTGATACAAAAAAAATATTTAGGTATATTGAAGATAATGATGTTATCATATCATTACAGGTATAAAATATTTGGAGGTTGTGGTAGAATATATAAATATGAAGACACTCAGTTAAGAGTAAGACCTATTTTTTGAATACCTATTTTGGATTACACCTTAAGCCATATATTATTTCTCCTTTAGTGAGTGAAATACAATTAGAACAAGGGTATTTATTTTGGTAATGTTTTTTGTTGGTATTGGTTTATATAAATGTTGATTAAGTGTGAGAAATTTTGGATATTTGGTTCCCTTTAATAAGTGGGGTGGCTGGAACACTAGTAATTTTTCATGGAATTTAAATATTATAAATGTATAACTAAGGGTAAAGTGGAAAAAAAATAAATCCAAATTGAGAGATAATGTTATAAGGGTCTAAATATCTCATCCAATAATAATTACAATGGTTTTTCTTCCTTATAACAATAATTTTACCTAAATGAAAATTATTATAACTTATTTCCAAATCACTTTTGTGGAAATGTGGAAAACATCACCAGGTATTACATAAGATCATTTAAAACAGAATGAAATAAAAAAATAATTGATTACAAGGTTGAAATTAATTGAACCTGTCACTCTATATAAACCCCTTTATAAAGTGGTTACCTTAGTTTTGGAGTCTTCTTTGATAATTTGTTCAAAATGGTGGGTTAACTTATCGCAGGTTTGAATTTATTCCTCTATATTGATCTTTTTTCCATTGAATCCTCATTCCAAAATGAGATATTTTTTATTGATCCATGCCCTTTGGTGATCGTTAATTTTAACATGGACCATTCATTAATATATTAGGTTAGACTTCTCATTTGTAGAATTATTGGGCAAGGATCCTTCTATAATTTATTATTTCGAGTAGAGAATGAGCTACATACAATGTTATTATTTTATTTCCACAATTTTAGACATTATATTAAATATTTGGTTGGTACAACTTCCTGTGATAATAAGTTATTGGAAGCTTCTATCTTCTCTTACTCCTTAGAAACCACACCCACTTTATTGTCCCCTCCTTTTTGGGTGACCTTGTCACCATTGGCTTAGGCATGTAAGTGTAGTCCTTACACCCGATGGATTGTTTCCCCTTAATCACTATGTGTCCCTCCATGTTCTGGTTTCATTTCATCCCCATCTACATTATTGGTGTATAAATACCTATACTATGCATATATTTTTATCTTAATTAACCATATTTACCCTTTACCTTAGTGACAAATACTTCCAAGGCCATTATAAATAATGACCAAAAATAAAATTTAATTCATTAATTAATTTATAATTCATGATTAAATATATGAAATAAGTTTTTAAAGACTAAATTTTTATATTTAGAATAAATTAATTATGTTATAAGTGTACAAAATTCAATAAAGAACAATTATTAATTTAAATTCATTTTTTAGATTCATACGAACAAATAAGAAAAATCTAATATAAATATAATTCCTACGGAATTAAATTGATTAAATTTTAAAACATTAAACGTTAATTTTCATTAATTTTAAATTTAAAAGTAATTTTACTCATAGATAACATTATTTAATGAAAATAAATGAAATTTTTTCAAATATTGGCATTTTCACTATTCACCCAAAGATCAACTATTTCTAAAAATCCAAAAAATTACCATATTCAAAATTTCACATTTTTATCAGAAATATGATATTAAGATTACCTAAATAAATTTATAATATATATAAAATTAAATTTTAAACAAAACCATGAAATTTAATGATAAAAGAATAGGATGTGCACTTCGCAATAGTTTAGGTATGTAGTGCTTACTTACTATAGTAGTATCTAAGGTGTTATAAAAATCGATCCATTAATAAAGTCATTATTATAGAATTATCATGGTTTGGGTTATAATTTTTAGGTAAATTAAATTATCTCTAGAATACAATTAAAATGATATAAAAAGCATAAATCAAAATGGTCAGTGATATCATCAAGCATGTTTCCCCTACTATGAGTAAAGTCCCTGACCCGAGTATCCTAATGAAGGTGTATTAATTTATTAAATTTTCATATATAAAAGACATGAACCACAAAAGACCAGTCAATTTATCAGTTTTGGAATCTATATTACAAACATTTACATTACATTTCAACATTAAATAAAATACAACACACAAACTCAATTAGAAACACCCATAAACTATTAGTTTATCCTGACAAATAATTTATAATATAAATCTTCACATACTGGGGAAAAAACATAAGAAATTGGGGATATTATATTATCAATAAAGGTAAGTAATATAGGGGTTGATAATATAAACAATAAGTCATGGTGAATGACTAAAAACACAATCAATTAGAACATAAACTATAGTATGATATAGAAAGAGTAAAAGATGAAGAAATAATTATATAAAAATAATCACATAAGAATGAATTTAATCCATGGATATTCTAATAGTCAAATATTCACATGGATTATAAATTAATAAAATCAAAATGTGGGAATAAATATGTCGTACATCATAAACATACCATCGAGGCATCGACCTATACATCTAAAAATAAATGGTTAAGTCCTCGACCAAAATCCATTTCTGTTTTGTATCATGAGACCTTATGATGAATTGAGGGGATATAAAGGACCCAAACATCACATAATAAGTACAATTAATTCTTTATATTAATGTGGATAAACATAAATACCCTATCCATATGAAATTTAAATAAATTTCCCCAATATTTAAATATAATCACTAACCATTCTAAGTAGTATAGTGAATGGTATCAAGATTGAACATCCACGGTATAAATGATTATATAACATTTAATAAAATATGTTATATGATAATCATGAGATATCAATATCAATAAATCATAAAATTCAATAGATATTTTCAAATAGATGAAAATAATCAAATTAAACCACTGAGGAATTCTTGGGAGAAATACCCATTTTTCTTTGCAAAGAAGAGAAATTTTGAAAAAATCATTTATTTTTTTTATAATTGTTTTCATAAAACCAACAATAAAAATATTTTTTTTCATGAAAAAAGTAGTAATTTTTTTAAAAAAATAATTGTGTCTTAAAATATATTATTTATGGTACTTTGAAATTGATAAGAAATAGAAACATTCCCTTTAATCGGGCTTGTATATCGGGAAGAATTGAGAAGAGAACCTTGTAAAACATATATTTTCATATAAAATAATTATAAACTAATCTGGATAAATTTTTTTGAAAGTATAAATAAAATTTATAATAATTATATGAAAATAATGAATAATAAAATTAGTGTATAGAGGGAGAAATCATAGCCCGATTGAAAATGGAGGTTTGTAAAGAAACCATTACCTTATATCCAAAAGTGTTCTACACTTGAACTCAATGTCCTAGATAATAAAATTAAATACATTAATGGATAATGTAGTATCATTTTCCATTAATTGGTAAATTGACACATCCTAAATGATGTTTTCATTTATAAAATAAATATGAGAGAGAGAGAAAAAATATTTTGATGATGGATATTCCATCAACATGATAGAATTATAGTATATAAATTATCCTATAGTTATGATGTCACTTTGGATAATGGAGTTGAGATAAGGATAAGAAAATAAATTATATTTAATGGAAAATAAAAGAAGAGAAAGAGGATTTTTACCTCTTTAATTCTCCTCCATGATAACCTCCTTATAAGGATTGTTTTTCGTATTTTTCTAGACTAGTTTATCACAGGATTGGGTGAGGGTATTGGGGAGATTATTGGGATGAAATTTTACAATGGTCAATTCTTGAAAGTTGTGATGAGAAAGGGTGGTGAGGGGTGGTATTTATAGTGGCAGAGAGGGGTGTTTTTTGAATATTTTATCCATTTATTTATTATTTTGGATCAAGACTATGAATATTTTGAGAATTATCACCAACTATGTTATAATAATCAAGGATAGTTGGATATTATGGGCTTACGATATCCATACATCTCATATGACTTAATATTTCATATATTTAACATTTATCGTAAATTTTCGTATTTTAATATTCACCAAATATTCATGTATTTTATAAAAATCCCAAAAATTCACCCAAAACATGTTTCAAAATGTAGAATTAATAAATTAACATGATTTTATGAAAATAATTGTCCAAATATGATAAATTTTATTTTTAATTAAAACCATCATTTATTTGAAAAATAAAGATTTTAAATTTATAATTTATTTTATAATACTCTGAAAAATTAACCAAGACCACATTAAATTATCCTAAAATCATAATACAATAAAATATTAATTTTTTTAATACATTTTATGAGAATAAAGTTTCTATAGAATCATTTTATTAATTATAAAATTGTAATTAAATATTTACGAGTTATAAAAATACCAACACTTAATTAATAATTTTTTAAATGTTAATTTTCTTATAATATGATATAATTATATCATAGATTCATTTATAAGATTAATAAGTTTTATTTATTATATCATGGGTGAGGTTAAAATTCATTTGGTCAGTTTACTATTCATATGGGTCAGATTTCTTTTCGTAAGGTCTACTTACTATTGTATACGTATAGGTTCCTTAACTTATAAATATAACTCTTATTTCCTTCATTATTTATTTATAATATTTTTATTATGTTCTCTAAGTGATTTTATGTGATTTATACAATATGAAATAACTATAAGAAGGGAAATTTTATTGATAGATTTCTGGGTCCTTACATTCTCTTATCCTATAAAACATTTTCCACGAAATTACTAGATTATGATCACATAAAAAATTGGGCAGTTATTCATCATAATTTCCCCTAGTTACCACATAACCTATTTAATATTATGATTTCTTCAATGTATATTTACTAGTGGAGTCTCCCAATTCCTCAATGATGGGACAATGTTAGATGGAGATGTTTTTGGAATTAAGAAAATATTGTTTTTGAGGGTGTTATATTTTTTGTCAAATAGAATAAATCAATTCACTTTGTAAAGGACTTTGAATATATGATGATTATTTACTAATTTTTATTTCAAAAATATCATAAGTTTTTTAGAGAACTTATGATTCAAGCTTTTTTAGGGAAAGGGAGAGAAAATATGTTGTAGAAAGATAGATAAGTTAAAGTACTTTATTTTTAAAATCTGATGAAGCTAATGGTTATTGATCAAAGACTATATATCATGAAAAATAAGGTTTGTGATGAGAAATGTAGATTGTAAAATAATCCAGATGATAGTGAAGTAGGATTCGTGTTCTTCCAAAAGAAGATATTTTAGGTGGTTCCTTTTCCAAGTTTTTTCCAAATTTTTTGTCCTAAAAATCAAGAGTTTTGTTTTTTTGGAAAAGGAATGATTTCCATGTAGTATATTTCAAAGAATATGATGAGAATTTTGTGGAATGCATAGAAGGTACTTGGAGCAGCAAATATAAATCGAAAAAGGAAGGATTCTGCATATCAGCATTATGCAGACCGCAAAGCATTGTGTATGGACCACATACGGGAAATGGTTCGTTGGATGAAAAGGGCCCATAAGTAGACATTCATTTCATGGGAGGATTGTTTTTCAGTGAAGGCTTGAAGATTTCAAAAAAGGATGTTGTTTTTAGAATGCAGGTGGTAATCCATTCTCAGATGGAATCGATCACCATGATGGAAGAAAGGTGGTATGTGGACAGTGTTGGAGAAACGGTTTGTAGGAGGATCATGGTTTGAAGGAGGCTTAAAGTATGTGGAAGGCCAACAGTTCGTGGAAGGAGAACATTTCACGGTGAAGGATATACAACATTGTAGTTCTAGGAAAATGAAATTATTTGAATTTACAGATTTATTTTCCTATATAATGAAACCTAATCCAATCAGTAAGTGGGAGAAATTTTCATAAGATAACATATTCACCCTATGGAAGAATCTGGATAAGACAGAAAGGGTCCATGAATGAAAAATTCCATGTAATGACTTAACCCTAGTTACCCAGAGTCAGTGCATTATTATATAACATTAGCATGATACAAGAAATCATGTTCCAAAAGACAGATCAGTTTAGTACCCTTATAAGTACTAGATTCATTTATAAGTTTTACATTACATTACAAAATGAAAAACAAAAATACCATTGACTCCACTGACAAAATTCATATCATTTAGACTATCCCTGTAGGTAAGTCATAATATACTTCTTTCCATCCTAGGGAAAATAAAACATAGAAAGGGGTGATCTCATATGCACAGTAAGGATAACAATATAGTAGAAACATTCATTAATAAACTTAAACAATTAAGGCAATGTATAATACAAAAACATAATCCTTTTAAAAATAAACTTCTGTATAATATGGCCAATATAAATCAAATAATGCGATTTACTTATTCACATGGATATTTTACTAGTCGAATAATCATATACAATATCAATAGCCACTTTTGTAAGGATGGAATGCATAATGCTTGACATCATAACTACATATTCAAGGCCTCATTCAAAGTCTACAAATATGAGTTTGTCAACGCTTTGTGCCAAGACACTAGTTTGTCTCATGATACCTACCGATGCATCGAGAAGTTATAGGGGGTTCCACCTATCACTTACTAAGTCCAATGCATTCCTCATATAAAAAGGTTTAAACATAACTTAAATATTCATATTAAAACTAGAATACAAAATTTCAATAATTTATCCATAAACCATGAATGTTATAAAAATAACACATCCATAATCAAACATATCACAAAACCTTCAATACAATATGGAAAATTTGTATAATAAATTAACCTTGATAAAAAATAATATATCGTAAAAGATGTTGACATAATTGAAAATAAATAGTAAAAATCGTTGAGAGAAATAACAATTTTTCAGGAAATCATTTAAAAGTCACTTAATTTATAAGGGAAGTCATTTAAAATATTATTTTAATCAAAGTTTCACATACCACTTTGAAACATTTGAAAGGAATTAACATTTTAAAACATTCATGTCCATATAAAAGTATCCTTAAAAACATTTTAAAAACATGGTCATTAATGAGAATGGTTTAGAAGAATAAATTTTTAAAAAATTTAAAATGAAGTTTTATTATGAGTCCCTTAAAAATAATCCCTTTGAAAACTCTTTTATGAAACACAGACATGGGTAATAAATAAGTCTCAGTAGATACTTACATAAAAACAACCTCAAATAATAATGAGATTCTGAAATTAACCCTTCCCTTGTACTTTTCCTTGGTCGAGGGTAGGATAACAACCTATATAATGGTTAAATAATTGTTATTAAATTATAAAATAACCATATAAATTAATATGATAGCATATATGATCTTCTAATATTGCATTGTTAATGATATTTCTATAGTATCATCATTTCGGGTGTTAACTGATTCATTTTCCTTTATATGATTTGTTACACAAGTCATGTTTGTTATGGATAGGATGTATCTTATTCATATCCATAATGATATCAAGCCTTAAAACGTTATTTTTAAATAAAAAATTAAAATTATTCTTGAATGGTTACGATGGGGAATGACATCTCATCGCGTCGTGGAGACGGTAAGTCGTACGTTCGCATGAGCGACAATATCATTATTTTGATGGTGAAATCGTATATAATTGGATGTCATATCATATATAAAGAATAAATAGCATGTTATATTTATTATTTACATCAGTTATACTCATTGTTATACCCATCCAAATAATGAAGCTTTTGAATAAAAAACGACACCGCGATGTGGAGACGGTAAGCCGTACGTACGCACGCATGGTGACCTTTTCATTTATAGGATGGATATAATAACAAATATGGCTTTATCAAATTTATAATAACATATAATTATGTATGAGGTATTTTAATTATTATTTTGTTTTGAAAAAACGAAAGAATAAGTGGAAGAAGAAAAGAACAAGAAAGAGGGTGGTGAACTTATTACCTCTTTATCGGGTGTTTCCTTTTGAGTTGATCAAAAGGGCTCCATAGGTTGGCTTTATGATCAAAGTAAAGACTCTAAGATTATTTTAGAGAAGTTGGGAGGATATTTTGGTAGGGTATGGCTGAGCGAAATGGATTTGAAGGTGTGATTCTCAGAGAAGGGGAAGTGCCCCTTTATAAGAGGGGTGAGGGGCACCTTAGGAAAATCCTGAAATATTATTTTATTATAAAATAAATTTCGGTTTCTAATGGATCAAAATTGATTTATTTAAAAGATAAGGTTGTTATGGGTCCAAATACTCTCAACCAATAGGTTTTAGACAAGTGTAGGTCACCATATTACCGTTTTCTTTTAGATTTAACTATTAGTTAAATAGTTTAACTTTTACCGTGTCTTCTTGTATTGTTTCACCATATGGTTAATAAACATAATCTAAACATCCAAGAGAACCTCAAGTGGATCATTAATGAAATATATAATATTATTTATTCCCTTTTTCTGAACCTTAGATTTTTAGGAATATTATATCAACCAATAATATAGAATTTGTTTTAAAAACTAATTTATTTCAATTTTGACAGTACTTGGTATTTTGTTTTTGTGAAAGTCATAACAACCTTTTCACTTAAAAAACATTTATCTGATCAACCCTAACATGTCATGTTAACCTAGAAAATTCGTGGATGGTATCAAAACTTTTAAATTATATTTCTTTTAATATTTATAATATAAACTATTTTAATATTTCATTAAGAAGGTAATTACTGTAACATCATTGTATCATAAATAAAATTAATTATTTAATCTATAAAAATTATAAAAAAATAAAATTATGTAGTAAATCATTTTATATTTATAATAAATATTTATTGTCGAATTTATCTTATGTATAACTCAATATTAAAAATGGATTAGTTAATATACTTTGAATTTAACACTTTTAACTCTTCTTTAAATAAAATAATAATTAATGTCCTAATCTAATCCAAGAGGACCAAAAGAATCATAGTGTATTCCTAAGGCAAGTTTTGGTCTAATTACACATATCTAATATAATTAGAACATTTTCTAGGGTAATTAAATATAATTTTTACATTTAATTACCCTATTTACTTATAACGTGGTAAATAAAAGTCAAAAGTTACTATTCACAAAAAAATATTTTCAACTTATTGAACCAAATTTTACTTACGGATATCAATTGTGTGTCTCAGATTTTTGAAATTCAGCTCACAGAAGTGGTAAAATTAAGTTTTATGCAAATTTGCAAATGCTCCAAGAAGGTGGGTAAAATACGGTAAAAAGTTCAATTAAAATTTATATATCTAATTTTATTAGAAAATAACTCCACTAAATTAAATTGAAATTGTATAGGTATTATATATCTATTTTGAAATTAAATAAATTTAAATAAATTAAATAATTATTTAACTAAAAAGACGGTTTTAAACAATAACGCAGTGTTTTTCCCTATTCATGAAAAATTGAATGTTTTCAGAAAAATACCAACAATTTACCATAAGTTATGTTTTATATTATGAATTCAAAAATGAATTCTATTTTACCAAATTCAAAATATAGAAGTTTCATTAATTAGTTTAAAATTAATTCTCGTTGTCAAAACCAAAAAGTATGTTTTTAAAGGAAAGTAAAAACTATCAAAATATTGACATGTGTTTATGTCAAATTTTAATGTGAAATTATTTATAATTTCCTAAATTCTATTAAATAATAAAAATATAATCTAATTATACTTTAAAACCATTAAAATTCATAATTTAACATTATACATTATTTTGATTAAAAAAGTTGTTTTCAATTAAAATATAGTATTTTTCACTATTCATTAAAATATGAAAGTTATCAGAAAAGTACCAAAAATTTATCAAAACTCATATTTTATTTCCTAATTCTAAATAATAATTTAATTTTATTAAATTTAATATTTAAAAGTGTCAAATATTTTTTTCAAAAAACATTCTCCATTAAATAGGTGGTAAAATTGCATTTTCTGAAAAATACTTCTTTTAAATGAAAAATTGAATTTGTCCGTATATTATGACTAAGAAACACATAATATGAATGTTAAAAATTATATAGGATATATATAAAACTCAAAATTCAGTTAATACTATTCATAACATCTTTTTGAACGGCTAGTTTGGTAAGTCATGGTGCGCTCGAACTCGTTGTTGCATGTAACGCAAGTTACTGAATTACTTTGAATAGATAACATAATATGAAATAATAGGGTGTTACATTCTCCCCTCCATCAATAAATTTTATCCTCTAAATTTGAAATTGTTCTTCGAAAATGTTAAAAATAGAAAAATACCTTTGTAGAAAACCAACATCAGAAATTTGTCTAATAAAATTTAGTCTTAATAAGAGGGAAAGAGAAATTTAACAGTCACCACAAAATTATGATCTCTATTAGGATAACTATTGTGGAAATTAGAGACACATTATTGGAGGGAAAATGTAAATATTTATAGGGAACAATTGATGTCATCAATCACACACAAGTGTAAAATTGAGGACCTCAAAGCCATCAATCTTAGATGATGGAAAATATCATCGGTTCAACAAAACATAAGGTATTAGGATAACACATTTTTGGTTTTAAGATCACTTTCGTAAATTTTATGAATTAATTTATTCATAGAACAAGAGGAATATATATATATATAACTAACAAGTATAGTTTCATCCTTTAACTAATTCCTACTACAAAATCATCTTTCACTCCAAAAGATAATAGAATTCAAAAATATTCTATTTATCCTAATTGTATAGGGTTCAAAAAATAATTAATTTGTAATGCATTTTTCAGAATATTTTAAATAAAGCACATTATACAAACAAGGACGTCACTTAGGCCAGTGATAGTTGATGCACCCTTGTCTCCATTCAGTTGCAGGTTCAAGTCTCGTGGCCTTGCCGAACGTGATGGGTTGTTGCCTGATATCCATGTTATCCTTTTTATAACCATACAAAAAAAATATTTAGAAGTTTTTTTAACCTGAAACAATAGAATCCAATATTTAACATAATCCATTTCAACCTTTATACTTATCCAAAATACTTTTTTCCAAACTCACAGTCCAAAATTTATAAGGAAGGTAACCACAATGAAGATCCTTTTTTTCGTGTAATAACATGTGAATACCTTCATCATGTATTATTTTAAAACACAATAGAACCCTGAATTACCCTAAAAACATATTGATTACATTCATGCCCCATTATTACTTATAGAATACTGGATATAATCCATATATACAAAAATTTTGTAAACTCCAACAATGATGGAATATACTAATCATTAGTTAGTTTCAAGGTAGTCAAGAATATCCAATACAGTTTATCCAAATCAATCATATCTTATTCCAAAATCACTACCTTAGTATCAGAAACATATTATGGTTTTTCTTTCTCTCAACCATCTATTTTCCAAAACGTTTAACCTGCTATTGAGTCACTTTTCTTGGTTCCACACAATATCAAGTCCTTAATGAAATAGTACTGCAGTACGATACTTATATACTCTATAATTCTTAAAACATGTACATCATTAATACAATACTCAAATTACAAAATACTTTAATAACAACATAAGAACTCTAATCATTCCACTTTATCTTTAAAAGTATCATAACTTTATTATTATCCAATAGCAGCATTTGAGGTATACTCTGATGATTTGGACATTGATTCACATAGCGTCCCAACTCCTTATAGATGAAGCATTTTATATTTGAAACTTTTTTCTTACCCTTGTAGTCACATACTTGGTGTCCTTTTTCTCCACACTTATAACAAACTCCCATTCCATTCAAGCATTTACAAAGGGGATTATTTCCACATTTATCACACATGTGAAAGTCCTTCTTTCCCCTCTTCCCTTTATCCACCTTTCTCTCTTCCATTCTTTTCTTCTCTTGCTTCCCTTCAAAGCCATTGGACTTAGAAAATTCTTTACTTATCTTATTAACACGTGAAATTATTTCTTTATATGATGAAAATACATGGGAGAATATTTCACTTTTAATTGTAAAATTAATACCATGAAAGATATGATTCTTATTAATCTTTAGATCATGTGTATTCATGGAAGACTCATTCATTCTACTAGGCGCCATTTTTAAGGAATGGCATACACTAGGTTAGTTTATGAATCATAATGCATAATTCTAAACTTGTAAAATACATAATGTAAATTGAAAATATTATGAATATAATCTATAATCATAAAAGTTTTTCTTTGAGGAAGTATTTACTCCTAAATCCATCATAATGGCTTGAAATGAAAATATAAATCTCCCTAAGCACATTCCCCGGGAGTGTCTTAACCAAGAGTGAAACAAGGATCATTGTCGTGTACAAGGATACCCCGGGTCAAAAAAAAAATTCCTTGTTGGTGTTTTCACTCCTAGGTACATCTGTACCAGAGTCTCCCCTACCTTCTCGTATCTAGACATGGATGTATTGCTTTGAAAATACAAAAAATATGTACATTACTAAAATTCTAGGAAGTTCTCCTAAACTAATCTTCAATTTCTATCTTAGAGTAATGTTCTCTAATCAGAGTTTTTCTAAATCTGGTTTCCAAGGTATGTACTATAATTCATATAATAACAACTATAACACCCTGACCCTAGTTACCTAGAGTCGGTGTAATATTACATTAATTTGGCATGATACAATGAATCATGTCCCTACAGACTGATCAGTTTAATACCCTTGGAAGTACTAGATACATTCAAAAGTTTTACATTACATTAAAAATTGAAAAAAATCATCAACATTGTCTCTATTGACCACATTAATATCCTTTATACTATCCCTACAGTTATGTCATAATATACTTCTTCGCATCCTGGAAAAAATAAAACATAGAATGGGGTGTTCTCAGATTCTCAGTAAGGATAAAAATATAGAATAAACTTTCATAAATAAACACAAACATTTATGGCTATGTAAAATAAGAAAACATAAGCCTTTTAATCATAAACTTCTTTCTAATATGGCCAATATAAATCAAATAATTCTATTTACTTATTCATATGGATATTATACTAGTCTAATAATCACATACAATATGAATAGACACTTTCATAATAATGGGATGTATAATGCCAGACATCATAACCACATAATCAAGGCCTCATGCCAAGACTAAAAATTAGAATTTGTCAAAGCCTTGTCCCAAGACACTAGTTTGTCTCATGAGACCTACCGATGCATCGAGGAGCTATAGCAGGTTCCACCCATAACTTAATATGTCCAATGCATTCCTCATATGAAAAGGTTTAAACATAACCTAAAAATTCATTTTAAAAATAGCATACAAAATGTTAATATTTTATCCATAAACCATGAATGGTATAAAAATAACACATCCACAGTCAAACATATAACAAAACTTTCAATAAAATATGGAACATTCTTATAATAAATCAACCTTGATCAAGAAAATAATATCTATTAAAAGATGTTGACATAGTTGAAAATGATCAGTAAAAATATTTGAGAGAAATATCACCTTTTTAAGAAATCAATTAAAGTCACATAATTTATAAAGGATTTAATTTAAAAGATAGTTTTGAATCAAAGTGTCTCATACCACTTTGAATCTTTTTAAAGGAATTAACATTTTTAAACCTTCATGTCCATATAAATAAATCCTTAAATCAATTTTAAAAACATGGAAAATAATGAGAATGGTTTAGAAGAATAAATTTTTAAAAAATTTAAAATGTTGGTTTGTTAATATTCCCATAAAAATAATCCCTATGAAAACTATTTTACAAAACATTGACATGGGTAATAAATATGTCATATTAGATACGTAAAAACAAATTTAGATAATAATGAGATTGTGAAATTAGCCCTTACCTTGTACTTTTCCTTGGTCAAGGGTAGGTTAACATCCTGTATAATGGTTAATTATTTGTTATTAAATTATAACAGAACGATACACATTAATATAATATCATATATTATCTTATAATATTTCTTTGTTAATGATATTTTAGTAGTATCATTCTTTCAGTTGTTAAATGATTAGTTTTCCATTATATGATTTGTTACGCAAGTCATTTTTGTTATAGATTGGATGTATCTTATTAATATCGAGAATGATATCTAGTCTTTAAAAATTATTTTTCATCATTAAATGAAAATTAGTCTTCAATTTTTATGAAGGGGGATGACATCTCATCACGTCATGGATACGATAAGCCGTACGTACGCACGAGCGACAATATCTTACTTTTGATGGTGAAATATTATATAAGTGGATGTTATATCATATATACATAATCATTAACATTTTATTTTTATTATTTACATCAGTTATACTCATTATTAGACACATAAAAATAATGAAGTGTTTTAATAACAAACTACACAACAATGTAGAGACGGTAAGCCATACGTACGCACGTATGGTGACTTTTTCATTTATAGGATAGATAGAATAATTAATATGGTTATACCATATTTATAATACCATCACATTATGTATGAGGTATTATAATTTTTATTTTTTTATGGAAACAACAATTAAAGAGGATGTGGAAGAAGAAAAGAACATAAAAGAGGGTGGTTAAATTATTATCTCTTATTCAGGTGTTTCCTTTTGAGTTGATCAAAATGGCTCCATAGGTTGGATTTCTTATCAAATTAAGGACTCTATTTTTATGTGAGGGAATATTTGAGGTTATTTGGGTAGGATTTGGCCAAGCCAACAGGATTTTTAGGTGTTATTTTGAGAGAATGGAAAGTTCCGTTTTATAAGAGGGGTGAGGGGTACCTTAGGAAAAGCTTGAAATATTATTCTATTATAACTAAATTTTAGGTTTCTAATAGATACAAATTAACTTATATCGGGGATAAGGGGGATATGGGTCATACTACTTGCAAAAAATAGGTTTTAGACAAGTTTAGGTCACCATATTAACATTATCTTTTAGATTAAACTATTAGTTAAATAGTTTAACTTTTACTGTGTCTTCTTGTATTATTTCATAATATGATTAAAAAACATACTCTAAACATCAAAGAGAACCTAAAGTTGTTCATTAATGACATATATTATATTATTTAACCCCCTTTTCCAAAACTTATATTTTTAGGAATATTATATCAACTGATAATATAGTATTTGTTTTAAAAACTAATTTATGTCAATTTTGACACTATTTGGTATTTTGTTTTTGTGAAAGTCATAAAAATATTATCACTTCGAAAAGAATTTATGTAATCAACCATAACATATCATATTAAGATATAAAATTCTTGGATGGCATCAAAACATTTAAATTATATTTAGTTTAATATTTATAATATAACTTATTTTAATATTTTATTAAGAAGGTAATTACTATATCATCATTGTGTAATAATAAATTTAAATATTTAATCTCTAAAAATTATAAATAAAATACAATTCTATATGAAATATTTTTATCTTTCTAATGAATATTTATAGTCAAATTTATCTTATGTATGACCCTTTATTAAAAATGGTTTATTTAATAAACATTGAGTTTAACACTTTCTTCTTTAAATAAAATAATAATAAATTTCCTAATCTAATTCAAGTGGACCAAAAGGAAAATATTTTATTCATAAGGATTATTTTGGTCAAATTACACTTATCCAATAGAATTGGGACATATGTTAAGATAATTATAATATTATTTTTATCTTTAATTAACCTGTTTACTTTTAACTGTTGTAAATAAAAATCAAAAGTTTCTATTCACAAAAAATAATTTTCAACTTATTGAACCACAATTTATTTACTGATATCAACCATGTCTCTCAAATTTTCAAATTAAACTCAGTGAAGTGGAAAAATTAAGTTTTATGTAAATTTGCAAATTCTCCTAAAATGAGGGTAAAAAACGGTAAAAAGTTCAATAAAAATTTATACATTTAATTTTTTAAAAAAATGGCTCCACAGAATTACATTGAACATATATAGGTATTATATATCTATTTTTACTTAAAATAAATTTAAATAAAATAACTAATTTTTTTAATAAAAAGTCGGTTTTAAATAATAACACAGTGTTTTTCACTATTAATCAAAAATTGAATGTTACTAGAAAAATACAGAAATTCACCCTTGGATAACTATGATATTATGAATAAAAATGAATTTTATTTTACCAAATTCAAAACAAATAAGTTTCATTTATTAGTTTAAAATTAATTCATGTTGTCAAAACAAAAAAATGGGTTTAAAAAAAAAGTAAAAACTATCAAAAGATTGACATGTGTTTATGTCCAATTTAAATGTTAAATTACTTATAATGACCTAAATTGTATTAAATGATAAAAATATAATCTAATAATACTTCAAAACCATTCAAATTCATAATTTAATGCTTTAAATTATTTCAATTAGAAATGTTGTTTTCAATTAAAATATAGTATTTTCACTATTCATCAAAATATCAAAGTTATCAGAAAAGTACCAAAAATTTATCCAAACTAAATTTGTATATCCCAATTTTAAATAATAATTTAATTTCACTATATTGAATATTTTAAAGTGTCAAATATTTGTTTCAAAAATGATTCACCATTAAATAGGCGTTAAAATTGCATTTTTAAAAAAATACTTATTTTATCTGAAAAATTGAATTTTTCTTATATTATGACAAAGAAACAAAAAATATGAATGTTAAAATTATATAGTATATATATAAAATTCAAAATTCAGTTCATACTATTCATAACCGCGTTTTGAACGGCTAGTTTGGTTAGTCGTGGTGCGCTCTAACTCGTTGTTTCTTGTCGCGCAAGTTATTGAATTACTTTGAAGAGATAACATACTATGAAATATTGGGGTGTTACATTACATGAAGGATGAATTTGATAAAATAAGAGGGCATGATAGGAAAAATATGAATAAGTAGTCCGTAGAGAAATTAATTCCATAGAAAGTATAGGCGGTACCAGGAAGTGGTACATAGAGGTGGTATGTCGAAGAAGTACATAGATAAGGTACATAAAAGTAGTATGTGGAGATGGTACATGGAGGTGGTACATAGAGGCAATATGAGGAGGTGATACATGGAGGAGGTATGGAGAGGTGGTATGCAGAGGCGGTATGCAGAGGTTGTATGCCAAGGCGGTATGTAGAGGTGGTAGGAATAGGCAGTATACAGAGGTGGTATACGGAGGCGGTACACAATGTAGTGATAGTTTGTAGAGTAGAGACAGTTCCTGGAAGAAGAGGTTGTCTGTGAAGCACTCGCGCTATGCAGTGCAACCTAGTTCGTGGAGGACATAGGAAGTTCATGGAGGAAGCACAATAGTTTGTGAAGGACTGAGGGAAGCTTCTACTAGCTTCTGGGTAAAAAAGAGAAGAATTGTTTTGAAATATCAAATTTTTGAAAGTTGATCAAGAAACACAGAAACATTGAATTGCATCATTTTTTTGCTAAAAGAAGAACACACACTATTGGATTATTTTCACAGTTTTTTCATGAGTTTAAGGGAATATCCAACCCATTATATTACACTAACAGTGATTGTTTTTTATTGGGATGGGTGGTATTGGATTATTTCTATACAATACCAAGGATGTTGCTACTCTTGTTGAGTAGTGAATGTTGTAAATTCATGTGTTCCAATGTATATGTGTTTGGATTGTGTTTAGAAAGGAATGAAAACTTGAATAGAAGGGGAAGGTTGTTTCTAAAGTAAGAAAACATAAAAGAAAACAGTATCACTGATTCAACCTCTCCCCCTCTCCGTGATACTTGAATACTGCTAGGGAAACTTCATAGTAAGATACATATGGTTCCAAAACTAATCCTTTAGATGTGAGGACATGTGTTGGTTCTGTCATGTAATTACCTAACAAAGAGATGCATAACACATTGTGTACCATATAATGTCTGAGTAGTATTTCCAAACAATAATCCAAAGCTCCAAATTTCAGTATGATTTCAAAAGGTATTTACCTTTTTTTCTCCACAATCTCTAGGTCTATAATCTTCCTTTCAGTATCTTTATAGCAAAATGTTGGTGTACTACATCTCTTTCCATACAATGCTTTTTTTGGTTCCATTTGAATACTATAATGGAAACTATTGTTGAAGGAAAACACTACCAAAGAAAAATACTAATCCAACATACCTTTAATGTCAAGTGAGAATGGTTTTAACATGTATTAAAATGTCTGAAAGGTCCTATTAGAATTCCCATTAGTCTGAGGTTTATAAAAATTACTCAAATGAATCTCAGTATCTAATGTTTTCTAAATAATTTTGTAGAATTTTGATTTAAATTCTGGATCATGATGAGACACAATTAAAATAGGTGCTACATGAAGTCTTACAACTTCATTAGTATAGAGTATTATAAGGATCACTAGTTTAAAATTCTCCCTTACAGTGAGGAAATGTGCAGAATTGGTATGTTGATCAACAATTACCCATATTTCATTATTCTTTCTTGTTTTCCTTGGTAATACATTGAAAAAATACATAGTAATGTCATCCCATTTCCATGTAGGAATAGATTTAGGTTGCATGACTCATCTAGGATGTTGTCTTTTTACCTTTACCTATGGAATGACTAAATATGTTGATACATAATAAACAATTTCTTACTTCATATTATCCCACTAAAAATGTTCCTTCAAATATATATACATCCTAGTGCTACGAGGGTGTATAGATAAATTAGATTTATGTGCATCATCCAATAACTCTCTCTTTCGATTGGGTATAAGGGGAACACTGAACATCCTCCCAAATTTTAGAATTTCATATTTGTACATGAATTATACCAACATCCTATCATTCATATGTTTAATTTTCTTTTGAATATTATCATCATCAGACTGATAATATCAAAACCTTTACAATAAATATGGTTGCGAAACCAATTGATAAAGTAATGATGTTTCAACTTGCATGATAATTCCCATATTCATCTTTTCTAGATCCATTTACCCAATATCTTTATCAATCGTCATTTTGTTCAGTACTATATTATCCTTCCTTCTCAATGCATCTATAAACTTATTCACCTTCCCTAGGTGTTAGTGTGTTGAACATTTAGAATCATTGAGTAGATCGATCCATTAACATTTCCTTGTGTTCAATTATTTTTTAGTGAAGATATATTTCAAACTTTTTTTATATTTATATATATCACATCTTTCACCATATAGATTGTTTCTCTATATTTTAAATCAATTATTATTGCTATAAACTCAAGATCTGGAGTTTTATAGTTCCATTTATGAGTTTTTAACTACCTTGATGAATAAGAAATAACTCTATCATTATTCATAAGGAAACAACCACGTCCTTTATTTGATGCATCACTATAAATCACAAACCCACCATCTCCTGATGGTAGAGTCATGATAATAGAATTCACTAATATATTATTTAATTATTCAAAGCATTATTCACATTCCATTATCATAATAAACTTAACCGCTTTGCGAGTAAGAATGGTTAATGTGTTAGGTAATTTGAAATTTTTTTAAAAAATGCCGATAATAACCTGTTAAACAAATAAAACTACATACCTCAGATATCTTCATTGGTACAAGCCATTCTTGAACAACTATTGTATTTATAAGATCAATTGAGATTCCATCCTTAGAGATAATATTTCCAAGAAAAAATGTAACGTCCCTGACCCATAATCCAAAAACCCGGTACCCTAAGTCGGGTAATCACATAACCTCAAGCGCACCTCCCTGTATGCCCGAGGTTTCCGACTAGCGTCGAGGGTCTAATAAGTCACGTGGGGAGATTATACCCTCTTTACCAGAGTAATACAAATCAAAAAACAATATAAATATCTGAAACATTTTGAACAACCAATAAACATGCATAACCATATGTTTCCCAAATGGGGTACAACCACAAATCAAATACAACAATGTTATGCCATACTAGTAGTGAAAAGTGAATGAGACACCAAATAAAAAATGTCCAAAAATTCAATTGGGTCCCGACTCTAAGTATGGGTCATTTTCCATGTATATCCAAAGCCTAACTCAACCTCCTAGAGTTGGGCCTTCGCCCTTGTCCTGACCTACAACCAAGAAGTCTGCTTGGGTACCCAACGACAGCCCGAGCAGGGTGTGAGTACAATACTCAGTAGGCCACCACCAACAGTGTCTACAAAATATCTAGTCTAATAGATTGTGCATGAAAGTACAAAATAAATGGTAAGTAAACAAGGGATATTTTGGGTGTCATTAGTTAATGATGTTTACTTATTTCAGGACTAGCATTTATCCAAATTCGATTTCTTATACCATCTTCATTACATAAGCCATATTGATCACATGTTTCATGGGTTTGGAATAAATATCATCTATACATGGGTCCAAGGAAATAATTCACAATGAATACAAAAGCAAACAAGTCCCTATCTCACTAGGGATCCACATAACACATCAACACATTATCCTCACCTCTAAGCTTCATTCCGGGTGGAATGGAACTGTTAGGGGAATAGAGCCTTTATCCCCTTCCCTAACCAGTTCATTTTGGGATGTAGTTTAGAGCCTTAGTATATAACTCGATCTGTGGGCATAGAACCTCAAGTCATTACCACACACTTCCAAGCCTTGTGCACCTGCTTATTTACCAATCACCACAACCAGACCATAACACATCATATCATAACCAATTCCATTGGAAATCATCATTCACAATGCATAGAAAACAACATGGGAATCAATACTATTCCCACTAACACATTTTCCAATTAAAAATCATATCCATTTTTCTAGATTCCCATTCCCATGCCTTAACCTATTAGGTGTATTCAAAAACCCCTATGCCTTATCCAAATTCATCATTTATTTTTCATTAACCCATTTAGCCCATTTATCATTTCACAAGCATTTACCCACTTATTAATTTCAAGTACAATTCTCATATCACACAACACAACCCCTTTATTACATTCAATAATTTAGGTTTACAACCTAATTATCACATATTAACCCATTTTTTTACCCATTTACAAGTTCACCATTTAATATGCCCTAATCACCTCAGGCATTTCTAACCAAAGTTATGAAGACAATCGACATAATCTCTTTCAACTCAATTACCCATTTTCCTATCATTCAATAAACATATCATGCTCTTATTTCCATATAAATATTTACCATCATTCCATTAACAACCTAATATTCCATTGATCACGTTCTTCATGGGCTTCACACTTTACTCGGCAATCCTACCCTTAACCCTTCTACTCTCTAAGTCTGGGATTTCTAGCACACCCCATGGGTATACCTAAAATGTTCAAGTCATCATCAATGCATCCCAGGGGGATCACGAGGGTTTTAATTGGTCACTTATACAACCATTTTATAACACACATCAATGAAACCAAGAACATGATAAGGGGAAAAACAAGAACACTAAATTCCATGCACAAATTCTAAATAAAACTATGGTATAATACTTGTAGACCACCTACCTCAAATACAAAGATGAAAACACTCTCAATCATGGCCTTATATTTTGATTCAAACACCCCTTGAAGCCCCAACCTAGGTTCCACTTTAAAAAGGGGTTTTATGGATTTCAAATAAGATGAAAGAAATCACAAACCCTAATCCGAAAAAGTAAAGGAAGGATAGGATTTGTCTTACCTGGTGCTCCTATCTACAACCAACAACATCCAAAACACCCCAGAATCAAAGGTCAAACACCTATTGGAAGCTTGGGTCACCCAAGTTCATCACTAGGTTTGAGAGGGGAGGAATGGGGGAAAATACTAAGAGGGGTTTTAAAATCCCGAGGGGGCATTTTTGTAATTTTTTCAATGTTTCTGAGCCGCACGGTTTACCCGAATGATTTTTCAAATCGTACGCAAACTATGCATGAGACACTATCCTAAAAACACCCCTTAACATAGTTTCCTAAGGATTTGGAAAAATTTTCTTAACCATTCACCAACTGTGTGTAATACTCCTTCCACAGATGCATGGTTCATACCTGATTTTTACTAACTATGTGAAAACTATGAAACATGACCAAGAACTCCATTTTTTCATTTTTCAGGTCCCAAACCTCCAAAACACCCTCTTATCTTCACATGAACATGGTGAAATACTTATCTAGCCAAGATAAAGAGGAAAAAATAAAACTTAAACAAAAACATGCCTTAAAAAGACCCAGGAACATACAACCTCCCTACATTATATTTTATTGTCATCGAGCCACCCTTCCGGGAATATCACTAAGATCCCGAACTAGAGGTCATCCCACTAGGCCTGCACATCCATTCCTATCCTTTATATTTCTGGTTTCACATCATAATCCCCACCGAACACAGATCATGGGCCCAGACTTGT
The DNA here is from genome assembly GCA_963277665.1 of Viscum album. Classification (NCBI taxonomy): domain Eukaryota; kingdom Viridiplantae; phylum Streptophyta; class Magnoliopsida; order Santalales; family Viscaceae; genus Viscum; species Viscum album. Next base: position 1,514,214,881 of record OY728119.1, read on the forward strand.
CCAACATGTCTTCCTGACCATAACCCCAACATGAACTGAAAATTCCTCCAAGATGCATCAACTTCAACCATTCCCAACCACTAGAAAATCAGAGAGAAACATATGCAACATCACCCAACCTACAACACATGGAAACTTGAAACACAACATTATCTCATTGTAGTAGAACCAACTGGAGCCCCATCGGTATGATCCTTGTTACAACATTTGACCCAAATCACTAGGCGTCATTTCCTCTATTTTCCAAGCAGTAACAATAACCCGCCCAATATCAATAGAATGAAAATGTATAGTCTTTCCAACCACATTTCCTAATGATTCCATTCCATAACTATACAACCAAACCCCGCCCAAAACTCTCAGGTACACCACCAACTAAATTCATTCTAAATCCCTCTACTAGGGACAACTCACCAAAATGGTGACCACTAGATCCCTTCCAACCTAAAACTCTAATCACTCTAATCACGTCATCAACCAATCATTTATCTGGCATGGTTTTATCCACCATTTATGGTTACATGGAAAATCCACCTTTGATAAAAGACCACCATGACTCAACCAAACAATCCCATTTCCTAACATGTTCAAACTCCTCATGCCCAAGCATCCATAGGGGCATTACCCTACATAGGCACACAACCTCACCATTGAAAGCATTCGGAATGAAATTCCTACACTATCCCTTCAAGGACTAAGATCAACATGACCTCACTTAGGTACAAATTCATTTCCAAAGGCACTTTCAGCAATAGCATGTACGTTGGAGGGGGTCACTTTCACCACACCCATTAAATTTTAACATCCTAGGTTAGACCATTCCCAACTGGCTAGTCCCAAAACACCCACCTTCCACTAATGGTACATTAACTCCTTATCAACTTTCTAAGGTGATTACTGACTTGAATCCAATCATTGTCATCCCATGCACCCACTAAAATAGTTTCCAGAATTCCATTAGAATTCTATCATCATGACCATACCTCCCTCTAAACTATCATTGACTTAACCATTGTCATGACACCACATCACATGGCCAAGGTTCACCAAACATCAATATGTTTTAAAACCAACAAAGGGTAAATTTCTTGACTTTAACCCCTGATCTTCATGGGAGTAATAAAACCAATCCTCTCTTGCCACAACCAGTTGTCATATGAAACCACACCATTATAGGATTCAACTTAGACATCATAAGCATCACTTGGAACCACCCTCATATCAAAGCCCACACTTCACCCATTGGCCACCACATCCAAGTACCACTTTGCCTCTCCGAGAAACCTGGCATGCACCTCACAGGTTCCTCATTGGAATCCGGATTCAACCACATCAGCTCGATGTTCTCTTATCTATATCTAGGACTGACTCATTACTCCCCACCTTAGGAGTGTCGTTGCCATTTCTCATCATGAGGGATTCCTACCACCGCTTCTTACACTCAACACAAGCGAAACCTTAAACTTAGACATGGTCGTCTAGATTTTCCTATAATAATGAAATGAACTTCACCTAGTGCCCATTCTTGGCTTCTGTGAACAAAACCCATGGAGTTTTTCATCATTAGGTCCATCCTAAGGACCCCACTCAAAGCCACTTAGGTTGTACATCCCTTTCTTAGGCTTAATTCATACCATTTACATGAGGGTAAACTCCATGATTTCCCTCATCCAACCAAACACCTTCATGTCTCCTAGAACAAGCCAAATCATCTCAACATACTTGGGAAGATATCATGATGTTGGGCATGCTTGTCACTAGCTGAGGTATGCTAAGAAGTCATCAAAGAACACCACCACCAACTTATCCATTTCTAATATCAAGCTATGGGACACCATGACCTACCAGGAGTCCCGAGCATCCCTTATGAACATGTGACATCAATATTTAACCATCACCACTCAAATTGGATTGCCAACTAGGTTCAACCATCCCTCCATAGCCAAATAATTCATAAAAACAAGTTTAACCACATGAACACCCTTACATCAGGTGTCACTATTGAGTGAAATTATATAACCACAATACAACCACCTTCATCTCTTCAACTTAAAAAAACCTCAAACCTTCATTAATCATCATCCAAACAGGTTATTCCAGAAACCATATGATACAACCCTTCGAAACATACCCCAGATCCTATCATGAGCACTCAGGTACCCTTATGAACAAATAGGTATAACTATAACATTTACTAAAACTTGGTTGTAATCAGTACGCATTAACACCACCTCTAATAACACTTTGTAACATCCCTGGCCCGGAAGCTACAAAACCGGTACTCTATGTCGGGTCATCACATGACCTCAAGCGCGCCTCCCCATACGCTAGAGGATTCCGACAAATGGTGAGGGACTAATAATTTACGTTGGGAGACTATACCCTCTTTACCTGATTAAACCACAACACAACACAATATAAATAATGAAAACAAAATTAACAACCAATAAGCATGCATAACCAAATGCTTACCAAATGGGGTACAACCTCAAATCAATTACAACAATGTCATGTTGTACTAGTAGTGCAAAGTGAAAGAAACCCAAAATAAAACAAATGACCAAAACTCCAAACGAGTCTCGATTCTAAGTCTGGGTCCTTTTCCATGTACATCTCCAGCCGAAATGAACCTCATAGAGTATGACCATCATGCTTGTCCTGACCTACAACCAAGAAGTCTTCACGGTTACCCAATGATGGCTCGGGCAGGGTGTGTGTACAATAATCAGTAGGACACCACCAATGGAGTCTAAAAAATATCCAGTCTAATAGACTATGCATGAAAGTACAAAATAAATGGTAAGTAAACATGGGACAATTCGGGTGGCATTAGTTAACAATGTTCACTTAATTCACGACTAGCATTTATCCCAATTCCATTTCTTATACCATCTTCATTACATAAGCCATATTGATCACATGTTTCATGAGTTAGGCATAAATATCATCTATACATAGGTCCAAGGAGATCAGTCACAATGCACAGGGGAAACGAAACAAGTCCCTATATCACTAGGGATCCACAAATCACATTAAAACATTTTATTCACCACAATGCCTCAGTCCATGTGGAATGCAACCATTAGGAGAATAGAGCCTCTGTCCCCTTAACTAACCTATGCATTTTGGGCTAGAGTTTAGAGCCTCAGTCTATAACTTGACCCATGGGCGTAGAACCTCAAGTCAATAACCCATACTACCAAGCCATGTGCACATGATCATTTATCAATCACCAAAACCATACCATAACACAACATAACCTAACCAATTCCATTGGAAATCATCATTCACAATGCATAGAAAACAACATAGGAAATAATACTATTCCCACTAACACATTTTCCAATTACAATTCATATTCATTTTTCTGAATTCCCATTCTCTTGCATTAACTCATTAGGATTATTCAACAACCCCTATGCCTTATCCAAATTCATCATTTATTATTCCGTAACCCATTTATCCTATTTATCATTTCACAAGAATTTACCCACATATGAATTTCAAGTAAAATTTTCATATCAAATAACAAAACCCCATTATTACATTCAATCATTTAGGTGTAGCACATAATTCCCTTATATTAAACCATTCTATTACCCAATTACATGTTCTCCATTTAATATACTCTAATCCACTTAGTCATTTCTAACCAAAGCTCATAAAACAATTTACATAATATCTTTCAACTCAATTACCCTTTTTCATGTCATTACAACAATATATCATGCTCTTATTTCCCTAGGCATATTTATCATAATTCCATTTAAAACCCAATCTACTGTTGAACAGGTTCTTCATGGGATTCCCACTTTACTTGGTAATCTTACCCTTAACCCTACAACTATCTAGGTCCAGGATTTTCGATGGACCCCACGGGTAGCCCTAAAATAGCCAAGTCATCCTCATTATGTCCCATAAGTATCATGAGGGTTTGAATTGGTTACTTAGACACCAATTTTTATCACATGATTCAATGGAACAAAGAATACAAAAAGGGAAAAAACAAGAACATTACCTTCCATGCACAAATTCAAATTAAAACTATGGGATAATACTTGTAGACCACCTACCTTGAATCTAATGATAAATGCACCCTTAATCATGGCCTTATATCCAGTTTCAAACAACCCTTGAAGCCCCGACCTAGGTTCCACCGGAAAAAGGGGTTTTAGGGTTTTGGAAGAAGATGGAAGAAATCACAAACCCTAATCCAAAAAAGAGAAGGAAGGAGAGGATTATTCTTACCCGAAGCTTCGATCTTCAACCAACAGAATCCAAAATGGACTAGAATCAAAGGAGAAACACCTTTCATAAGCTTCAGTCATCAATGTTCATCACTAGGATTGAGAGGGGAGGAAGGGAGGAAAATCCTGAGTGGGGTTTTAAAATCCTAGGGTGGCATTTTTGTAATTTTACCAATTTTTTTGGACCACACGGTTTACCCACATGGTTCGTCAAACCATGTGAAAACCCTGCATGATCCACTATCCGAAAAACACCCTTTCATAGGGTTTCCTGGTGATTACGCACAAATTTCTTAAATGTGCTCCAACTTTGCATAAGCCTCTTTCCATTTTTGCACGTGTAACGACCCGAACTTTTGAATAATTTTTGTTTATTGGATTTGAGTATTATTTTATATATTTTCATTAATGAAGTGAGTATAATTAATATAATACCACTCGGTTTTGACTGTTATATGATCGTTGGACAATATGACCTTTGAAAACTAAATTCAAAATATTATGATTATTGTCTATAAATACCAGTGATCATGGTTATTTAATACAGAAAGAGGAGTAGATTGTAACGCCCCGACCCCAGTTACCTACAGTCAGTGAATTATTACATGACATTGGTATGATCACAAGGAAGATCAAATCTCGAAAGACTGATTGGGCTAGTAGCCTTGGAAACACTAGATATATTCATAAAGTTTTGTATTACATCATAAAGTGAAAAGCTACTACAACAACATATTGTCTCCATAGTCCATACTATTATCCCCTCATAATATCCCTGTAGGTAATTCATAATTTACTTCTTCACATCCTGGGAAAAATAAAACATAGAAAAGGGGTGAGCTCAAATGCCCGGTAAGGATAACAATATAGCGGAAACTTTCATAAAAAAGAATAAACATTTAAGGCAGTGTATAACTAAAAAAAATCCTTTCAAACTTGAAGTTCAACATAGTATGGAAAAAATAAAATGAAATAATGTCATTTACTTATTCACATGGATATTCTACTAATCGAATAATCACATGAAATATCAATAACCACTTTCATAATGATGGAATGCATAATGCCAGACTATCATAACCACATAGCCAAGGCCTCGTGCCAAGACTACAAATAAGATTTTTCCAAGGCCTTGGTCCAAGACACTAGTTTGTCTCATGAGACCTACTGATGCATCGAGGAGATATAGTGGTCTCCACCTGTCATATATTAAGTCCAACGCATTCCCATATGAAAAGGTTTAAAAATAACATAAACATTCGTATTAAAACTAGCATTCGAAATGTCAATACTTTCACCATAAACCATGAATGGTATAAAAATAGCACGTCCACAGTCAAAAATATCACAAAACCTTCAATACAATATAGAAGTTTTGTATAATAATAAATCAACTTCAAATAAGTGTAAAATCCATCAAAGGATGTTGACATAGATGAAATCAAAACTCTTTTTAGAGAAATATCTCTTTCTATTTTGAAATAATTTAAGAGTCATATATTTATAAAATAAAACATTTTCATTGAAAAAATTCTTATAATCTTGTAAGGGAAGCTTCGATGATTTTATAACGGCGAAAAATATCCACACCCGCCGTATAAGTTAAAAAAACATTCTTACCGTAATTCTGTCGAAAAGGATAAAAAGCACCTTGTTTGGAAAATGACGGAAAGATTCTTTTATAAAACTCTTATAAAAAATCAAACAAGGGTATAAATGAATTTAAACCATATTATTTTAAATAGTAAAAATGTTTTGAATTACATTTTTCAGAAACATGAATGTGGATGATAAAGAGATCCCAGTAGATTATTATGTATAAACAACCTTGGATAATGAAGAGATTGTGAAATAACCCTTTCCTTGTACTTTTCCTTGGACGGGGGTAGGTTAACCGCCTTTATAATGGTAAAATAATTTTTATTAAATTATATAAGAATAATATAAATTAATATGATATCATATATGATCTTTTAACATTGATTTGTTAATAATATCTTAGTAGTATCGTTGTTTCGGGTGTTAACTTACTCCTTTTCTTTTATATGTTTTTTTACGTAAGCTTTGGTTGTCATGGATATGTTGTATGTTAATCATATACAGAATGATATCAAGTCCTTAGATACTATTATTAATCATCAAATGAGAATTATACTTGAATGGATACGATGGAGAGTGAATCCTATCGCGTTCGTGGAGACGGTAGTCCGTATGTATGCACGAGCGACAATAACATTCTTTTGATATTAAAATAATATATAATTGGATGGTATATCATATATACAGAATCATTATTATGTTGTATTTATTATTTACATGAGTTACACATCATTATTATACCTATCTGAATAATAATTTATTGAATAACAATTACACCACGACGTGGAGACGGTAAGTCGTACGTACGCACGTATGGTGACATTTTATTCAAAGGATGGACAGAATACTAAATATGGTTGTACCATATTTATAATAACATCATAGTATATATAAGATACTGGAGTTATTTTTTTAGAATGGTAATAACAAAGGAAGAAGAAGTGGAAGAAGAAAGGAACTTGGAAAAAGGGTGGTGAAATCATTACCTCTTCTTCGGGTTCTTCCTTTTGATTTGATCAAAAGGGATCTTAGGTTGGATTTATGACTAAAGGAAGTCATATAGGATGATGTGAGGGAAGTTGAGAGAGTATTTGGGTAGATTTTGGCCGAGCCAAAAGACTTTGATGGTGTGAGATAATGAGAAGGGGGAGTTCCCTTTTATAAGAGGGGTGAGGGGAACCTTTGGAAAAGCTAGAAATATTATTTCATAATAAATTCATATTCAGTTTATAATGGCTCCAAAGTGGATTATTTAAAGGTTAAGGTGGGGATGGGTCGAAAACCACTCATAAAATAGAATTTAGAGAGGTTTGGGTTACTATATTAACCTTATCTTTAAGTATTAACTTTTCATTAATTAGTTTCACTTTTACAATGTCTCTTTGTATTTTTATATTATATGGTTAATAAACTTACTACATACATCCAAGAGAACCCAAAGTGGTCCATTAATGATACAACTATCATGATATAAGTCTGTTGGCCGAACCTTATATTTTTATAAATTTAATATCAATTAATAATATAATATTTGTTTTAAAAACTATTTTATGTCAATTTTGACACTATTTAATAATTGATTTTCGTAAAAATCATAAAAATATTATTACTTTGAAAACGGTTAATTACATTATTCCTAACATATCATATTGACCTAGAAAATTATTTTATTTCATAAAAAGTCTCAAATTATATTTATTTGGGTATCTACAATATCAATCATTTTAATTTTTCACTATTATGGTAATTACTGCATCACTATTGTGTCAAAAATAAATTAAATTATTTAATGTATAAACGTTATAAATAAAATAAAATTATGTATCAAATAGTTTTAGATTTCTAATGAATATTTATAGTCGAAAATAAAACCTATGTAACCTTACTTAAAATTTTTTTTCTAAAAATATATGCTTGTGTCATTTTTGTATTCATTTTTAACTTCATTAAAATAAAGTGTCCCCATCACTTACAAGTGGCACCATGGGGTCCCAAAATCGACCCAAAGATGCCCATGGTCAGACAAGTATCAAAAAATAAGGTTAGGACACGTTTTAGGGTAATTTTTTATTATTATAATATTATTTGTTAACCCTTATTTACCGGATTTACCCTTTAACCATGGTAAATTAAATATTTACCGAAGTAATTATTCAAAATGTATAAAAATAAAAGTTACCTATTTACACAATTTGAACAACCTGATTCCAAATATGGAATCTATTTTTCCAAATTCAAAACACAGAAGTGGCAGAAATTAATTTAAAATTAATTCCTGCTGACAAAACAAAGATCGTGTTTTTAAGATATAATAATTATCAAACGATTGATACTTGTTAATGTTCGGTTTAATTGTGAAATTATTTCCAATGACCAACACTGTATTAAATGGTAAAAATATATTCTAAATATACTTTAAAACCAATAAAATTCATAATTTATTACAATTAATTATTTTTATTAAAAAAGTTGTTTTTAATTAAAATTTAGTAATTTTCACTATTAATCAAAATATTAAAGTTATTCGAAAAGTACCAAAATTTCACCTTAGGCTAAATTCGATACTTAGAATCCAAAAATGAAGTCCATTTTGAGAGATAAAATCTCTAAAAATTTTAAAAGTAGGTATTACTATTTATAACGGCTAGTTTGATCGGTTGTGGTGTGTGTTAGAACTCGATGCTGCGTACAACACACGCTATTTCATTATTCAAAGAGAAGCGTACCGTAGAAGCTTGGGTTGTTACATTCTCCCCTCCTTCAAATAATTTCTTCCTCGAAATTTCTAGAATACTACAGCATGAAAAGAATCGGGTGTTTCTTCATCATAAGTTCCTCGGGTTCCCACATTGCCTCTTCCATCTTATGGTTTCCCCACAAAACTTTTACCAGACGTGTCGTCCAGTTTCTCAATACTTGTTCTCTCATATCAAGAATCTTGATGGGCTCTTCGCAATAAGACAGATCGGGTTCCAGTTTTAATTTCTCATAGGTGAGTACATGCATTGGGTCAGACATGTATTTCCTCAATAGAGATACATGGAACACATCGTGAACTTTGGAGAGAGTTGGCGGCATTGCCAATCGGTAAGCTACAGCCCCAATTCGTTCTAGAATTTCGAAAGGTCCAATGTACCTGGGACTCAATTTACCTTTCTTACCAAAACGTATGACTCCCTTCCATGGAGATACCTTCAGGAAAACATGATCACCGACATGAAATTCCAAATCCTTCCTTCGATTATCAGCATAGCTCTTCTGCCTACTTTGAGCTGCTTTGATATGATTTTGGATTACCTTCACCTTTTCCATCGTCTCCTCCACCAGTTCTGGGACTACACATTTTCTTTCACCAACGTCATCCCAACAGTTTGGTGTGTGACATCTCTTTCCATATAACGCTTCATATGGTGCCATCTGAATACTCGAATGGAAGCAATTATTATAGGAAAATTCTACCAAAGGTAAATATTGATCCCACATACCCTGAAAGTCAAGTGAGCAGGATCTCAACATGTCTTTTAAGGTTTGAATAGTTTGTTCTGATTGTCCATCTGTCTGAGGGTGGTAGGCAGTGCTCAAATTAAGTTCAGTATCCAAGGATTTCTGAAGACTTTTCCAGAATCTTGAAGTAAAATGGCGATCACGATCAGAAACAATCGATAGGGGTACTCCATGAAGTCTCACAACTTCATTAATATATAGTCTTGCTAGACTTTCTAGGGGTAGATCTTCTCTTATAGCAAGAAAATGTGTTGACTTGGTAAGACGATCAACAATAACCGATATTGCATCGTTCCTTCTAGGAGTCTTTGGTAGCCCCATGACAAAGTCCATCGTAATATTGTCCCATTTCCTCTCCGGTATGGGAAGAGGTTGCATGACTCCTCCAGGTTGTTGCCTTCCAGCTTTCAGTTGTTGACAAACCATACATCTTGACAAAAAATCAGCAATCTCCCTCTTCATGTTTTCCCACCAAAAATGTTCCTTCAAATCTCTATACATTTTGGTTCTCCTAGGGTGTTTGGAGAAATTGGAACTATGAGCATCATCCAACAATTCCCTTTTTAGATCAGGTATATCGGGAACACAAAGTCTCTTCCCGAATTTCAAAATTCCATCTTCATACACAAAGTCTCTCAATCTCCCGTAATTCACAACTTTAATCTTCTATTGAAATTCTTCATCATCGGTCTGAGAACTCTTAATACTTTCTAGTAAAGATGGTTTGGAAACCATATGAAAAAGAATTGATGTTTCACCTTCCCTGGTTATTCCCAAGTCCATCTTCACTAGATCCATGAAAATTGGATCCCTTTCAATTCTCATATTGTTCAAAACTCCATGGTCTTTAATGCTCAAAGCATCTGCCACCTTGTTTGCCTTCCCCAGGTGGTAGTGTATCATGGAATCATAATCCTTGAGTAATTCAAGCCATCTCCTTTGCCTCATGTTGAGTTCTTTTTGTGATAAAATATACTTCAAACTCTTGTGATCAGTATAAATCTCACATTTTTTACCATAGAGGTAGTACCTACATAACTTCAAAGAAAAGATCACAGCTGCTAACTCGAGATCATGAGTAGGATAGTTTTGTTCATGAATTTTCAACTGTCGTGATGCAGAGGAAATAACCCCACCATTCTGCATAAGGACACAACCAAGTCCTTTCTTCGATGAATCACTATAAATACCGAACCCATCATTCCCCGATGGTAGAGTCAATATAGGATAATTGACTATTCTTCTCTTCAGTTCTTCAAAACATTCTTCACACTCTTTTTTCCAAACAAATTTAACCCCTTTAAGTGTGAGCTTCATTAATGGGTTAGCCAATCGGGCAAAATTCTGGATGAAACGTTGATAATAACCTACCAAACCAATAAAACTGCGTACCTAAGTTATACTCGTAGGTGCTGGACATTCTTGGATTGCCTTGGTCTTAGAAGGATCAACAGAGATTCCATCTTTAGAGACAATATGGCCAAGAAAATAAATATCACGAAGCCATAATTCACAATTGCTAAACTTCCCATATAATTCATGTCTTCTCATAGTCTTCAGGATAATGCGCAAGTGATTTTCATGATCTTCATAGATTTTGGAGTATACCAAGATTTCATCAATAAATACCACCACAAATTCATCAAGATATTCCTTGAAAACTCTATTCATCAGATCCATGAATACAGAAGGTGCATTAGTCAATCCAAAAGGCATTACTGTAAATTCTTAATGCCTGTACCTGGTTCAAAATGCTGTCTCGGGAATGTCTTCCTTCTTCACACACAACTGATGGTATCCAGATCGAAGTTAAATCTTTGAAAAGTATTGAGCTCCATGCAGTTGGTCAAATAAATCATCAATGGGAGGTAGGGGATACTTGTTCTTTATTTTTATAGCATTGATCTCCCTGTAGTCGATACATAACCTCATAGATCCATCTTTCTTTTTAACCAAAAGAACAGGGGCTCCCCATGGAGAAACACTAGGGAGAATGAATCCTTTATTACTCAATTTCTCTAGTTGTTTCTTTAGTTTGAATAATTCTACAGTGGCCATTCTATAAGGGGTCTTCAATATAGGCCTTGATCTAGGAATTAAATCAATGGAAAACTCAACTTCTCGTTCTGGAGGATGTCCAGGTAAATATTCCAGAAATACATCTACAAATTCTTTCACAATAGGTACATCCTCTATTTGAACATTCCTTTCCTCACCCACAGTCATTTCAATCTCTTCCTCCCCAATAATTGAATTTAGTTGAGCTATTGGGGGTGGATCTAGATAAGAATTAGGTGGTGATGATTCTACTCTAAAGATAAGGTGTTCCTTATCATCATCATAAAAAATCGTAACCACCTTCTTCTTACAATAAATATTCACATCATAGTCCGAAAGCCAGTCCATACCGAGGATTATATCAAACTCAGTCATAGGTATGACGATGAGATCAGCAGATAAAGAACATTTATGTGCTCTAATGGGGACTGATTCTCAAATATTTGTTACAATGATACTTCCCTTAGGAGTTCTAACTGACAACTCCCTCGTTAAATCAAATTGTAAATATCTAATTTTCTTACCAAACTGGGAATATATGAAACAATGCGATGATCCAGAATCAAATAATGCATTTTCTAAACTTGAGGAAACCATTAAATTACCTGCCACCACATCTTTTGGAGTTTCTACCTCAGCAGTAGTGATAGAAAAAGCTTGGCCTTGATCCCTAGGCCTTTTCTGGGGTAATTTCCCCTGATGCTTAGGACATTCATTTGCATAATGTCCCGTCTCCCTGCAATTGTAGCATTGAACATTGGTAGCTTCCTTCTTCTCTTTGCCATCACAAGCTTGGTGGCCTTTTTCACCACACTTGTAACAGACACCCATTCCCTTCAAGCAAGTACCAGGGTGTTTCTTCCCACATTTACCACATGATAGATATTCAACCTTTCCATTCTTCCCCTTATTTCCATTCCCAGATTGATCAGTAGATCTATTTTTCTATTGCTTTACATTAAAGTCATAAGACTTAGAGAATTCTTTTTCGGTCTTCATAGCACCTGAGACAATGTCTTCGTACGAAGAGAAGGATTGTGAGACTAATGCTCGACAGAGAAATGGTTTTAACCCATCAAAGAAACGATCAGTCTTACTTCTGGGTTACTTATATAATCTCCATCATACCTTGCTAACCTTGTAAAGCTAGCCTCATACTTTGCGACATTCTCATCCTCCTTTTGTCTCAGACTCAGAAATTGCCTTTCCATATTTGCTCGATGGTCACAAGGAAAGTATTTTTCTAAAAACAGATCTTTGAACTCCCTCCATTCCATATTTGATACTTCATCGTCTTCCTTCGTGTTTTGAATCAATGGACACCATTGATCAGAATCTCCAGTGGGCGGTAAATTGCCATGATAACTTTTTCCCTTTCATTACTCCCCAAAGCCTGAAATATTTTCTCTTGGGAATTTATCCATTGCTCAGCTACTAAGGGATTTTTACTCCCATTGAACATTGGTGTTTGTTGCCTCATGAATCGATCTAACATTAATCCTACACGCTACGGATCAGGGTGCTCCATACGGGTAAGGTTATTATTCATAACCTGAGTGTGTTGTCCCAGTATGGGGATTAGCTGATCGGCACCAGTTGCATCACTAGCTCCACTATAATTATCTTGAGAAAAAGGGAAATATCTACATGGAGTGCGTGCATTGATATAGTTTCCATTTCTTCCAATAGGCACCATTACTAAACAATGTCATAAACTAGATCAGTTTATGAATCAAAATACATAATTCCATACTTATAAAACACTTAAAATAAATTTAACTATTTATGGATATAATCCATAATCATAAAGATGTTTTCATTGAGGAAGTATATACTCATAAACCCTTCATAATTATTTGTAAAGAAAATGAGAGTTATCCTAAGAATATTGCCCGGGAATGTCGTAACCAAGAGTGCAGCAAGGCTCGTTGTCGTGCCCCAGTTCCCGTTCGAGTCTAGCTCAAAGTGGTGTTTTCGGGTGTTACCCCTAGGTTCATCTGTGTCAGAGCCACCTCTACCTGCTCATATCCAGAGAGGGATGTATTGCTCGGAAAACTCAAAAAATCTCTACAATACCAAAATTCTAGGAAGTTCTTCTATACTAATCCTCAAATTCCATCTTAGGTCTATGTGCTCTAATCAGAGTTTATCTAAATCTAGATTCCAAGGTTTTTACTAAACTTCCTCTGATACCAACTGTAGCGCCCCGAACCCAGTTACCTAGAGTTGGTGAATTATTACATAACATTGGCATGATCACAGGAAAGAGCAAATCTCGAAAGACCGATTGGTTTAGTAGCCTTGGAAACTCTAGATATATTCATAAAGGTTTACATTACATCATAAAGTGAAAAAATACTACAACAACGTATTGTCTCCATAGTCCACACTATTATCCCCTCATAATATCTCTGCAGGTCATTCATAATTTACTTCTTCACATCCTGGGAAAAATAAAACATAGAAAAGGGGTGATCTCAAATTCCCAATAAGGATAACAATATAGCGGAAACATTCATAAATAAGAATAAACATTTAAGGCAGTGTATAACTAAAACAAAATCCTTTTAAACTTGAACTTCAACATAGTATGGCAAAAATAAAATGAAATAATTTCATTTACTTATTCACATGGATATTCTACTAATCGAATAATCACATGCAATATCAATAACCACTTTCATAATGATGGAATGCATAATGCCAGACTATCATAACCACATAGCCAAGGCCTCATGCCAAGACTACAAATAGGATTTTTCCAAGGCCTTGTTCCAAGACACTAGTTTGTCTCATGAGACCTACTGTTGCATCTAAGAGCTATAGTAGGCTCCACCCGTCACATATTAAGTCCAATGCATTTCCATATGAAAAGGTTTAAACATAAAATAATCATTTGTATTAAAACTAGCTTACGAAATTTCAATATTTTCACCATAAACCAAGAATGGGATAAAAACAGAACATCCACAGTCAAACATATCACAAAACCTTCAATACAATATATAAGTTTTGTATCATAATAAATCAACATCAAATAAGCGTAAAATCCATCAAAGGATGTTGACATAGATGAAATCAAAACTCTTTTTAGAGAAATATCTCTTTCTATTTTGAAATCATATAAGAGTAATATATTTATAAAATAAAACATTTTCTTTGATAATATTATTATAAGCTTGTAAGGTAAGCTTCGACGATTTTATAACGGTGGAAAATAGCCGCACCCGCTGTATAAGTTAAATAAACATTTTTACCTTAATTCTGTCGAAAAGGTTGAAAAACACCTTATTTGGAAAACGACAGAAATATTCCTTTATAAAAAATTTATAAAAAGTCAAACAAGGGTATAAATGAATTTAAACCATATCCTTGTAAATAGTAAAAATGTTTTGAAATTCATTTTTGAGAAACATGAATGTGGACGATAAAGAGATCCCAGGAGATTATTACATATAAACAACCTCGGATAATGAAGATATTGTGAAATAACCCTTACATTGTACTTTTCCTAGGTTAGGTGTAGGTTAAACTCCTGTATAATGTTGAAATAATTGTTATTAATTTATATAAGAATCATATACATTAATATGAAATCATATATGATCTTTTCACATTGATTTGTTAATAATATCTTAGTATTATCGTTGTTTCGGGTGTTAACTTACTCATTTTCTTTTATATGTTTTGTTATGTAAGATGAGTTTGTCATGGATAGGTTGTATCTTAATCATATCCAGAATGATATCAAGTCCTTATATACTATTATTAATCATCAAATGATAATTATACTTGAATGGATACGATGGAGAATGAATCTTATCGCGTTTGTGGAGAGGGTAGTCCGTACGTACGCATGAGCGACAATATCATTCTTTTGAAATTAAAATAATATATAATTGGATCTTATATCATATATAAAGAATCATTATCATGTTGTATTTATTATTTACATGAGTTACACATCATTATTATACCCATCCAAATAATAATTTATTGAATAACAATTACACCACAACGTGGAGACGGTAAGTCGTACGTACGCACGTATGGTGACATGTTATTCAAAGGATGGATAGAATACTGAATATGGTTTTACCATATTTATAATAAAATCACAGTATATATAAGATACTGGAGTTATTATTTTAGAATGGTAATAACAAAGGAAGAAGAAGTGGAAGAAGAAAGGAACTTGGAAAAGGGTGGTGAAATCATTACCTCTTCTTCGAGTTCTTCCTTTTGATTTGATCAAAAGGGCTCTTAGGTTGGCTTTCTGTCTAAAGTAAGTCCTCTAGGATGAAGTGAGGGAAGTTGAGAGAGTATTGGGTCATATTTTTTCCGAGACAAAAGGAGTTGAAGGTGTGAGTTAATGAGAAGGGGAGTGCCCTTTTATAAGAGGGGTGAGGGGCACCTTTGGAAAAGCTAGAAATATTATTTTATAATAAATTCATATTCGGTTTCTAATAGCTCCAAAGTGGATTATTTAAAGGTTAAGGTGGGGATGGTTCTAAAACCACTCAAAAAATAGAACTTATACAGGATTGGGTTACTATATTAACCTTATCTTTTAGTATTAACTCTTAGTTAATTAGTTTCATTTTTACAATGTCTCTTTGTATTTTTATATTATATGGTTTATAAACATACTATATACATCTAATAGACCCCCAATTGGTCCATTAATGATACACCTATCATTATATAAGCCTATCGGCCGAACCGTAGATTTTTAAGAATTTAATATCAATTAATAATATAATATTTGTTTTAAAAACTTTTTTATGTCAATTTTGACACTATTTAATAAATGATTTTTGTAAAACTCATAACAGAATGATTACTTCGAACAAGGTTAATTACAGTATTCCTAAAATATCATATTAACCTATAAAATTATTGTATTTCATAAAAATTCTTAAATTATATTTATTTGGGTATCTACAATATCAATCATTTTAAATTTTCACTATTATGGTAATTACTACATCACCATAGTGTCAAAAATAAACTAAATTATTTAATTTCTAAAAAATTTAAATAAAATCTAATTATGTATTAAATCTTTTTATATTTCTAATTAATATTTATAGTCGAAAATAAAACATATATAACCTAATGTAAAAATTGTTTTCTAAAAGATATATGCTTGTGTCATTTTTGTATTCATTTAAACTTAATTAAAATATAGTGTCCCTATCACTTACTAGTGGCACCATGGGGTCCCAAAATAGACCCAAAGATGACCATGGTCGGACATGTATCAACCAATAAGGTTAGGAAACATTTTAGGGTAATTTTTTATTATTATTATATTATTTCGTAACCCTTATTTACAGGATTTACCCTTTAAACATGGTAAATAAAATATTTAACGAAGTAATTATTCAAAATGTATAAAAATAAAAGTTACCTATTTACACAATTTGAACATCCTGATTCTAAATATGGAATCCATTTTTCCAAATTCAAAACATAGAAGTGGCAGAAATTAATTTAAAATTAATTTCCGCTGACAAAACAAAAAGCGTGTTTTTAAGATATAATAACTATCAAAAGATTGATACTTGTTTATATTCGGTTTAATTGTGAAAATATGTACCATGACCAACATTGTATTAAGTTGAAAAAATATATTCTAAATATACTTTAAAACCAATCAAATTCATAATTTATCACTATTAATTATTTTGATTAAAAAAGTTGTTTTTTATTAAAATTTAGTAATTTTCACTATTCATCAAAATATTAAAGTTATCCGAAAAGTACCAAAATTACACCTTAGGCTAAATTCAATTCTACGAATCCAAAAATGAAGTCCATTTTGAGAGATAAAATCTCTAAAATTTGAAAAAGTAGGTACTACTATTCATAACGGCTAGTTTGATCGGTTGTGGTGTGTGTTAGAACTCGATGTTGCGTACAACACACACTATTGCATTATTCAAAGAGAAGCGTACCGTAGAAGCTTGGGGTGTTACATAGATGGCTTCATCTAGTAGACTCGGACCATATGAAGCCCATCTGTCAGAGCATGGGAAGGAGGTTCAATCAATGGGATTTGTTGTAGAGACCCAAAGCTTAAAGTACATGGACAATACATTACTTTTTCAGAATACTTAGTACATAACAAAAACACACACACAAGGATCGTAATAGTTTAGTGTCTTTGGTAACTCGGAATATAATCTTCTAATTGTGGTGAAAGATCTTCAACATCTCCCATAAAGATCTTCCTTTTTTCTACCTAAAACCTTTCTTTATATCCTGGGGAAAAGAAAACATAAAAGGGTGAGCTCAAATGCTCAGTAAGGGTAAACAAAAGTAATATAAATCACATCATATTCATAAGAACATAACATTTTGGAAATCTTAACCTGAAAAAGAGATGATAATTTCATAGCATGGGATAAATCATAGTAGTGAAATGTAATCCCAATAATAATAACTTAAAACTTGAAAAAAAAAATTCATACACACATAATCATATAGAATCATTATTTATTAGTCAAGACTCATTGCCAAGACTATCTTAGTGGACAAAGTCCATTTTTGAACCGAGTTCACTCCTCGTTTCAGTCCCGTTTCACTGAACCGGTTTAACATGCCGTTCCAGCCATGTCTATCTCATGAGATATAAAATCTTTACCCAATGCATTGGAGGGAGATATAGGTCCCACCCATCTCATAATGATACCATTCTTATGTGTTCCACAAAATCATAAATCATTTCATAACCCATGTAATTATAATGGGATTCTTAAACAACATGACATCATAAAATAATTCATATAAGATAAAGGAATTAGTAAAAATAATTCCATCACAAAATAATCAAATCAATGTAATAATAGGGATAGAAACAGAACCCTATATTTTCTTAGATGGAAAATAATTTTGAAAAAAAACACTTGAACTCCATTCTTGAGGAAAATAACCTTTCTACTTCAAAAACATTTTCCTTTCTTAACATGTCATACAATTTTAAACTAAAAGAAGTTGATTAAAAATAAACTTGAAAATTTTTAAAGGAAGCTTCTTGGAAATAACGTTTTAAAAATCCATTCATGCCGTATAAGTTAAAAAAACATTCTTCTCATACTTTTGTCGGAAAAGTCAAAAAGTAGCTCGTACGAAAAATGACAAAAGATTCCTTTCATATCTTTTACTATAAACTGACCAAAGGGTTAAAATGGATTTAAAAAATTTTAGGTGGATGGAAATAATATTACATATTGAGGAAACATTGATGTGGATGATAAAGTACACCCAAGTAAATACCAAAGTATAAACAATCTCGGATGAAAATGAGATTGTGATATTTCCCTTACCTTAGGTCTAATTTCCTTCGTAAGTGTCTGAACCTCCTGTATAATGATTTAAATAATGTCATTGACTTATTCTAGAATCATAATCATAGTTATGATATCATATATGGTTCACTTATGACTTTATATTACCCATTCTTTTGTAAATTCCATGTTAAATAGCGTTTTGGGGAAATTCATTTCATTTTTCGTTCGTGTTTTGACTTGTAATTATTCATATGATTACGTAGATCATGATTACTTAATTCCAGAATATAAAACATGATTTATATATAATATATAATCAGCATATACATATATATAATAGATCAGTAAATGGAAAGAAATACACCATTCATGGAGACGGTAGGCCGTACGTACGCATGAACGCTGTTTTCGTTTCTTTATTGAGATGAATGGAATTAAGTAGATGACATACATATATATACACATAAATCCAGTATAATTATTATGTCATATATTTCATGATTACTTATTATATATAATTTATAATCATTCATGAATGGTTAACAAGGAGAATGAATCTCATCGCGTCGTGGAGACGGTAGTCCGTACGTACGCACGAGCGATGATATCGTTCTCATGATCATGGAATTGTATTGGAGTGTATGTATACTATTTCAGAATCAATATCACTTTACAATAATCATATATTGTTATTATGTACACCATTATACCCATCCATGTAAGGTGGTGGTGGAAAATAGATTGCACCACGGCATGGAGAAGGTATTCCGTACGTACGCACGCGTGGTGATTTCATTTTACGTAGGATGGATAGATGGTGAAATAGGGTTGTTTCATACTTATAATAACATATAATTATATGAGTGATACTGATGTTATTACTTCATAATGAAACATCCTAAGAAGAAGAAGTGGATGAAGAAATAATGTTGAAAGAATCGGTAACAGACATTACCTCTTCTTTGAAGCACCTCTTTGAGTCCTCCTCTTAGGGCACTTAAATTGGTCTTTTAAGAAGACCAGGACCTATATGATGTTTCTAGGGAAGGGGAGAAGATAATTTTTTAGGGTTTTTACGAGATTGAAGGCTCAAAGTGGTGTGAGGAAGAGAGGGAGGAGGTTCCCTTTTATAAGGGAGGAGAGGGGCACCTTTGGAATAACTAAAAATATTATTTTATTATAATGCCAAATTCGGTTTTAAATAGATCCAAATTGATTTATTTAGATGCTAAGGTGGGTATGGGTCGAAATCATCTCATCCAATAGAATTTAGAAAAGTTTAGGTTCCTATTTTAACCTTATCATTTAGATTTAACCTTAAGATAGATAATTTTACTTTTACCGTGTCTTTTTGTGTTCTTACACTATAAGGTTAATAAACATACTATAACAAGCCAAACGATCCCCATGTTGTTTATTATTAATATATATAACCCTATCTAAGTAATTTGGACGAACCTTATATTTTTAGGAATAAAATAACAATTAATAATATAATATTTGTTTTAAAAACTATTTTATGTCAATTTTGAAAATATTTAGTAATTGATTGTTGGGAAAATCATAACAGACTGATTAATTCGAGAAAAGTTAATTAAATCAATACTAACATGTAATATTAACCTATAAAATTAGTGTAATTCATAAATAGTCTCAAATTACATTTATTTGGGTATTTATAACATCAATTATATATATATTTCACTAATAAGAAAATTACTGCATCATCGTTGTGTCATAAATAAATTAAATAATTTAATGTATGAAAATTACAAATAAAATACCATTATGTAGGAAATATTTTTATATTTCTAATGAATATTTATAGTCGAATTTATATTATGCATAACCCTATATTAAAAATTATCTACTTATTATTCTTTGATTTTAACTATTTTAACCCTTCTTTAAATAAATTAATAATAAATGTCCTAATCTAATCCAAGTGGTCCTAAATGGTCATATTTTATTCCTAAGGTTGTTTTTTGTCGAATTACACTTATCAAATTGAATTAGGACATGTGTTAGGGTAATAATAATATCATTTTCACCCTTAACTACAATATTTACTTTTAACCATGGTAAAAAAAAGTAAAACGTTACTATTCACCAAAAATTATTTTCATCTCATTGAACCACATTTTAGTCATTGATATTAACAGTGTCTCTCGGATTTTCAAAATTCTACTCACAGAAGCGGTAAAATTATGTTTTATGAAAAATTAATTTTTTTTAACTACCACTAAGTAGTTTCACAATTCATCAAAAAATGAAAGTTTCTAGAAAAATACAAAAAATTAGGCCTAAGCTATATCTGATATTATGAATTCAAAAATGATGTTTATTTTACCAAATTCAAAACATATCAGTTACATTAACTAATTTAAAAATTAATTCACGTAGTCAAAACAAATAGCGTGTTTTTAAAAGATAATAACTATCAAAAGAATGACACTTGTTTATGTCTGGTTTAAATGTGAAATTACATCCAATGAACAACATTGTAGTAAATTGTAAAAATATATTCTAAATATACTTTAAACCCACTCAAATTAATAACTAATCACTATTAATTATTTCGATTAAAAAAATTGTTTTTAATTAAAATTTAGTAATTTTCACTATTCATCAGATTATGAAAGTTATCTGAAAAGTACCAAAATTTCACCCTAAGCTAATTTAGATATTCCGAATCCAAAAATGAAGTCCATTTTGAAAAATAAAATTTTCAAAATTTCAAAATGTGGTTATTACTATTCATAACAGCTAGTTCTAATAATATTTTAATAGCATATCGGTGTTTAGTGAAACTCGGTATTGCGTACTACACACGCTATCGAGGAAGGTCGTGATTGCGTGTAATGCAAGGAAATTCATGGATGAGTGTTGTGAAATCTCCTTTTGGTGTAGCATACAACACAATACATTAATGAAATTAAAATAATATTTTTCATAAAATCTCGGGGTGTTACATTCTACCCCCCTTAAAATGAATTTCGCCTTCGAAATTCGTCGGGGTTATAAATGGTTTACTACTCGAAAGTTTGCTAAATAGAAACCCACATCGTAAAAAGAAATACCAAAACTTGGCTTTAAAAACTAAATTATTAAATGTAACGGTTACCCAAATAAACTAATCCATGGGTTTCCACATAGGTGAAAATATGGATATAGAAGAGAAATCTTACCATCATGTTCTGATGGAGAGTGGTAGAGAACATGGCTATCGAAAAGCCAACAATCACAAATCTGTAGATTTGTGATGATCTAAGGTACCATCTGATTCATCGGATATAAGGGAACTAGGACAACATTTTTGGTTTTCAGGATCATTTCTCTAATGTTGAATAATTTTCGAATCAAAAGAAATACTTACTTGATTTTTGTACAATCTCAACGTTGTTCGTGCCTTGAACAATTTCCACTTCATCTCTTAAAGAAATGAAGTTGAACTTTCCATTCATGATGTGTTATCAGATCATGTGATAGAATGATGGGTCATTTCATCTGTCTCAAACAAAAGGTTAGAAAAGTTATCAAAAAATACATAACTCCATCTATAGTGAGATTAATCATATGGACTTATACTTCTTATATCATACTGCTTAATATAATACAACTCGTTTCTACTAAACATGGACTTCCTGTAGGCCAGTGGTAGGCGATTAAGGCCAGTCGCACTTCAGTTATGGGTTCGATTCCCACAACCTTGTCTGACGCGATGGGCTGTCACCCATCCTGCTGGTTGTCCTTTTTCTAAAACTACATTACTATAACATCCCATAAATAATATCGAAAAAAACTTCTATCCTTAAACAATACTAACTTATGTCCAACATAATCCATTCCAGTTTTTAGGCTTATCTAAAATACTTCGGTCCAAACTCATAGTATAAAGAAAACGATTACCTGAAATGTCATCAACCAAGCATGTGAATACCATCATTTATCCCCCATATATCTTGTTGGTCAAATTCCAATCATGTGAATACCTTAATCATTCATTCTCTTGAAAAATGAATATCCATTAAACCTTAGTGAAAACATGAATGCTGTCAAAAGTTCACTCTTTCCACATACCAAAATCCAAAAATTCTATATACTCAAACCATAATATAACCTTCTCCTTATATCAGTCATGAGCTTATGAATACTATCAAACATTTAATTTTCACCTTATCCCTTCATTATGCGCATATCATCTACTTTCCAAAAATATCTGAATAACCTTTCATGGTTACTGGTACCATTCATCATACACTTTCAAAACGTAAGGAAAGACAATAGTGTAACAATCCTAAGATGTCTCTTTATTCCAGAGTACCATGATATTACTTATACAACATTACACTTGATAAACATGTAATCATTCCACTACCTTCTTAAACCATTGATTATTTCAACTAAAATATCATTTTTAGTCTCTTCATCATCATCAACATAAATACTACCCATACAACCATACTGATTCTCTTCATGAGACTTTCCCATAGGGAATTGGTTTGCATAATGCTCGTACATTCCACATTTAAAACATTTAACCATTGTTGATGTCGTAGGAATACCATTATCCTCATCCATGGTGTTAACTGAACCTTTTCATTTGCACTTACTGGCTTTGTGTCTTTCTTTTCCACACCCAAAGCATCTTCCAGTTCCTTTGAAACAATCTCCCCGATACCTCTTCCCACATGATTTACACGAGGGAAATTGAACTTTCTTTCCTCTATGATCATCATGAAACTCCATCTTTCTCTTATTATCTGAGTTGGGAAACATACCAAAGTTGAGATTATTGATCATATTATGAGATTGCTGATTAGGCATAATAACGATGTTTGGACTTCCAGATCCATTTCATTTGGTTGCTCATGAAGAATATCATTTCATTGTCCATCATATCCTCTATTATCATGAATCATCTTGTTTCCAGCCATTTTATAAAACCTAAAAACAATAGTATGAGAGGAAAAAATCATATTAGGGAAAACAATATAATAAAGGGGGAGTACCTTCAATATCTAACATCTTGAGTTACCGTAATTCTAGTACTATAACCTATACTTATACTTAACCTTAGGGACATCCCTAGACATACCTTAGAAATATCTCTAGGGATGTCACTAAAGTTCTCGCATCCTAGTTTCCAAAGGTTGACTAAACCTTTCCTCTGATACCAACTGTAGAGACCCGAAGCTTAACGTAGATGGACATTACATTACTTTTTTGGAATACTTAGTACATAACAAAAACACACACATAAGGACCGTAATAGTTTAGGGTCATTAGAAACTTGGAATATAATATTCTAATCGTGGTGAAAGATCTTCAACATCTCCCATAAAGATCTTCCTTTTTTTACCTAAAACCTTTCATTATATCCTGGGGAAAAGAAAACATAAAAGGGTGAGCTCAAATGCTCAGTAAGGGTAAACAAAAGAAATATAAATCACATCATATTCATAAGAACATAACATTTTGTAAATCTTAACTTGCAAAAGAGATCATAATTTCATAGCATGGGATAAATCATAGTAGTGAAATGTAATCCCAATAATCATAACTTAAAACATGAAACATTGTTTCATACACAAATAATCATAGAGAATCATTTCTTATTAGTCAAGACTCATTTCCATGACTATCTTAGTGGACAAAGTCCATTTCTGAACCGAGTTCACTCCTCGTTTCAGTCCTATTTCACTAAACTGGTTTAACCTGCCGTTCCATCCATGTCTATATCATGAGATATAAAATCTTTACCCAATTCATTGGATGGAGATATAGGTCCCACCCATATCATAATGATACCATTCTTATGTGTTCCACAAAATCATAAATCATACGTCATTGCATAACCCATGTAATTAAAATGGGATTCTTAAACAACATGACATCATAAAACAATTAATATAAGATAAAGTAATTCGTAAAAATAATTCCAACATAACATAATCAAATCAATGTAATAATAGGGATGGAAACAGAAACCGATATTATCTTAGATGGAAAATAATTTTGAAAATAACACTTGAACTCTATTCTTGAGGAAAATATCCTTTCTACTTCAAAAACATTTTCCTTTCTTAACATGTCATACAATTTTAAACTAAAAGAAGTTTATTAAAAATAAACTTGAAAACTTGTAAAGTAATCTTCTTGGAAATAATGTTTTAAAAATCCATTCATGCCGTATAAGTTAAAAAAACATTCTTCTCGTACTTTTGTCGGAAAAGTCAAAAAGTACCTCGTACGAAAAACGACAAAAGATTCATTTCATATCTTTTACTATAAACTCACCAATGGGTAAAAATGGATTTAAAAAATTGTAGGTGGATGGAAGTAATATTAAATATTGAGGAAACATGGATGTCGATGATAAAATACACCCCAGTAAATACCAAAGTATAAACAATCTCGGATAAAAATGAGATTGTGATATTTCCTTTACCTTAGGTCTGATTTGCTTCGTAAGTGTCTGAACCTCCTGTATAATGATTTGAATAATGTCATTGACTTATTCCAGAATCATAATCATTGTTATGATATCATATATGGTTCACCTATGACTTTATATTACCCATTCTTTTGTAAATTCCATGTTAAAGAGCATTTTGGATAAAATCGTTTCATTTGTCGTCCGTGTTTTGACTTGTAATTATTCATACGATTACTTAGATAATGATTACTTAATTCCAGAATATAAAACATGATTTATATATAATATATATTCATTATATACATATATATAATAGATCAGTAAATGGAAAGAAATACACCATTCATGGAGACGGTAGGTCGTACGTACGCATGAACGCTGTTTTCGTTTCCTTATTGAGTTGAATGAAATTAAGTAGATGACTTAAATATATATACACATAAATCTAGTATCATTATAATGTCATATATTTCATGATTAATTATTATATATACTTTATAATCATTCATGAATGGTTAACGTGGAGAATGAATCTCATCGCGTCGTGGAGACGGTAGTCCGTACGTACGCACGTGCGATGATATCGTTCTAATGATCGTGGAATTGTATTGGAGTAAATGTATACTATTTCAGAATCAATATCACTTTAAAATAATCATATATAGTTATTATGTACACCATTATACCCATCCAAGTAAGGTGGTGGTGGAAAATAGATTACACCACGGCGTGGAGAAGGTATTCTGTACGTACGTACGCGTGGTGATTTCATTTTCCATAGGATGGATAGATGGTGAAATAGGGTTGTTTCATACATAAATAACATATCAGTATATTATTGATACTTATGTTATTACTTCATAATGAAACAACCTAAGAAGAATAAGTGGAAGAAGAAATAAAGTTGAAAGAATCGGTAACGGACATTACCTCTTCTTTGAAGCTCCTCTTTGAGTCCTCCTCTTAGGGAACTAAAATTGGTCTTTGAAGAATACCAGGACCTCTATGATGTTTCTAGGGAAGGGGAGAAGAGAATTTGGCAGGTCGTTTCCAAGCATGAAGGCTCAAAGTTGTGTGAGGAAGAGAGGGAGGAGGTGCCCTTTTATAAGGGAGGAGAGGGGCACCTTTGGAATAACTAAAAATATTATTTTATTATAAAGCCAAATTCGGTTTTAAATAGCTCCAAATTGATTTATTTCGAAGCTAAGGTGGGGATGGGTCTAAAACATCTCATCAAATAGAATTTAGACAAGTTTAGGTTCCAATTTTAACCTTATCATTTAGATTTAACATTAAGTTAGATAATTTTACTTTTACCGTGCCTTTTTGTGTTCTTACACTATAAGGTTAATAAACTTACTATAACAAGACAAACGAACCCCAAGTTGTTTATTATTAATATATATAACCTTATCTAAGTCATATGGACGAACCTTAAATTTTTAAGAATAACATAACAATTTATAATATAATATTTGTTTTAAAAACTATTTTATGTCAATTTTGACACTATTTAGTAATTTATTTTTGTGAAAATCATACCAGAATGATTAATTAAAAAAACGTTAATTAAATTAATACTAACATGTCATATTAACCTAGAAAATTAGTGTAATTAATAAAAAGTCTCAAATTACATTTATTTGGGTATTTATAACATCAATTATGTCAATCATTCATTAATAAGATAATTACCGCATCATCGTTGTGTCATAAATAAATTAAATAATTTAATGTCTAAAAATTACAAAATCAAATAACATTATGTAGGAAATATTTTTATCTTTCTAATGAATATTTATAGTCGAATTTATCTTATGCATAACCCTATATTAAAAATTATCTACTTATTAAACTTTGATTTTAACTATTTTAACCCTTCTTTAAATAAATTAATAATAAATGTTCTAATCTAATCCAAGTGGTCCTAAATGGTCATATTTTATTCCTAAGGTTGTTTTTGGTCGAATTAAACTTATCAAATAGAATTAGGACATGTGTTAAGGTAATAATAATATCATTTTTACCCTTAACTACCCTATTTACTTTTTACCGTGGTAAAAAAAGTAAAAAGTTACTATTCAACAAAAATTATTTTCATCTCATTGAACAACATTTTAGTCCTTGATATTAACCGTGTCCCTCGGATTTTCAAAATTCTACTCACATAAGTGGTAAAATTATGTTTTATAAAAAATTCAGTTTTTTTAACTACCACTTAGTGGTTTCACTATTCATCAAAAAATGAAAGTTTCCAGAAAAATACCAAAAATTAGGCCTAAGCTATATTTGATATTATGAATTCAAAAATGATTTTTATTTTAACAAATTCACAACATATCATTTACATTAACTAGTTTAAAAATTAATTCTCGTCGTCAAAACAAATAGCGTGTTTTTAAATGATAATAACTATCAAAAGATTGACACTTGTTTATGTCTGGGTTAAATGTGAAATTACATCCAATGAACAACATTGTATTAAATTGTAAAAATATATTCTAATATACTTTAAAACCACTCAAATTAATAATTTATCACTGTTAATTATTTCGATTAAAAAAGATGTTTGTAATTAAAATTTAGTAATTTTCACTATTCATCAGAATATAAAAGTTATCCGAAAAGTACCAAAATTTCACCCTAAGCTAATTTCGATATTCCGAATCCAAAAATGAAGTCCATTTTGAAAAATAAAATTTACAAAATTTCAAAAAGTGGTTATTACTATTCATAACAGCTAGTTCTAATAATATTTTAATAGCATATTGTTGTTTAGTGAAACTCGGTATTGCGTACTACACACGCTATCGAGGAAGTTCGTGATTGCATGTAATGCAAGGAAATTCAAGGATGCGTGTTGTGAAATCTCCTTTTGGTGTAGTGTACAACACAAGACATTAATGAAATTAAAAGAATATTTTTCATAAAATATTGGGGTGTTACATTTTCTCTGGACCATTACCAAGCTGAACTCCAACATGTGAAGCTTGAATGGAATTGTTTATAGGAGAAGTTCAAGATAATTTAAATCACTACTCGGGAAATGTTGTTCGAGCCACCCTAAGATTCTATCACCATATCACATCTTAAACTTAGGTCCTATGCGGGTGTTATAAAGGGATATGTAATGAGACTTTAGTTATGTTTTGTAATCCTTTTGTATAAATAATGTTTTTATTTCTTATTATGTAAATTTTTTGAATTTCAAATGTCTGGATAAATGATGGATGAATTTATAAAAGTTCCATATTATTGATGAATTTTGGAAAAAGGCTATTTTAAAATATTTTTTATAATATTTCATTCAAAGAAATAATACCGATGGATTGAATTGATGTTAGAGGAATGGGGTTTGTTTCCCAGTATTCTAAAAAATAATGGTGAAGATGACATTCAAGAATAAACTAATCCTGAAAGGTCAATGGTAAATTAGATTGAAGTTTTTGGCTTATTAGAATAATTTTTTTCTATGAGATAATCTACACCTACTGTCTAGCATGTTTCGGTTGATGTGGTCACTAAGGGTGACTTGAATGTTTTAATAGAAAATAAGGTTTAAGATTTTAGTATAATCTTGAAAAGGTATTCAACAATTATTACTAATATTAGTTAACAATATGTGAGATATTTGTTTGAATTTTTGATCTAACACATTCAACCAAAGATGATAAACCGTATTCTGGAAGTGGAAATTGAGAATAAAAAACTTTATAGTGAGATGGAGTTTTTGATATATGTTGTAGAAGGGATGAAATTTTTTTTTGCAGCTTCTATATATTATTTTCTTAAGAGTGTTTAAAATTTTACCTCAAGGGATTCTAGTTCATCTACTCCTCCACACCTTTTTTGATGCTGATATAATCAAAACCATTATCATAGAAGATCATAGATCTTCATCCAGTAGTAATTCTAGTGATGTTTCTACACGACCTCAGGAAAACATAATAAGAATAAGGTATAATAGTTATCATGTTCCCATGTTTATTATATAACATTATAAGTACATGACATTTGACCCAGAGACTATAACCATGGAAATCATTTATTATCTCTCAAGGATATATACTAAGCAATACATATAAGAGAATTTCCTGTTTCTGGATTAGAATATTAGGATTCCCCCTATAACTCAATCCTTTATTAAACAAGTCAATTTGTTGAAATTCTTGTCTCCTCTATTGAAACTCTTTTTGGTAGAGAAGAAAGACTACTTCTGTGCAATGGATCATGGTGGAAATATTATAATGTAATTAATTCACCTTATGAAACCATTTTTGTATGTACATGGTACTACTATTATAGATCATGTGTCCATCCCTGTTACTTCCCACCTAACACCTCCTACAACTACCCTAATGAACTTCCAGTCTAGAGTGGTTGGAGATCCTTATGCACCATTTCCAACTAAGTTACATCCATCTACTCTTACTCCCGATAATTAATGGAGTAAAACACCTCTGACCGATATTCATTTATGAGCCTTGAACTACTTTATCTATTGCTTATATCCCTTCATTTATCCCTTCGGTACCTTCAACCTTTCCTATTATTACATCCGGACCTACTGGTAATCCCTCTACGTCAGTCCAGAATAAGGGAAAACAACTGTTGGATCCTTCCAACGAGACTGAGAAGAAGAGTTTAATAGGAATTCTATCTTTGATGGGGATTTTTTGTATATATATTTTACTATAACATTGTTACAAAACCTCATTTTGTTTTTAATGGAACTTATAATGTTATTTTTATTCTATTTCTTTTGATTTTTATATTATATTTATGTTCAATTACTTTTGCTAATTTATTTTTCACTTTTTGGTGATCCCAAAAAGGGTATAACTCTATATTGATATTTATTTATTAAGTAATTTTCATTAATTCCATACTACCATATATGTTTTTACCTTCCTTTAATACTATATTATATCTTTAATACCTTTCTTCCTTTGATATTTAACTGTTTTATTTAAGAACATTTTTCTTTGATACAATGTGTTTTAATTTCCTTCCTTTTTTCCTTTATTTATCATTAATATCCTATGTATGAAATGTCATGATTTCCTTTTCATTCCATGAAAATAAAATTCCATGATTTTTATCGTAAAAATGGGGGAGATAGTTGAACTCTTTATTTTATTGAACATAAAATCATGATTATTGTGATGATTAATGAGTCTCATGTTCTATGTTATCATTTTATCATATGAGACAAATTGGAGAAATGTACATAAGTATGAGTCACCAATAGACAAAGACACACCGCCATACATGTCTCTCCACTACGTGAAGTTTCACCATCCGTAATGAGTCTCTATTGATATGGAAATATGACAAAGTATGAGTCACTACCTATATGACATAATGCCAGCCTAAGTTTTACCTCCAAACATTGACACAACCAGAATTTTTCACAGTTCCAAAGAGACACCTCCATACATTTTGTCACTGCCAGAATCTAAGCCACTACTAGTGTTAGAAGCCGCTAGTGTCACCGATTAAAGGACTCACAACCATGGTTCTATTACTTATCTTTTTGAATTAAATATTTGTAACAACTAGTTTATTTAATTTAATTCCATTGATTATTTTAATTATTTCTCCTAATTTGCCAATATGATTAATTGAACTATGTGTTATAATTACAGCATAAGGAGTATAGAGGATCCAAATGAATCTCTTTACGACTTATACTATTGTTGAAATATGAAGCAGACTAATTTATGAAGAAGTCCAATGAGATGAATGAAAACATAGAACTGTACATGTGATGTATGATAAACGTCATTAAAAGAATCAGAAGATAATACATGCTTCATCATGCTATACTCAACTGAGGAATCCTAATCATATCATACATCCAATGCCTTCTTGTATTCAAGAAAAAAATAAACTATGACACTATGTTCTATGGAATAATTGTGAAACATATATCAAGACACTATTCAAATAAATTCTAAGATCCATGAGATGCAGAGCCTAATAGACCAAGTAACATTATCCCTTTACATTATTTATTTTCTTATACTTCTAACCTTCATTTACATTATATGTAGTGTGTGTTCATAATCTCTTTTATAAAACACACACTGTCTCATGCTTAAAACTAGAATATACATAGCTATATTGTCAAAAATATTTACACATGTTTCCCATGTGTTGTGGTAGATGTATGGTTGTGGACTTTTTATTATTTTGTTCTCAAAAAAACTATATAAGAGTTCCTATGTGAATTGGATAGTTTTTACACTGTTTTAATACCCCATCCAGGTTGTTGATCAAAAGTTTATTTATATAATCTTCTTGGTAGCAGGTGATTTCCAAGTAGAGATGACTAAGTCTCTACTTGAGACTGAACCTCAAGTATTAAAATTTCACTCGATGTTTTATTACTTTATATATTTGGTTTAGGAATTGTTTTTTTATAAACTATAAATAAAACCACTACTTTGATATTTTATCTTAATTAATGTTTATATACAATTTTGATTAAGTAAAGTGATTTAAAATGAGAGAATAATAATTTATATTTTTTACCCAAGACCAAATAATTATTTTGATAAATCATCTAAAATATTAAAAATTATATCAAACTATTATTTTGTTAACTAGGCTTATTTTAATTTAAATTCTGGGATTTTATTTAAATCCATTTCAACAGAAATTTTTAGTGGGTACAAAACTCACCCTCTATTGAGATACTCACTCTGACCAATAATAATATCATTAAATGATGAAAAATCACTTTATAACCCCTAAATACCTGAAATACAATTTTATAAGTAGAAAATAAACTCTGATAATTGAGGAAAAAGAATTCAATAACACTAAGAAAACTTCCTCCAAAGACAACCCTATGGTTAGATACTCACTATTATGAGTAGTAGAGAGATGCGATGTAAGAACAAAATAGTGAAAATAAGAAAATAGATATGAGAGGAATAAAACTAAATATAATTTATTTTAAATATATCTTACCATTATAGATTCATATCCCCTAATCATTAATATAAAAATAGATCTATCAATTAAATGTCAGAGGAGTACATTTTATTGGAAAAAAGGTGAATTTTTTTGGAATAAAAAGTTTCCTCTAAAATTTTTCATATGTTAGACCAAATAGATAGATGAATTTGGAAATGTTTTATTAACGAATTTTTTATATATCTCTCCTATATTAACCCATAATATTTTGTCTTATTTAAAAAATTTTAGAGAACATTATGTTATATTTAGTTTCAAAAATTATTTTTTCCTTACTATTTTTTTGATGTCCAATACATTGAGTTACCATTATTTTATTTCCATGAATGGGGTAGACTCATGTGCATCCAAAAATGAATAAAATTATATAAGTAAACGTAAGCTTTTCTACCCAAAATTTCATCTTCTTTATTTTATCCATTATGGAGACATGAGACATTGTTTTAAAGTCTCTAGATCTAGGAATAGATTCAATTTCGCTACTGAAATGCTCAATTTAGGTCTCAAATAGTTGGGTTCAACTACTTGTCATGTCTTGAAAATATATCCCAAAATAACATATACCTAAAATAATAATTTTTTAATTTAGATAAATATAGAAAATTTTATGGATGAAATATCAAAGTAAATAAAAATGGAAAAAAATCCAATATTATTACATTTTTTAATTAAGACTGAATTTCTGCTAAAACATAAGAATGTTAAAGTTTAATATGAAATCAAACTTTTATGGGATTAAAAATTATTTATTAAATTATACAACTGAAATTATGATCTTTATAAATCCCCTAAAGATAACTAGTTTACTCATGGGTGATTATCAAATACCAATGCCAAAATAAATATTCTATGTCTCAATTAATAACACTACTCAAATAAAGAATCTATAGAAATATACTACCTTATACATGGATAAAAATTCTTTAAAACCTCACCAATCATAAAAATTTATTCAATATATTGTTAATTCTCATGTAAATTTCATACCTACCTTGGAATAAAAATAAATTTATCTTCACTCAAATATTTTTAATGTGGAGTTTTTTTATTAGTAAGTTTTTTTCAATTACCATATGCTTGTTATCCTTTTATTATATCCAATTAACATAGTTATTAACATTTATATAAATTTTAATTTAAGAAGTTTTATTATAAGAATAAGTGTTGGAAGGTTTTACATATAAAATAATTAGATAAAGAATGAAGAGGGTTAAACTCGAAATTGAGTTAATTCATGAAAATAATTTTTCAAAAGAATGGTGTGCCCTCACTTATATTGAAAATGAATCACCTAAAAAATACTCGTATATTTTTGTGTTCACAACTTACAATTTTAGCATCAATAATAAATTTCTTCCCTCTTTTCCCCTATTTATATCATTGTTTATTCTTGAATTTTGACATATCATTTCTATTCAAGTAATATAATTTAAGAAAGGAGAGGTAGATTATGATATTCAGGTATTAGTAAAATCATAATCCATATTTATATTGATATTTGAGCCACCCATCCAAATTTAAATAATAAAATTTCATCTAAGAAATTTGAAATAAATATGGAAATACATTCTTTTCATTTAAACTCAAATAGATTCTTCAGGAAAGTAGAATTTAACTCTTCATCACCCTCCATAATATTTGAGTTTGAAAATAGTATAGAATTTATCTTCTAGATAAGGATGTAAAGGGACAAAAATCTTGTAATGTAGATGTATGACCAAGGAATTCATTTCTTCCAAGGGAATTATATTGGTTAGATTGTAAAGGGAGACGAAAATAATAGTTGAATGTAAGAAGGATTTCAAAATAGTTCCTCAATCATTACTAACACATTCAACAAAATATAACATCTTTTAAAAAAATATTATGGATACCATAACATGAATGAGTATTTAAAAAAATATAATGTAAATAATATGTTAAAAATATTTAGAAACATATTTTTTGTAGGATTTCTATTTTGGAAAACAATAGTGTACATGGGTTTCACAATCTATCAAGTATTAGGTAGGGATGCCAACCTATATTTTGGAATTTTGCGTTTTTTTTCATGTTTTATTAATTTAGATTTTTTTTGTGTGTTTTTAAGAATCAGTTGATGAAGTGAAAATCTTGTCACTAAAAACAATATCTTAACATGTGAGTAATAATCATATTAATCCAAAGAAAGATACATCTAGATAAGTGATGACTTTTCATTATAATTTATGGGATAATAACTTAAATTTATTATCTTATACAATGTATGATCATTACACATAAATATAATATTGATCAATGATATGTATATCATCTGGCATGTCTTCTTCAGAATCCTATTTAGTAAATGGTTGATAGAGGTTGAATGGATTTAATTTGAACTAATTTAAGGCCTCCCCATGTTCATCAATGTGAAAATGAGTGGGGATACTTTTTTAGACACTAGTTATGGTGCTTGTTTTGGTTCATTCTCTTGAGATTTATGGACATATTCATCCATCCATTCAATTTTTCTCTCGAGGTTTTGTATGTCCTCTTTAATTCCCTAACACTGATATTTTGTTCCATTAGAAATTTATTCTTCTTGTGGAATGTGAGGGTATCATTTTCATGAATAGAAATTTCAATTTTAATATATCATTGAAATGATCGTTTTTTTTAATTTATGTTTTTTTGTTTGTTTTTATGAATAAAATGAATAAAAGTGTTGATCCTCCCAGAAAATGGTTCCAATTTTAGGAGTATTATTAGGAATAAGCTCAAAATATTTATGATTTTAACTAAGTGTATCATATGGGATGAACTTGGTTATATCACTTAAGGATCCTTATAAATCATGTACTCTTTATTACCAATTTAATGAAGTGGGGTTTAGGAAATATGGAATACATGAAAAAAATGCATGAAAAAAATCTAAAAAAATATCAGTAAGAAATAATTTGGTCATATGTTTGAATTTTAAGGTTCCACTATTATCTATTATTATTTTATAAATTCTATTTTATCTTTGATACCATCATACATTAACCACTATCCCCTACTTTGAGTGTAAAACTTAGCATTCTTGGGAGATATCATCGGTACAAAAAATATCACCTCCTCTAAAAGAAATTTATGATGAACAAACCTCAATCAAGTGGGTTACACCTTCAAAGATACAAGTATATCATATTAAATTTTGTCCCATGAATACACTCGAATCCATCATATAAAGACAATTCCCTAATCAATGGATGTAATTGATGCTTGGTAAGGAATAAAATTATATACTCAACAATATATTGTAATGATGGACAATCACCACATTACCTCCAATACACCCAAAAAAATATTATAAACAGATACTAAAAATTTAAATTTGATGGAAATGAATTCAAGAACACTAAGAAAACCTTCTTGATGTCCAATCTTGTGGTTAGTTACTCCCCATAATGAGTATTAGAGAGGTACAGTGGAAGAACACAAATTAGAAATGAAAAAAATATATATGATATGATCAATACTAAACATGAATATAATTAAAATACAGTAAAATATTATATAAACATATCCAATTAAAATTTACTTAAAAATTTCTTACTCCTCTAAATGGATGATGATGTACCTTTTTATAGGCAAAGGGGTGAAAATGTTGGCTATAATAAATTACATAAAAACATTTTCATATTGAAGTCCTAATAAATGGAAAAATTTGGTAATTTTTTACTCCTAAAAATTATTTATCTATCTATACAAAAGTTATTCAAAAAAATGTCTTATTTGGACACTTCTATAGAATGTTATCATAGATTTACTCTAGAAAATTATTCTAGCCTAACTAATTATTTTAATTCCAATGCACCAAGTTCTTATGTACTAAAGACAATTAAAGATAATCAATAATATTTTGATACAGTCAAGTAAAAATATCCTTGGTAACATAAATTTTTCCACAATAAATTTCATCTCTTTAGGTGTCACAATTTGGGAGATATCAGACCTTCTTTGAATATTTTTTGACCTTGAAACAGATTCCAAGGCCTGACATGAATGCTCCTTTTGGGACTAAAATATATCAATTCAACTCCTGGTCTCGTTTTATGATATGTATCACAATTAATATATAATCCTAAGAAACATTTTTTAAAATTTTATCAATAGAGAAAATTTTATGGATAAAATAGTAATTTAAATTAAAACTCTTCAAATCCAATGCTAGGACTTTTTTTATAATTAATCTCATAATGAAATTAAAACCTAAATATGTGACAATTGAATATATAATAACACTTTTGTGGGATTAAAAAATTGACATACATAATTAAATATATGAAATTATAATCTTCATAAACCACCCACACAAAATCATTGCACTCAAGGGAAATCATCTTACACCATGGATAAAATAAACTTCCCAAGGAAAATTAACAAGACCAATCAATTATAATATATATGGAAATATCATGACACCTATATGGATAAAAATCCCCCACCTCATCAAAAATTAGAGAAATCATTTCAATATCATGTTAATCCTATTGTTCATTTCATATCTACCTCCCTGTTAAAATATTTATTTCTTCACTGAAGGATTTTTAATATGGAATCTTTCTCATTATCAAGAACATGGTTTATCTCCATAGGTTTTTTTATAATCTTATTCACCACACTTCACATAGTAATAAAAATTTCAATATTGAGTAATTTCAGATCGGTTTTTTTATGGATAAGGGTTAGAAAATTTTTAATATAAAAACATATGAGGTAGAATGGGGAGGGTTAAGCACTAAAGTGAAGAAAATTCATGAAAATAGTGTTTCTCAAGAATGGTGTGACCCCCACTCAACTATAAATTAATTACCTCTAAAAACCACTTACATTTATTTATATTTTCACAATTTGGAATTTTATCATCAATGATAAATTTATTCCCTCTTTCCCTCATTTGTATTATTGTATTATCTTGAATATAGTACAAGAATTTCTCTTCAGAATCATATTTCTTGGGAAAAGAGAGTTATCTTTTTTATATTCAAGTATTGGTGAAATCCAAAACCATATTTTTAATCATATTTTGGTAACCCATCTATCATTCCATCAATAAATTTATTCTGAAAAATCATCAATAAATACAGAAGCACATTTTAATTTATTTTTACCCAAAAATAATCCTTATGAATGTAGAATAAAACTCATCTTCTTCCTCCCTCACACTTGATTTTAACAATAATCATGATTTTAGCTTCTACAAAAAAAGGTAAGACAAATGGATTGTAATTTGGCATCTTAAAAAATTATTTCATCGATACTAATGGCTTGATGATGGTAAGTTTTGAAATTATTCTAAAATAAGTGTTTAATGTAAAAAAGGGATTTCAAAAAAAGGCCTCAATCAATCTTTAGAAATTTCAAAAACTCTAAAAAATGCATAAATTTAAATAAATAATATTCTCTAGAACACACAACTTCAATGAAGAATCTCAAAAAAAGTGTAATAGAATGAATATGTCAAAAATGTTTATAAACCTATTGGGTTAGGAAAATTTTAAAACTTTTATAGAACTAGTTTACATGAATTTCATAATAGATCAAAATTTATTAAATGAAATATTTTTAAATTAGGAAAATATCTATATATAAATCTTTTAAACCATTAGATATTCTAATAAAGTATTGTTAAAAAAATACTAAAATTGTTTTAATTTTCTAGACTATTCAATTCATCTCAAGAATCCTAAAAACACCAAAAAATATTCATAATTAAAGAAACATAAAAAATATAAAGAAAACAAACAAAAATTCATAAAATCCAGTTGAAATCCCTTCCCAATGAGTATTCTTTTTACTAACCTTTTTTTTGTTTAAATAAAATCAAAAAATCGTTTCAATATAAATTTAAATTGGAATATAAATAAGATGAATATATAAAGTGACACAATTTAATTAATTTTTTAATGGAAATATTGAGTTACGCTCTTAGATACTACCACTTAAAAACTAAATTAATGTATGAAAAAAACAAAAAATAAGAACTTTAATTAATGAAAATTAAAAAAATATATAGTAAAATGGAAAACATTATAGATCATGGTTTTGAACCTTATGTGGGTGAATTGTTTTTACTAACCCTTATCATGTAGTTTTATTACATTATCACCAATCCAATGGTGGATGGGTTGTTTTTGGAATGAAACACCACATACTAATCCTCACTATATCCATGATTTCATACTATGAGTGGGAACCCCCATTGAAAATAAGAAAAATACTAAACCCAAAAGAAAATAAAGAGAAAAATAGAAGTGTGAAGGTGGATGGAAAAGAATATAGGGTTCATATATGTTTATTTCCATGGTTCCCATCTCCATATTGTATAAAATTAATTATATAGGAAATCACATTAATAGTGGATCCTCCATATTTGTTTTCTTATATAAAGAAATTTTTAGCATCTTCCTTTACATTTAGGGTCTCTTTAGTTGGTTATGTTGTATCAAAAATATCTGTGAAATACGTTTTGGAAAAAATCTCAACAAAAACAAAATTTATGCATGAAAAATCAACATAGTAGTCTTCCCTATCTTGTATATAGACTTGAAACCTGATTTCATCTTGTAGGTAAACTAGAAACTCTATGCCAGGAGGTTCGTCGTAATAATATTCTTCTAAATTAAGAGATAGAAAGAGATGTACTGATATTTCATTATCACATATAGGATAATAACTTATATTTTCATCTTCTATAATGTATTACCAATACTCATTAAAATCATCTTGTTATCCCATATTTATATTAATTTTAATTTCATCTTTATATTCTTCTCTATAAGTGGTTGAGAAATATCCATTAGATCTTCTTTGAATTCCTTCAAGGCATCCCTGGGTTATTTATCATGAAAAAATAGTAGGGATAATTCTTCTCCCACTTATTCAAGATCTTTTTCTAGTTTTTTCTCTTGATATTAATAAACTTATTTATTTATCTATTTAATTTTTATATCTTCTATTTTTATTTCCTAAATAATTCCTTGTAGATGATTTTTTCTTTCATTTCGAATTTTTTATTATTGTGAAACTTGAGAGTAGTTATTCCATGGATAATAGTTTCTATTTGAATAAATAATGGATTATTTTTAGGTCGAGTATTTTAAATTTATGTTTTTGGTGTTTTCTATAAAACCCATTGTGTTCATGTACTTTACCTCTCTTGAAATGACACCAATTTTATGATCATTATCTTACAAACTACCAAAATATTTTTTATTTTTACTAATTGTAACAGAGGAGATGACCTAAGTCATCTATCTTGAGAATACTTAGAAACTAGGAACTCACTATTCCAAATTCAATTATGTGTGGTTTGATAATGATGAAATTATTCAAAATAAAATAATACATAGAAAATCTAAAAACTGAAAGTAAGAAAGATCTTTGTTTTAGGGTTTAATTATTGGGGAAATCATTATGCATTATTATTGTCAAAATTCAATTTAATATTTAATCTCATCGTATATAAAACACTATCCCCAACTTTGAGTGTTAAACTTATCATGATAATGAAATATTTTCAGCACACAAAATCTTAAATCCTCTAATATTTGGAAATAATGAACATATATAAACTGAGTGTGAAATATTCTAAGATCTAGCTACATCGAATACCTTTTCTTCCCTCAAACATACCCAACTCTATCGTATGAATATCATGCTGAATAAAAGGGATGGAATTGATGTTTGATAGGTATTAGAAAAAAATAAAGGATAATATATTGTAATGATAGAAATCCATTACATCACACCTCAAAAAATGGATTACCCTATTACAACTGAAAAAAACATTGATAAATGATGAAAAGTAATTCAAAAACACTAGGAAATCCTTCCCCAAAAACATGAAATAGGTTAGTTACTTACCAAAATTACAATTAGAGAGGTGTTATGGAAGAACACAAAAGTGAAAAGAAAAGAATAGAAATGATTGGAAGAAAAATAAACATAAATATATTAAAAATATATTGAACTATTACAGTAGAACATACCCTAAAAATATACATAGAAATTTCTAACTCCCTTAAGTGTAATAGAAGGTATATTATTATAGGAAAAAGTTTGAAAATTTTGGATCCAAAAATTTTACTCTAAAGTATTTCACATGGTATCCCCAATAAAATGGAAAATTTAGAAGAGGTTTCATTGTGAATGTTGTTTATCTATATCCAATCTATCAAAAAGAAAAATTATTTCATAATAGGGATAATTTAGAGAACATTATTATATATTTACTCAATAGTTGAATGATATTATCCTTGGTATCTTTACTATCTCCAAACAAAATTCCATATCATTTGGTTTGTCTATTTTTCTTGTATGGAACCATCTTTGAAAGTCTCCATATCTAGACACATATTACAAGGCCTGATAAGAATGCTCCTTTTGGGCCTCAAATAATTATATTTATCTTCTAGTCTAGTTTTATTAATTATATCAAAATGATAATATAATCCTAAATAAGAAATTTGAAATTTATACCAATACAAACAAACTATGGAAGAAATAATAAAGTAAATTAAAACTATTAAAAACCCAAATTAATCTATATTTGAAATTAATCCCAAATTGCTATTAAAACATAAAATTGTGACAATTGACCATAAAATAATACTTTTTTGGGATGAAAAAATGATCTTTATAATTAAATATGTGAAATTATGATCTACATCAACTTCTTTTTCCTTAGCGGATGAGGATGGTCATGTTATGGTTTCTTGTGATGAGAATGGTAGAGGTGATGTTTGTAAGTTTTTGGGGTGGATTGTTGGAAAGGTTATAATATAAGTGTTTGTAATAATTTGTTGGATATGGAATAGTGTTAAAAATATAAAATTGATAGGTTAAAACAATGTGTAAGTTGAAAGAATTATTTGAATTAAGTTTTGGTTAATAGTATGTGGTAATTGAATTGAAATTTTTTAAAGAGGTTAATATGATATAAATGGCTTGGAAGTATTGTGGTAAAATAATATTGATGCGGTTTCTTATATGAAATTTGATAATGAATTAATGAATGGGACGTTATTTTCTTATTTCATGGCTATTTTCTGGTCTTATTAGGGTTGGTACATATTTTATCTATAGGTGGAAGTAGTTGTTGATGATATATGGTGATAATAAATTTTATTTAGTTATTAATGGGGTAATTAATGAGAATGTGGCCGTACAAATTGAAGATTTATTGTTTTTATATAATCAGTGTGTTAATTATACTAACTTGTTTTGAAATAATTATCTTTTAGGTCCAAAAGGGGCAAAGATACCCTAAGAGGTGGTGAATCTTGGTATGGATATTATTTTCAAAATTATTCATACCCCACTATATCGTGACCACTTTATTATAAGGGACTATTTATTTTCACTTTTCTATCTATGTTAATCTCTTCCTTTTTTAATTATTTGATGATGATTTTTGGAAAGTAATATAGGTAGTAAAGCATAAATACACATATATTTTTATTTGGTTCACCTTCAAAGGGTTAGATTTGGGGATAATAGAATGTAAATGTGATGATTGTAAAAATTCCACTAAGGATAATTACCAAATTACAGGGTTCGGGGTTGATCATTTTTATTCCTAGAAACAATAAATTAATAATGTTTAAGATCATATCACAGCTTTCCCAAGGGTCACTTCCTAAGTCTCTTTCTTTGGATAACTTCCAGTGGAAAGGATCATAATCTTTCTCTTCCTTTTGACACTACTCTTGAAAGGATCCACACACAGTTTATGGACATGAAGGCCCCTTACTCAAAATGAATGCATGTATCCTCAATTATAGGTAGATGATATATTAATGTCCTATTTTGACCTGTAGATGACATCCAATTTTATGTGTACTATTATTTTTTGAAATTACATTTGAAAACTATTTTAGTTCCTTTAAAAACATCCTCAAATCCTCTACAAACTTCAATCAATCCTCCATGAACTATGTTTTACTACGTAGTGCGAGTGATTCGTGGACTACCTCTTCTTCTGTAGACCAAACACTTCATCTACGGACATCCACTGTTTTCATGTACCACTTATTCTTCCATAGACCACTTCTCCTTCTATGGTCGACCT
The DNA here is from genome assembly GCA_963277665.1 of Viscum album. NCBI lineage: Eukaryota > Viridiplantae > Streptophyta > Magnoliopsida > Santalales > Viscaceae > Viscum > Viscum album. Next base: position 1,514,257,085 of record OY728119.1, read on the forward strand.
CTCCTTCTACATACGACCACTCCTTCTGTGAATGACCTCTCCTTCCACGGACTACCACTCCTTCTTTGGATGACCTCTCGATTTTTGGATGGTTTCTGTTTCCATGAACCACTTCTTCTTCCATTGATGGAGGATGCTTCTCGTACTACAACTAATTCATGGTCCCTTTTCCTTTGCAGGCTATAGAGCCCCACAAACTCCTCTCATTTCCTAAACAATTCCCTACAAGCTACCTTCTTCTCAGAATTATCCAACATGAACCACTTCATAATTTGACAAATTATTCTAGGATAAATGATCTTTTCTAATAAAATTAGCACCCTCTAATGATCTGATTAGTGGTCCTTGTATAAAAAAATAGACCCAAAAAAACCTACTAATCCAAAAATCTGAAAATTTTGATGTGGTATATCCTTAATCGTGTACTTCTATTTGGTCCACATATCTCCTTAATTCCTTTATGGTGGATGATCTCTTTTTCGAATGAAACACTTTGTAGATTCAAAAATCACCACATCATTTTTCAAATGAGATTCCTCCCATGAACTTCAAGCCTCCCGTGAACTATTTTTCATTCATGGTTTGAATAGCATCATTCACGGTTTACATAAATTTTCTTTGAAGAAATCCTATTTTTCCAATTTACCTAATCCATTCCACATACCTTGTTGGTGGTCCATGAACTATGCTTTAGTAAGACCGTGCATACCGATTCATGGTTATCTAGGTTTTCAACAAACTCAATCACACATAGAAACACTAAGATCATTCCTTGAGAGATTTTTTCCCAACATTATCTGATGATATACATGTTTTTTCCACAATATAATTATTGTACTAAATTTTTTTCAAAATAATAGGAGATGTGTATAGGGGTAATCACAAATAAATAACTATAGATGAAAGCTATATGTTATGATGATTTTTATAATGAAAATATTGGGATAAAAAGTAACGTACATTTTTTAAAAAATTATATTTTAGATGTTTTAAAGTGTAAATTAAAATGTAACATTACTTCCTAGTAATGTTTTGAATAATATGTGGGTTGATGTAACATGGAAAGAGTATTATTATTTGAATTATATATCTCAAAAATTAATTATTAAATAATTTTGTTTTGTAATTGAAGGTTATTTTTTGTGTTAATAAAAAGTGAAAGAGTTATTCATGTTGGATAATTAGAGTATGAATAATGGCATGTTTTTATAAAAAGTATGCTTTTGTGATGTTTTAATATGATTATTTTATTGTGAAAGGTCCCAGAAAATTATTCAGTTGTTGGGATCCTTAGGTTATGAAGGTATATGAGATATTGGTGTGCGATCCATGGGTTTTAGCTAGGCCATGTGTTTGGTTAAGAGATATATGACCTGCTATTCATTTTGAATTTTATGAAAGTGAGAATTGTTTTTGCTATATTGTTTCATTCTTGATATCATAGATTATACCAGTATTAATCAAATCAGACATGCGACTATTTAATTGACCTGTTTGGAACCTAATCATTTATTTTTTTGATAAAAAAATTAATTTAAAATCATTTAAAATATTTTAAGAAACATAAATATGACTATATTAGACTAAAGAGGATTCCTGGAGTTGTAATGGTTTATCCTAAGTATTTTTTCTCAATTTGTATACATTCAATATTTTTAGGCATTTGATCTATATACATGAAGACATAGGTAGAGGAAGGAGTCCTAAATAGCTAGAATATGATATTAGGTTATATCTTAGATATTTTAATATATGTATTTGGAGTCATATGGAGGGTTTACCCATAGTATATTTAATTTCAATTTTCTTTTTTATTTTTCACATATTATACATGTTTTTTATTTTATTGTCTTGTTATGATATATGAATCATGTTTGAATTTTTAGGTTGTTAAATTTACTATATTAAGCATATGATTATTGTATTCCCCTTATTCTCATTATTATAATATTTAATTTGTTTTTTCTTGATGTGATAAGCCATTAGGGATAAATCAACCTACAGGAAATATCTTTATACTATTAGCGTTAGTATCTAGCCTTTGGTGATTAGGGAGTGCACTTGAGGCCATGAGATATTTTAACATATTTAAATGAATATATCAGGGTGAGATGATACAAATGGGATTTAAAAATATTCTTTTCCAAGGTATTGATATTTAGGAATTTAGAAAATTGTATATTAGATGTTTGGACTTGGTTTCAAATATTTTTGTAATTTTCCAAAGAAAAGTAACATTCTTGAAGTCCATGACACCTTGGAAGTATGGGGATGTATTATTTTAGTTTATAAAAGTGTTTTTTATATATGGTTCTTACTCATTTAATGTTTATTGGTGGTTAATTGAGGCATATTTTTCCCATAGGTATATGATATATGTTTGTGTGCAAGAATTTTTGAATGAATGGTGATTTAATTTTTGTAAAATGATTAAATTATTAAAAAAATAATCAATTTTTTCCTATAAAATATCTTAATAATAGATTAATTAGTCTAAATAAATGAAATGAAACTGATGATATAATGTTATTAGTTTGATTTGACTAATTAATTTGTGATTATATATAATAATTGATGCATGGTGTATTTATTTACGTATACTTTTAATGTTGATCATAAACTAGTGTGTTTATTTTTATAGAATTATGAATCCTAAGAAGAGAGTAGATGGGCCTTATATGATGTAGGTTGAGTTGGATCATTCTGATACCTAGAATATTAAAGGGGAATCTATGTGTGGTCCTTTGGTGGGTGTTCCTAATAATCCAATAGAAATGAAGATCATTGAGATTTAACATAAAATAATTCAAAATATTGAAGGGAGACCAACATAGTGGGTTGCAGTGATATCTAGTGTTGGTTAATATTTTTGAGTCCAAACTACTAAAATAATCAAGGAGTTTTTTGATCTAATGGTGTTGAGGAATGACTATAGCGGATAAATAATATCCAAAATAGGATCAATACTCTTGAAGGGAGGAATATTAAGCTTATTATTTTTATGCTTGAGGGTCTATATTGATGCCGGTGGGATGTATTTTTCTATGTAAAGAGGATAACTGGATTTTCATGTGATACTTTTTTGGGTCTCTTATTTGAGTAGTTCTACTATTATAAGTTTATTATGGATAAAGTTCAATATTTTATGGAGTTTAAGTTATGAAATATTTATTTTATTGATTATGATTCGAAATTTGTGAACTTATATCATTTTTCAATGAGCATAGAGGCAATAAGACTTCTAAAATTTGTTAATATTAGTATGGGATGAAGTTTGAGATATGATCAATTGATTATGTATTTATTTTACCTAATTTAATGGATTTGATAAATAAATCTCAAATAGTGAAGAGGAAACTTTTGAAATAGGAGAGGGTTTCAACAGAAGATGGTGGTTCAGGGAGTGATAAGTAGAAAATGGAGATAAATATAATATGCATTGTGAGTATTCAGGTGGCCAAAAGAATACATTTTATTCTCATTCATTCACGTAAAAATAATTATTTGAGTTCTATAAGTATATTAAAATATGCCATAAAATATCATTTTATCATAGTTATATAAAGTTTATATACTTTTTTCTAAATTTAAGAAATCTCATGAAGGTTTATCGGAATAATTCTCAGAATACCGAGATCCTTAATTTAAATTTGTTATATGTATCCTATACCTGTGTTAGTACATGATATGAATGATTAAGATGTATATTTTCAAAGAGTTCTAGTTATATATGTGGAAGGGGTAGTCAAGGATAGGTTCTATAAGATGATGTAATGAGGAGGAGTTATGAGACCCAGATTCAAGGTCATGTCACATGGTCTAGTTATTTATTTAATGTTGAAAAAGAACCAATGGATTTTGGATGTGGGTTTCCATAGTTATCGGTATTATATCATTTATCACTTTCATAACCAATATATTATTTAATTCCTATTTCTTATGAAGATATAATTTCTCATGTTATTTTGTTGCATGGTTTCTTAGAATAGTGAGGGTGATAACTCAACTGTGATATATGAATATCATGTATGGGATAGTTCACCATAAGATAAAATGATATGTATAATTTAAAGGATTAATTTTCATAGATATGGATGTGGTATTCAATTATAGGTTCAGAAAGAGGATACTACATATAGGGGTTAATGTCTAAGAGGTAGGTTTTTGGTTCATGTTCTAGTTAGTTATTTAATATTTTGAAGGCATTAGTGGATCATGGATAGATTTTTCCATAGTTATAGTTATGATATTGTTCACATATACCTTATAAAATTATTTATTTATTTAAATAACTTCTCATTCTTTTTTATACTTGTTTTTTTGGAATTGGGTTTGATTGTTTCATTTTTATCTAAATGTTTTTCTAGAATAATCCATTCAGAAGTAGAGAGGAGCTTATAAAAAGATAACCAAATTATGTTATTGTTATTTTTTGATATAGGAATAATTGGTATTTATTCACTCTCAAGAGGAATGTATTTGATGTGATTTTTAATATATATTGGTTGCTACAATATCAGGATAATATTGAATATTATCATATATGGTAGACATTTTTTACGAATTTTGAAGAATCATATTCAATTTTTAGGATAACTTTTATATGATGAAAAATGATCAACCTGTGATTTAGAATATATAGAGATGATTAGGTATCATGTATTAGGGATGGTTCCCATATTGGTTTGTGGGTTTTGATGTGTTATTTTATTTTCTTATTGTTGATATGCATCAATAATTTTTATTGAACATTTTATAGGATTTCAAACAGAGTTAGAGGTAGTGTTTTTAATTGACTTAGAACCAAAAACATAGATTTTTCATTAACTAATTACCATGTGTATCCATATGATGCTTTATATTTATTCACATCGTCAAAATACAATGAATCCTATGACTTTATTAGGTATAACATGTTTTTATGGGGTGATATACAGTTTCTTATGAAGAAAGGTGGTGTGAGTATATTCTTGTGTGTTGACTATAATAGATTTAACTGTATTAAAATAAAGATTTAGTTTCATTTTCTATAGATCATTAATTTATTTAATTAGTTGAGATGATACTATTTGTTTTCAAATAAATACTTTAAATATTTTTATCATCAGTTAAGGGTGTCAGTTGATGATGTTCCCAAAAAAACATTTTAGATTTAATATAAACATTTTTAGTTCTAGGTAATTTATTTTGAAGTGGATTATATATTAGGATATTCCATAAGTTATATTTTTTCTACTAAGAATTATAAATTATATTAAGTATAGAATTTATATATTTTGATGTAGAACCAAACGAGGTTAGGGGTATGGAACCAATGAGACTGAAACTAAGTACCAATGACATCAATAAAAATCTCAAAAATTCATATGGGGAAGATATCTGAGTTAAAAATGTTTTATTATTAACTAATTTTTATAGATGGACTACTGAATTCATGTGGTATCTAACAATGACCATGATTAATCAACATTCTTCTACAAAGATCATCTTGTCTTGGAATCGATACAATTAGCTGACTTCTTTAGAAACTTACCTATAAATATATTGGTTGTCCTCTATGTGATGATAAACCATTTTGAAGTATTCTTTATGTATTTATATGTATCATTCTGAAACAGGGGTTCGTGTAACTCAAAATTTAATATGTTTATTATTTCCTTAATAAATGCTAGAGAGTTTCTCATATAGAATATGGTAATTTTCAAACCATTCTTATTATTATATAGTAATTTTCTATGTCAATATGGTTACTTTTAGTTTATTTAGATTTGGAATATTTTTTCTAGAGAATAAGTAATTTCAATTTTGTGACACTAGATATGGGTTCGTTTATTGAGTTTTTAAGTCTTGTGTCAATAATTTCATAAGTCATTCATGTTGTTTCACATTTTAGGTTTTGAAGGGTTTCTTTCAAATCATGTGATAAGACACAAAAAGTTTTATTATAGCTTGGTAATAGTGTTTGATATATCATTCCCCTATTGTTGTGTTCAAAACATAGAGTTTGGATATTTTGTAATCTTTACATTATAGGAATACTTCAATAAAAAATACATGTATTTATGATTTTTCATTTTAGTGGGTGTTTCTTATATAAAAAGGGTGTAATTGGAAAAAGTTATGATCATTATTAATAAGTTTTAGGGTTTTATTTTAGATTTTTGAGGATATATATAGAGGAATATATAATATATAGATAATTGGATCTTTCATTGATGGAGGTCAAACTAGATTCAATGGGAAAAGAATAATATGAAAATATTTAAAGAAAATGGTATTTATTCTCAAAAATAAAATTAGATTCAAGCATGGAATTTAACATTAGGTAGGTGATGAAAATTATTGTGTTAATGAGTGCACTTTATAAAATGTTTGAAAATCCTACATCAATGAAAAAAAGTGTTTCTAACGTAGTGATTTATAAACAATAATATTTCATAATTAAGGTATGTGGAGGATCATCTCAATGACTTAAGTATGATTTGGTGTTTGTTGAAGTTAATGAATGTAATGTTAATATTGTGTTTTTGGTTATAAATCCTTTTATTTTTATTACTATAATCATGAATAACAATGGATACCATGGTGAAGAATTATTGTGTTAAGATTGAATTGGGTATGTGGATGTCTAAAATTTTGAGCCGAGTGAAGCTAATTTTATGGAAGGAGGTCTAGGTTACTATGGTAAGTCTATCTAGTGTGGAAGGTAGAGGATAATATTCAAGAAAATATATTCTAAATAAGGGAAATAAAAATATAGAAAGGAGACAAGGTAATTCACATGGGCCTAAACATGTCTTCTAGAATATAAATATGGAAGGGAAAGTGAAAAGGGACTGTAGAGACAAGAGGATAAATTTGGGAAGGTATACATTTGTAATTTAATATGAATACCCTATATTGAAAGTTATAAACATTTTGGTGTTGAGTGTCACCATTCTACATGAGGCATGGATTATAATCATTGGGGATCTTTTTGTATCAATGTCTGAGAGTAGAAGCTTATCCAATTTTTTTTGAAATATTCCTCAAGTATTATTTTATAGATGATTAATCTCTTGAGATTATGATAAAATGTGATATTTCCATCTAAACTATGAAATAAATTTTTTTAGAGTTACAAAATGTGTGTCACATGTTAGGGTTCCAAACAAACTAGTTGTTTGTTGGATAATAATATGGTCTCTATTTTTGTATAATATTTATATATTTAATGTGGAATGTCACATATGGTTTGATGGTGGTGGCCAAAAGTGTGATAGAAAATACATTGTACCTTACCATGTATTTGAATGGTGTAATGAATGTGAAACAATCAACTTCTAGAACTATGAAGTTATGGATTGAGTTTTTTAGTCACATGTGTGAGAAGGGGATACAAATATTGGCAAAAAAAGGATACTAAAACTAAGATGTCAAGACTTTGAAATATTCTCTAAATGTATTGTTAGAAGTTAGTGGAAGGTTTACTTAAATAAAAAGGCATACACATTATAAATTCATATGTTTGAGATGGTTCATATGGATGTCTGGGGGCCAACCGAGGTTCTTTATCATGGGGGATCACTTTATTATTATACGTTTATTACTGATGAATCACACAATGTAGAACTGTTCTTTATAAAGAATTAATCCAATGTTTTTGAAAGCTTCATAAAATGGAGATCGATAGTATAACGAGAGACCAAATCTAATTTAAAATTAATAAGTTATGACAATGGTGGAGTGTAAGAAGGTATAGAGTTACAATGTTATTATAATAATAATATAATATAATTTGATAATACCATACATAGAAAACTAGAATAGAATGATTTCAATGAATTAATAAATCTATAATTTAATAAGAGTTTAAGGATCATGAGGTTTCTTGATTGTTTCCCCAAATAGTTTAAGGAAAATGACATGAATTGTATGACTAATCTTATGAATTAGAATCCTTCTGATCTATTAGGGATATGATCATCTAGAATAAATATAGAATGTAAGAATTGTTAGAATCTACCACATGAATGTTTCTTTGAAGTGTCATGTATATCCATGTAGATGATAGAGAGAGGTACATGGTAGTGAAAATGTCCCATGAAATATTCTTTAGTGGTTATGGTGATGAAATAGTTTTATTTTGACTCTAATAAAATGAATTAGTGAAGGCCTTAATAAGAAAAATATTTTCATTAATGGGGAGATCATGTGGAAGGATCAGAAAACTTATTAATATTTTATATATAACCAAGAATATATGTATATGAAATTTCATCTAGATGAAATTATGGTACATCTAGTTAATTCAGGGTGTATATTTGTTTAAAAATTATTATATTTTATAGTAGGTGATGTTTCAAATGGAAGTTGGATTCAATTTTTATCTCCAAGGATTGATTTATTAGAATGATCAAGTATTGGGGAAGCATATGGAAGACCTTTCAAGGCGACATTCTAGAAATAATGGTTCTAGATAAAGTATAACATCAGGTTTACTTAAAGTGGTGTACCAATATTATTCTCCCAATTTATAGTTTTAGAATAAATATGAACACTTTGCATCTTGTGGGTGGGGGAGAATTATAGATTCAAAATTTGGTAAAAAAATATGAGTTACTCATGATAATCTGAGTGGGGGATGATGTAGTAGATAGAATCATTGGTTATTTTTAGAACATGGGAGATAACATAACATCCTTATAGGAAATTATCATTTTAGAAAATGTGGGTATTCTAGTTGAAATATGAAATGGATTGCATGAAATGTTACAAGTCAAGGAATTTGTTAATGGATTTCAAGGAATTGAAGGTTAGTATTTTTTAAAAAAATATTACCCATTTCTATGAATTTATCAATTCAAATAGTGCTTACAATAGTTACTTTGTAAATTCTACATCCTAATTATTTTCATGTGAAGATGAAATTCCTTCATGAGGATTTCGAGGATGAAATATCCATAGACTAACCAATGTTTTTTTAGATAATATAATTAATGTACTTGTGTGAAAACACAAATATAATTTATATGAGATAAACTCATCACCATGGTAATGGAACTAGATGTTTGAATCATTTATGGAATAGTTTTTTTTAAGATTAATGCATAACATTTTTGTTATTAGAAAGTATTTTATGATGCGAGTTTCATCATTCTTATTATCATCATGGACAAAATTCTCATTTTATAGATAATTATGAATTTAATTGAAGAGATGAAGGATAATTTATATAATATGTTCATGATGGAATGTCCTAAACTTGTAAAGATTATGTTGGTTATGTGGATCATAAGGGACATGAGAAATGAAAGTATATTTCTATATCTATATAAGTATATCTATAAGGTTTTAGAAAGATTTAGAATTAGTGAATCTAATAATGTGATAACCCACCTCACCAAACACATCAAGTTATACAAAGATAATGAACCATGATATAAATATGAGGGTGAGTAATATACAAGTGTTTTAAATGTATCGTTGGTCAGAATAATGATGTATGTCATGGTTTTTACATTGATGTATATTATATATTTAATTAGAGTCTTCAACTCATTCATGGATAATCTTAGAAGGGATAACTAAGAAATGTTTAAGTGGATACTCTACTATATCAATGGTTTGACACATCTGTAACTATGTGTTGGGAATTATGATCTATTATTTGGATTATAGATATGAACTTTAGAGGAAATAAAAACATGTAGAGGCATACATAGTCCATGTTTTCAATTTTAGCAGAATAGTTTCATGTTGGATTTTTAGAATCTAGCCAATAGTTTCACTGTATATAATCGATGTAGATTTTGTAGTAATTTTTGGAATTAGATAAGGTGTTGTTTTAATTAAACATGTTATTTGAGTATCTCTAAATAACAAAATAAATTTAAATTTATTCAATGATAGTCATATTATGATCCACCTTTCAGATAAATCGAAGTTTCACTCTAAGAAAAATTATATTCAGATAGAGTATACCTTCATCCATAAGTTGTAGGAGGAATAATTAATACCATTATGGAAGGTTTATGGATGTTGGAATCTTGTATATATATTAATGAAGGTTATATTAAATGAAATGTTTTGGTGTTGTTTCCCCAATATGGGGCTTAGAATCCATAAAGAACTGTTATTAGACCATAGTACCAATACAGATAGGATGAACAAGTATGATATTATGGTCTCTCTAGAAGGACTTGGTGATATATAGAAAATAGAATTCATGTGTGGGAACGTTATGATTAGATATGAAAACCATTTCTTAATTAATTCTATAAGGATATAATTCCAAAATCATCATATGGAGTGAGATGGAGGTAATAAAGAAATGGATTCCAAAATCATGAAGTAGTGGTAGAAAAAAATTGAATTATGAAAGGGTAATAAAGAAGAGATTATGATGTTTTAATATTAATAAAATGTTTAATGATGAGGTACTGGATTCAACGATAAGTTGATGGTGTACTTGATTGAGTAGTGGTCATCTATAAATATAATATAGTAGTGGAACCAATAGAATGGATGACTTTTGTTGGATATTACCTATATATATTTAGGTAGTGTCACTTGTATAATGATTGGTGGGACCGAGGTTTTTCACAAAAAGAAAAATATTGTTTTTCATTTGTTGTCAATACTAATTTTGTTGATCTAAGAGTTTGAATTTAATGTAATTTTATGAAGCATGTGGCTTCAATGTTGATGGTAGTGTCTTTTCCAATTGTTTTACATTATTTTGAGCTCAAAATTAGGTGGAAGGAAAAAGATTTTCAAATGATAGTTTTCAAGACTGACACATTTCAAATATGGAAAATTGATGGATATCATGATGCTTGACGGTTTTCGATGATATTAAGATTTAAAAAGGAATATGAATTCTACTATTGTGATGTTTTAAAGCTCTGTGAATGATGTTTCATAAATAAAGGATGAGTCAAGATGGGAAGATGGTAATTTACATGACTATGAGAAGCTCCATGAAAATAATAATTTCACAGAAATTTCACGAAGAAAAAGAGCATCATGAAATTGAATTGCGATCTTTGAGAAAATTCCATGGTGAGTTGGAAAGCTTTATGAAAGTAGATGTTTATAAATATGTGTCCTCTAATTATTATAAATAATTGAGAGAACTACTAAAATAGTTAAACACAATTATTTCACAAAGTTTCATTATAAATATAATTCATTTTCAAATCTAGAACTCCTCATGAACTCAATATTTGAGAAAATTATGGTTAATAACTAATTGACACTAAGGAATTTTAGAAAAGGGATTTCATGAAGACTATAATATTTGAAATATTTTAGATATTAATAATATATGGGGGCTTCATGAAGGATGGGAGATTCTCAAAAGTATACAGGTTTTTTAAGCCTGAAAATTATTTGAAACTAAAAGTGTGTTTTGTGAAGACAATGAACTTTTAAAATAGTAATATTGAACATCTAGTTTTGGTAAATAGTGATTTTAAGTTCATTAATTCTAGGATATAGTGCAATAATATAGTCATGATAATCAGGTAAAAAGATTATATGCTCAATATATTTAAGAAACCATCAATTCAGTAAACTTACTAAGACTTTACACAAGTCTACGAGAAAGGGTAAGTAGATAGAAGTCATCTGATGGGGGTACTGTGCTATCCCTAAAATTATTATAAATTACGTTTTCCTTGTATAGAGTACCCATATATGAATAATTTTAATCCATAAACCAAGTAAATATTCTTGGATTTAGGTATAACCAATTCACTATCATTGTATTCTTCTTGGACTAGCCTTGAGCGGTGATCCAAGTAAAACTGTTGTGTTTTGTTTCTATTTCTTCATCTCGGCATTTAATAACTGCATGATTCTATCAAATTGGTCTAACATGTTCCTAAAAATGTGAGGAAACTATATTTCTTATTTTAAAAAAACATTGACACCCTCATTCACCCCTCCCCTCCTTGGGTGTTATATAGTCCTACAAATGGTATTTAATAAAATTGGTTTTTTGTGTTAAATATATCCTCTATTATAATGGATAATTCATTTAATTTTATGGTAGTTACACTTTTTTATGGAAACAAATTTCAGAATTGTATGAATAGAATAAGATATCATATGTTATCTATTGTAATGAAAGTTCTCTACTACAAAACTGAAGCGATTTAGGATAGTGATGTGAACAATATTACTTTAACTAAAATCGACCAAAAAATGTCTGATGTAGATGAAAAATATGAAAATCCTATTACTATAGCACTATATGATCAAATATATTTTAATTTGATGATTATCAATTCAACCAATTCTATGTGGAAGAAACTGAAAAATATATACAAAGTAGTTAATAAAGAGAAGGAGGAGAAAGATCAAGTGTTTCACAATCAGTTTGATAATCTAAAAAACAACCACATAAAAATGAAGATAGTTTCTTTAATCAAATTACTGAAGTTGTTAATGCTATTCAAGGACTTGGGTAAAAAATTAGTGATATCAAAATTATGAAGAAAATAATAAAAAGGCTCTCACCACTTTACGATCCAAAAGTTTTATTTATCGATGAAAGAGATTTGTCTAAGATTTATCATTATGATATGCTAAGCAGTCTGGTGACTTATTAAATGAGGGTAAAACATGGAGATATAACTATTCTGGTAAGTAAGGAAATAACATTCTAATCCAGGAAAAAACGTGACATTTCAAAAGTTAGTAATTATAGAGATGATGAGGATGATGAACTTCTCTTTATTTTGCCCAAAAAATAAAGAGATGAAAATTGATATTTTAAGGGAAGCTTCCTTTGGATTCTTTTTGGTGGAATAAAGTAGGTAACTTTTCCACTAAATGGTCAATGATATTTTATGATTGATAAGATTTAGAATAATCCATTTAAATGCCTCCTAAGAGTTTCCTTCAAAAGGCATAATTCATATACGAAAAGAAATTATAGATAATGAGCTTCATCTTCAAAGAGGAACAAGATTATAATGACCTTTTGGAGGTTGTAGAACAAAAGTTTAAATCTAATATTTAATCTACCATGATATATATATATTTGAAAATGTAGGGAATATGAAAGATAAATCCATTTCACTGAATGATCTTGTAGATATATAGGTGGAACATGAGGGTTCTCTTGATTAGATTGACATTAAAAGAAATAAAAACAAAGAGATTGGAGTCATTTTGAAAGTCTCATATGAGTATGTAGATTAGCTTGAATAAGGGATTGATCAACTTCAAGAATTGGTAGAAGAATATTTTAAAACTCATTAAATCTTAGAAGAGGTTTCAGAATTTAAACTAAAGATCAAAGAGAAGGAAAATTTCATTAATGACCTTACATCAAGACTAGGGAAAAAGATTAAGATATTTGAGGGCCTTAAATAAAAAGTTATTTCTTTGATAATTAAATTGGAAATTGAATCAAAATCAAGGGAAATGAAGAAGAAATTACAATTTTTATGGTTTTCATATGTAAAGATGTTTGATAGAGTTAAACATGGAACTGAAGGAGTAGAGAATTCATTTAATAGTCAAAGATATAAATTAAGGGGAAAAAGTTGAATTGGTTGTAATATAGAAATATAAAAGGTTGTAAATGGGATGAGTTAAATTAAAGAGAAGGAGAAATTTGTTCTTATCACAAAGGCACCTGATTTATTAATAGAGAATATCTTGATCCAAGAATATAATAGAGCAAAAAATAATCCCCAATTATCCAGATAGGATCAGTGATCAAATATCTATGAAAAATAATGCGACATATATAGGAATTTTAGTGAGAAGATATTACCTCTTATGAAATTTATATTTTATGTCTTTATAGACCATATCATGTATTACTATGAAGAGGTAAGGAGTTGTGTAGATAGGGAAGCACATGGAAGTAAACATAGGATAATGAGACCGTATGATTCATCATATATAACAAATAAGTTATATGGATCATGTTTTCACTATTATAACAATGTCCAATAAACTATACATTTTAGGTAGAGTAAAGGTGGGAACAATAACTATAGATATCCATAAAAATTGAATATTATTCAACCAAGTATAATTACACTATAAAATATGTATTTTCCTTTAGAACAAGATTATGATTATAATTCGACAAAGAATTTTGACGAGATACTACAGAGAAAATATTTCTCCTCCACCCAATTAGGTATCTCATGGAAGGAAATGAATAATATTAAAAAATCCCACCTAAAAAAATTCTATCAAAGCTATAAATAATATTTTCACCTAGATTCATGATAATAGACACTCATCTAACAAGACATCAAGGAAATTTTTAAAAAAATTAAGAAAATGGTTGATGGAATAGTGATATCTAGAAACAATAGTGATTTAAAGATCAACGATAGTGGAAATATTGAACTATTAAATGATGAGATTATGAAAATAAATGTTCTATACGTGAATGTTTTAAAACAAAATCTCCTGAGTGTGTGTCAAATCTATTATTCAAGAAATGTGTGAAATTTAATCAGAATGGGTTTACCATCAAAGTAAATATGGGAATTTATCTTATGAAAGGATATAAGATAAATGTTAATTTATACCTGATAGACAGAAAAGAAAACTCATGTTTCTTAACAATTGAAGATAAAAAAATTGTGAGACCAAAATATTAGTCACATTAATCAAAAGAGATTGTAGAATATATCTAGGATAAATTTTATTGTCAACATTCCCAATATGAATCATGATCGTGAAAAGAAATGTGACGATTTCATTCAAGGAAAGATGGTTCAAAATTCTTATCATATTAAAAATAAAAGGGCATCAAATCTACCTAATCTTTTCCATATATATGTGAGTGGTCCAATTAATGTGTATAGAACGTATATAGAGAGGTAATTCACACTTTTTATTTATGATTATAGTATAATGGAATGTGTGATGTCTATGTAGAATAAATGAGAACTAATTGATTGTATGAATACTTATCTTTGAAGAGTATTGAATGAAACTGGTCATACAATAAAGATAATATGTTCTGAAAATGGAACAGAATACTTATCCATTAAATTTTAAAAATTACCAAATAACATGGGATTAAGTATTTAGTGTCTTTAGGGAGAACACCTCAACAAAATGTGTTTTTTGAATGCAGAAATCAACAGTTGAATAATTTGGTTTGTACTATTCTGATTAACAGTTGTCTTTCTAATCACTACTAGAAATAAGTTGATCAGGTTGTAGTGTACAATAAAAATTGAAAAGGATTATTTATAAGAGAGGACAAGACACTATATGAGATATGGTGAAGAATTAATCCCTCAATGAAGTATTTTTTTTGTTTTTAGAAGTAAATATTTCATCCAAAACATAAAAGGAAATCAAGGGAAGTATGGTGATTCTGTAGATGATGGAATGTTCCTGGGATACTCAATAAAGTTTAAATCATACAAATACGAAAATAATACCCATAGAAATATTTTTTGAAGAATTAATGTCAAAACCATTAAGGGTAATACTTTGAATAACTCAAGGATCTTATATGATGATATGATTGTAGATAAATTGGAAAGAAAAAAAATTACATATCCAAATACAAAATTAGGGGAAGGCTTTCCCAATATTAAATGCACTCAAAATGATAATGATTAATAAGTTGAATTAGATTAGGAAACCATTTTTTGTAGAAACTCTACCATAATTTCATATGAGAAATAGAAGAGCCAAATTTTATAAATTTGACATCATTGGGTATTGGATTGTGCCTATACATACAAGGAGAAAGAGGAAATAATCGCATTTTCCATCCTACCAATTGAAGAACCGACCTAATTTGATGAATAAGTAAAGGGTGAATCATAGGTTAAGTCCATGAATAAAGAAATGTTTCATATTTATAGAAATAAAACATGGGATCTAGTTATGAGACTAGAAAATCACAATTTGATTGGAATAAAGTGGATTTTCAAAATCAAATTTGATGAGAAAGGAAATGTTATCATAAACAAGGAATTCTTGGTGTGTAAATTCTCTTCATATACTAATGGAATTTATATCTAAGAAACCTTTTCTCTATTATCTCAACTATATTATATTAGGATCTTCTTATCCTAGAAATTAAGAGAGGGTATAAAGTGTCTCTTATGGATTTCAAAATAGAATTTTTAAATGGTGTTATTAATGAGGAAGTAAACATTGAACAACCAATAGGATTTATGATTATTAATGATGAAAAAAGGGTTGTTGATTAATAAAGGATCTTTCCGGTCTCAATTAGGCACCAAGAGAATGATATTATAGAAATGGATTATTATATAAAGAAGCATAAATTTAAAAGAGGATGTTTTGAACATAATCTCTGAGTAGAGATTTCACTGATAAATCATTTTATAGTTTATGTATATATTGATGATATTATATTTATAAGAAGCATACATGAATTAGTGTATGAATTTAATAATCACATGAAACAAAGATTAGAAGAAAAAAATTATTGGAGAACTCACATAATTTTTGGGGAAATGGGTGATTCAAAAGAAGGAATAAACCTTCATTTGTTTTGTAAAGTATACAAGATATCGTCTGATGGAATCCAATAAGCATGAATCTAAACCAATGTTGACTCCAATTAGGTTGGGAAATAGCATGGAATTCATAAGGATGGGAAATCTATGGACACCACATTATATATTAGGATCATTTTATACATATTATATTTTACTCCAACATGGCCATATATCATCGTTCTAATATGTTTTCTAGATCTCTTCCAACGTAATTTGAAGTATGATAATTTTGCATCTGTTAAAAAATAATGATGTATTTTCATGGTATTCACAATTTTTTATTATACATTGAAACAAGAGGATATAGTTAATTATCATCATTTTCTGATGCTGACTAGGGTTGTTTTTTAGTGGATCAAAATTATACAAGTGGGGGTGAATTCTTCATTGCAAACAAAATATTGGGCTGGTTAAAAATTAAATAATAATGAAATTATATTATTACGGATGAATAAATGTACATATCTATGATAAAGGAATTAAATTAGCTATTGTGTATCAAGAAAAAAACATCCTGATATTGGTGATAAGTTGAAACAACTAATGGTGATACACTATGACAACAAGAGTTTAATTGTTCTTATGAAAAAATCAGTTCGACACTAACAAACCAAACATATTGAGATCATATATCCCTTCATCAAAGAAAGTGTTGATTTTTTTTTAAATGGATTATGTTGGAAATAATTATCAAGGGGATGACATTATAAATAATCCATTAGCAACATAACTTCTCAAAAAACATCGGCTAAACCTCAGAGTTCAGTCACCTCCCATTTCAGTTGGAGGTTCTGGTTGATTCCTCTCCCCATTCGTGTTAACTTTTTTTAATATTTTTGGGTATATTATATAGGTATATATGGGATATATGATATTTATGGTGTGTTTTTTATGTGTACTAAAGTATTATTATATGTTCTTTGGTTATATTTCCAATGGGGGAGTTAAGTTACATGTAATGAATTATATGATTTCAGGATTGGTCTGTGGTGGTATTTGGTCTATCAAAGCATAAAAATCCAATTTTCCACTCTTTTTTTCAACACCAATAATTTATCACATAGTACTAAAGTGATGGATGAGTTACTTAATTCATGAATTTTTTTAGTTGAGGTTGGTGCATTGTTGAATTTATCTATATATTTCTAACAAACCCAATGGGGAAGATGGTTGGGGATAAGGTTTTCACAGATGGAAATGGATTTTTTTGTGTTATTTTATCAATCCACAATATTTTTATCATGTATTTTTTATGTCATGTAACTTAATGAATCATGTGGATTTATTGTGGAAGGTTCAATAACTTCCTAGTATTTTCCATTATTTATCTCAAAAATAGGATGATGGATAAATCATTGTGAAATGTTAATTTACAAGGATAGATCTTTTTTAATATGGAAAATTCATGTATCTTATGATTATTTAATTTTCATGAAGATATTAATCTTCATAAAAGAATATTCCATTTAGTATCAAGATGTTTTGAAGCTCTGTGAGTGTTGTTTCATAAAAAATAGATGAGGTTTGATATGAAGATGGTAATCAATGCAATTATGAGAAGCTTCATGAATTGAATAATTTAACTGATGTTTCATGAAGAAATATGTCCTCTCAAACTTTAATGGTTTGCTTCATGAAAAGGTCACGGGGATATGGAATTATTAAAGAAATTATTTTTCTATAAATAGACAATCACTCATCTTTATAAGTAATGGATAGAACTATAAATAGGATTAAATGCTCTAATTCCATCAAATTTCTTCACAAAGATATTGTTTTTTGAAAATATATAATTCTTTTTGAACTCAAGCTTCAAAAAAATATTGTTTATAACAAATTTACACTATGGTTTTTTTAGAAAATGGGATTTTTGAATACTGGGAGCTACACGATATTTATGAGCTTTGCGAAGGCTGGGAGCTTTCCAAAGACTAAGAGCTTTATGAAATTATGTGGTTTTTCAAAGAATGAAACTTTTTTGAAACAGAAATTTTCTTTATCAAAGGCTATGATCTTTTAGAATAGTATTATTGAACATCTAGTTTTAGTGAAATGTGATATCAAGTGCATAAATTCAATGATATGGTGCAAAAGGAGTCTCATGCAAATTAGGGAAAAATAATTATATGTCTATTATATTGAAGTGACCTCTAAGTCAATAAATTGAGTATGAATTCACCCAAGGATGTGATTGAGGGGGATTTGATGGAAGTGATCTAAGGGAGTCTATTTTCTATCCTAAAAAGTCTTGTAAAGGAAATGTTCTGGGTATTAAGTGACTATATATGAAAAATTTGAATTCTTAGTACCTAGTAATGCTTAGTGGATTTAGGTATGATAGATATATTATCAGCGTATGATCCTTGGACTTGAGTTTAGTTGTGAACCATGTAAAACTAATGTGATTTGTTTCTATTAATATATCTAAGACTTTGAAAACTATGTGATTCAATTATAAAGGTTTAACATCTTCCTACCAATATGGGAAGAAGATCTATATCGTTTGAAGAAAAACATGACACACTAATTCACCCCTACCCTCTAAGGGTGTTCTAGGGGCCTACAATGATGAACTATTTTGATGTTTTCTTCTTCTATTTCTAGGTAGAATACCTAAACTTGGGCTCTTATAACTCATTATTTTATATACATATTTTTTCCTTAAAAATTATTGTAATATTCCTCCCATAGAGTTGGGTAATTTTTGAAAAACATACATTCATATATTGTCATTCCATTTTGTGTTTATTTTGTTTATTCATATTCAATTAGTTCTAGAATATCTTGTCTAGAATGAAAGGAATTTCAATATGGTCTCTTTAGATATATGTTCTTTCATCCATTTTCTATGTTAGGTTTCATTCACAAAACATGTTATTTCACCTTTTTCAAAAAGGATATTCTAGAGAGAACATTTCAGTCCATGGTATATGGAACACCATAAGACGCCAAATTTTTGTTTTTTGTTTGTGGAATATTATTTTCCATCATTATTTTTATACATTCATAACATTATTTATCAATTATATGTTCATATATTCACAATCCTCTGAGGATCATAGTAAAAATGGGCCATTTATTTTTAGATATTGATTGGTCATTATTTATTTACCAATATGTTGAAATATCATTTCTAGGTTATAGAGGTGAATTATGTTGTTTATTTTTTCCACTGAATCTAGTATATTAATGGATTTTAAGAAAGTGGTTTTCATAATCTGTCAAGAGATATCTAATAATTTTTATTTTATCTATAGTTTATTAGAATATTTTAGCTACTATCATGTATTTCTCCAATAAATATCTTTCATATTTTTACTAATGATGAAATTTACTATGAAATGAGGGAAGTCTCAATGTGATTAAAAAATGTTATGATTCATTTGAAGAGTTGAATAAGATATTTATGCACTATAAATAATATATATTTGTAGTAGTTTATTTTAAAGTGTTTTATATAACAGCCATGAATTTCCAAGAAATTAATATCCATCAAATTATTAGAGGTAATTTACATAAAACCATAAATTATTAATTATTAGTAATGTTTTATTACTAAAACTCTTCTAAATTAATGTTTAGAATCATTTTTGAGAAGTTTTAAAAATAACTCAAAAATTTCACCAGTTGAGGCCCCCTCCTTCCTCCAACCATTGATCTCATATCAACTACACCCACTCCTCTTGACGCCACAACATGATTCCGACTATCCTCGATGACATATTACAATCCCCTCAATCCTCTCCCTATCATCACCCTCCCATCCCCTCAAATCTTAACCCTATCGTATAGATCTCTTTCTCAGTTTCATAGTTGTATTGCCTGTTTTTTGTATAAATTATTAATATCAATTCATTATGTCATAATCATATCTTCCAGTTATTTTTATGTATTCCTAAATCATGAAATTTTGTTCCCATTATATTTATTTCATTTATATAAATCATTGTATTTGGTTTTATATTTATATTTTTTGATAATTTTGTGAAAATTATATTGATATGTTATTCCGCTGCCAACTTCTCATATACATAGTTAACTACTAAATAATAATTTATAGATTGATTTAATCATTTTTATGCCTATGTATTTGTAGTTTTATTTTAATATGTGCATCAATATTTGATTTTTAAGGAATTTATTGAAAAAAAAATTAACCCAATAGGATCCCAAAATAATTTATTTACATTTTTATGTTATTTTAATGATATCGTTTAATAAAAAATGTTATTGTTGTATTTTATACAAAATATTTGAAGATTTTCAGTTTCTTTCTAAAAGATAACATATACTATGAGGAATATTTTAGTATCAATTTAGTTTTCTTAATTTTTTTTTAAAATAAAAAAAACTCTATTCTATTTTTTTCATCGATGAGTATGAATTTTTTTCAAAGTGTTAAAAAGGATTATGTGTCTCAGTTTGATTATGCAATGAATAAATCTATGTATGTATTCTTACATATATCTTTTAAGTTTCTAAATATTTTAAATTTTAAATTTTATTATAATTTAGAATATATTATGATTTTATATTTTTATTAATTGTTTTTTAAGTGTGTTATATTAATTTTATGTTTTATTGTATGCAATATTTAATTTAAAAAGTATGTTGTATGTTACTAGTATAATTATTTGTCAATAGTACCAAAATTGATAAATGTTGGATTAATTTACCATGAAATACCCCTAAATATTTTAAAGAGTTGGAGACATTTTAATATAATTCAATTGAAAATGAATATGTATATAGGAGAAATAATTTTTCTTTTCCTACTTGTTATTTCAAACAATGGTCTAAATAGATGAAGTTTCTGAATAAATGATAATGAAATAATTTGATATCAGATATGCATGATGGATTTAGCATGTAAAATCAAACATAATAGAAATTTCAATCTTTTTACAACATCATAATCATTATCCTACCACTATAATAGTAGAGAATGAAATTAAAAACATGATTATTGGTGATATAGGCACTAAACCACATCAAGATGATGATCATAACATTTCTATATATTCTCATATATATTTCTTGAATATTAATATAGAGGATAACCTAACTGAGCAATCAAATGAGTTTTATGATCATATAAAAGATGGAAATTAAGAGTTTTATGAGGGGTGTGAAAAATATTGAAATATTCATTTTTACATAAATTGTACAATATTAAGTGTTTATATGGAATTACAAATAAATAAATTTCCATGATATCTGAGTTTCTTCATGATTCTTTCAGAAATTCTATGATACCGAAATCATTTTCTGAGATTAATAAAGTTATTAAAAAGTTGGGTTTAAATTAAACAAATATACATGCATGTACCAATGCCTATATGTTATATTAGGGGGTAGATTTATATGATGTGAATTGTAATATATTTCATACTTGAATATGTGAATCAATGAACAATGATTCATGTTTGAATGAATATTCTACTATAAATAAATAGAGAAATAAAGGTACCAAGATGGTTTATCATTACCTTCCTCTAAAACATCTATTATAGAGATCATTCACATCATATAAAACTATATATATATATTGTGTCATTTTACTGAAAACAATAGTGATGCATTTAGGAATCATCTAAGAGATTTAGTATAATGAAAATATTCTAACTCATTACATCCAAATTTCTTTGTAGACCATAGTAATGTGAATTTGGTATTGGTTATAAAAATATTTAATGAATTCTGGATTTTATGTACTAGTTAGATAATATATCAGGTTATTTTGATCCCTTAAAATTTTCCTCCATGGATTTTTATGAAAATTCATCTTACATTATTTCAATTATTATTATAGGTTAACAATTTCTTTGAAATGATATCGATGAATACATTAAATATATTATAAAAGAAATTAAATATTTATGGTGAAATTTTGTGGATAAATACTATTAATCAACTAAAAAAATGTTTTAAATTCATGTCACTCTCATGTGTACCGTCAGTGAATTTCTAGGATTTAGGAATTTCTAATGTCGAAATACACACACTAGCATGACATGTATATTTTGTATCATTGCTTTTTACTCTAAAATAATTAATTATTGTAGAACGTGATTTTTTATGTTTCATCATTTATTCTTTGATGTGCCTCATAGATTTAGAATTAATAGGTCATTATTTGATAAGAAAACTGATTTGACGCCCCCTTCAAAATTTTTGTCTTGGTTAGAAATATTGATAAAATGATCAACTATTACTGTCAAAATTGTTAAATAATATCTATTTAATAATTACGAAAAGAGAGTTTTTACCTCATTAGATGGTAGTGAAGCAAATAAAGGGATGAAAAAAATTACATTCTATAGACATACTTATTGGGAATTACTGATTTTTTATTATAATCTTGATGTTATGAACATTGAGATGAATGTGAGTCATAATGTGATTTTTCACGATAATTAATGAGATGGGGAAAAGGTATCATCCTACTACATGTAATGACCTATAATAAATAAGAATAATGTGTGATCTATGGACAAAATATAATTGTAAGTATCATATGACATTTTTTTATTGGAAACACATAAGAAACATATACTCATTAAAAGAGTTAAAAATGTTAAAGTAACTATGGAATATTATAGTGATATGTCATTTTTTGTTGAATTAAAACCTTATAAGGTACATGGATTGAAAATTCATGACTCATGTATTTGGATGAGTTATTTTATATCCTTAAAATTGAGTAACTTGTTACCTGATATAATTTCAAAAATAATAATTGATTTTGTTTATGACCATATACAAAATCCATGAGAAAATATTAAACCTTGATGAGCTTGATAAATTATTGGAATTAATTTTGGGGAAACTTTTCAGATGGATATGGTATTTCCCATATATTTTTTCACAATAATGATTCATTTGAGAATGCATTTGGAGAAGAAAGAAAAATTTAGAGGGTCAATACACTACCAGTGGATGTATCCCATATAAAGGATTGTATTTTTATATTTTCCCCATTATTGAATTAACCTTTTCAAACTCATAACATATAGATTTATTATTTTTGGATTTATTAGGTACCTTGTTCATTTAATGTTCTATTAAAATAAAAATATCAACAAAAATTCTCAATTATTTATGGTTACATAGTTGGAGAGTGTCTCATATTATACTCAAGGTATTTATATAGGATTGAGACATGATTCAATTCTGTTTTATGGATTGTAAATAACTAAAATTATATTCATTCCTTTACCAAATCAAAAATATTTACAACATTAGCACATCCAGTTGGAAGGATATCCTCATTTTCACTAACTCATGTGTATTTCATACAAACAACAACATTTGTGCTACTAAATAGTGACGTTGAAGAACCATTCATTGAATAAATGAAGAAAAAAAACAATTAGATAACCATATAGTTGAACTCAAAATGACAGTAAAATAAAAAATATATTAAAAAAGATATTATTGATTCATTTGTGAGTTTTATAATTTCATAATTGGTTTAATATTTATAATAAGTTGAAAATTATCTATATAAATACCAATATTCTCTATCAATTTATATATATAATAAAAGATTTTAATAAAGCTAAACTCTCATATGGTTTTAAAATATTTAGCTCGATTTCCATCAATATAGTCTAAGAGATTTGATAGCTATAACATTAATAGTTTTTTAATTCTTATATATTATCATAAATAAGTTCAAAAATTGGAATGATTAAAAAAATTGAAGTTTTTGGATATTCTAGAATAATGGTTGATATTATTAAATTAAATTATAATGGATATTTCCCTATTATGTTATTCAAATGATTGTGGGTCGATATTCAAAGAGTTATAAAGAAATATTTCTTACAGTTTACATATATAAAATTTATTGTTTCATTGATACTTGTGATCATGAAGAACATGATTTATATATTGTATATTCACAATATAAAATGTAATATTATGTTTATTATTGAATCAATGAAGGATGGTTTATTTTATTCCCTATTAATCCAAGATACTTGTATGGTATGGTAGATGGTATTGAAGAATGGTTTACTTATAGTGAAACTAGTATAAATGAAATGAGTAATATATTTTTCTATGATGTAATTGAATATATAAGTATTCCAAGGGTGGTAAAGGTGAAGATATCATGTCAATGGTTGATGATGACAATAAAATATGAATAAAAATGTTGTATAATCAATCCTCTTTTTTCATGTTGAATCATAATTTAATTATAATTACAAAAGGGTGATTCACTATTTAATTGAGTTTCTATCATGACTATTTTAATTTCACTTTAATTTTACAAATATTGATATCCAATATAGTGAAAATTGTTATTCTTGAAAAATCTTGAAGTCAATGATTTCCATTATGCATTTAATGAGTAAAAAATGACGGTATAATGTTAATATAAAATTTCTTTTATTGTTAATTATATATAATATTATTAATATTTGGATAAAATAACTCACTGGTTTTGAGTATCAAATTAGTTGTTTAAATACAATAAAATGATCGAAATTTTTTATATTGGTTATTTAAAATATGTGTTTTTTTTTCTCTTAGCATTTTCAATTGTTGTAACTACTTTAATTGTACTTTTTTTATGGAAATTTATATATACTAAAAGGTATACAAATCATAATAAGTCTATATAGTCAGATTACACTATACTACTAGTGATGATTCTAACACTATCAGTTATGTTATAAATTACTACAAGTACACATCCCAGTGATACATGGGTATTTGATGTGGGTGTTTGGATATCAGGTCAGTTGGTAGAGTTTCATAACTCAAATACAAATATTTTGTTACCCAAAATATCATGAGGGTATTAGTAGGTATCAATTTTTGGTACGTATGTAATTCTGATATTTTTATTTATTTAATAGTTATAAAAACTATTGAATATCTTTATGTAATAGATATAAATAACCTTAGAAATAAACATAGAAACAAAAAATGTTTTGTGGAAGAAATAATTAAATTTGGATGTGTTAATTGACTATTCATGGGTTCCTATGAGTGATGAAAGGGGTATATATGTTTAGTTTTTGGTCATCTTGAATTTGACTTGATGATCCTTAATATGACATATCATGGTTGGAGGAAAGTTCCAATTAATTTGTAGAATTATATATTTTATGATAAAAAATTGTAAATTAAAATAAATATTGAAAAACTATTTATTAATTTGATATTACTATGAATATTAGTGTTTTATTAATTTTAAAATTACTTATTTATAGGCAGTTTTTTACATTGTGGTGGATAATGCTGGTGTGTGGTAGTGGAATTTGAAAATATTTGTAAAAAAATGGACATATTTTAAGTGTATATTTAATTGTGAGTTTAGTGACATGTTATTAATCCTTTGATAGATGTATGATAAGGTACTATATGGGGTAACTAGAGAGAATTGGAAGTCTTTTTTTGTATAGGATATCTACTGATTTATGAAATTAATATTATAATTTGATAATATATTTGCATGATTTTCTTAATCATATTAATTTTGTATTTATCATATTTAATTTCATACTAATATATCTTCATTTTTCATGAAATTACCATGAAAAATACTATGGTTTGAGAGAAGAAGACAACCCCATATACAATAAGGACAATGAGTTTTGAAAAGAGAATACTGAGAAAAGTAATATTTTAATTATTATAATATGTGTGTGTGTGTTAACAATTATGTCACTATTATTTTATACTTTTGGAATTTCTAATTTGCGTCTGAGGGTGATATGATCCTAGCCTGGTTTAGTGCTCCTCGCATAAGAAATGGATTTCATTTCCTCCTATTCAAATGGTTAGAGGACTTTCTTATGTTGCGGGACTCTCCTTCTATAGTAGTTTGGGTTAGTTTCCCCAATCTTCCTATCCCTTTTTAGAATAAATCTATCATTCGAATGCTAGGTAATTTAGTTGGAAGATTTCTATGCTCGGATAGAAGAACTAGGGTTGTTTGTCACCCGGTCTCTCCAGAAATATGTGTTGAAGTGGATTTTTCAATGGTTCAAGTTGATTTTGTGTGGATTCTCGTAGGAGAAGAATATCGGGTTTAAGTAACCTGTTGTCTTTGAGACATGGGTTGATTTCTGCTCCTCATGCAACAAACTTGGGAATCAGATGGAAGTGTATAGGAGGGGGTCTGAGAACTGTATCCAGTTGAAGGAGGCAGAGGGGTCGATCTCTCATGATTCAGCTTCCATCCATGCTTTTATGTGACAAGACATGTAATAAGATACAAGTCCCAAGAGTTAATGACATTTTTTCAATGATGACTAATGATTTAGGTGCTCCCAAGTTGAAAGAGAAGTCCTTGAGAGGTCCTTGCCCCAAAAATTCACTATCCTTTAGTGAGACTGTTAAGGGCGGAGGGATAAATTATGGCCAGGAAACTGTGCAACCCCCAGTCTAGGGTTGTGTGGATATTACAGCTGAAGAAAGGGTTCTTGGGGAGATACAAAACATGAATGACCTGGGGGCAGTGTGTCCACAACACTAGGTGCCTGTCCATTGCAAAGATTCTTCATCTATCTTGATAGATAACAGTTTCTCGACACTGAACCCGGTTGGGAATTATAATGTGGTCTCTGAAGGATGGCTAACTGTCATCCCATGATGGAAGCACAAACAGCCCAGTTCGAGACACACAGATGATGAAGAATGCAGTGATATAAAAGGAGATTTTCACCCAGACATGGTCTACGATCAAGACACTCTTGTGGGAATTGAATCAAGGAAAGGGAAACAATGAAGTACCATGATTGGGAATTTCCAGGTCCTCAACGGAGAGAAAATATAAAGACCCTTTAAGGATAATTCAGACACCCCAAAGAAAATAGTCACTAGATCATCAGGGAAGGCAGTGTATAAGAGTGAAAGAGTTCCACCGCAAGGTCATCCAATGACGGAAGGTGTGGAACTGGCCTCCAGACGAGTAAGTAGAATCCCTCATCTACTATGGGAGATGCTAAGGGGTAGGAGTGTCCAAGGATGAATGAAATCCTAGACAAAGAGGGAATAAAATAGGAAGTAGGGTGGGAGGAGAAACAGACATCAGATCTAACTTATGAGGTTAAAATAGTGGGGGTGTTGGGGGATCATGATAAAATTGGTGGTGCTCCACTAGTGACTGCTGGTGGTTCACATCACTCTGATGGTAGAGAGGCCATGGACAAGACTACAGTCCTCTTTATGCATTCTGATGAAGATATGGTGGATACTGCCTTAACTATTCAAGCTTCCAAAGAGGATATAGAATGGATGAACAGACATCCAATGAAAGCAGATACAAACATGAAACATAGCAGATGGATCGAGAAACAATTTATAATTCTGACGAGAGGCTTTAATGATAAGAAGTTAACAGTGGAGGATTTTTTAAATACAAGGGACAAACTGACCCAACATTTTGAATACATTCTGAAAGACGGTTAGAACAAAGAGGTAACAGATCTATCCTTGAAACTATATAAGGAGGTCACAGCTAATAACTTTAAGTTAGTCTTTAAGGTTTTTGTTAGGTGTTACTATGTTTAATGCTTCTAGTTTTAATTGATGGTTTCACACTTTTCCAAAAATGTGTTTTAATAAAAAAAATTAACTTAGTAGTGTAATAAGATGTAGTTTTTTGTGCATACAAAGATAGACTACAGTTATGTGAATTAACTATCTCAAAGCATATGGGTAAATTAATTTAATTATTATTTTATTTTACTGAAATATATTTCTATTTTATATTCATCATGGTATAGGATAAAATTAAGGACGAATGGGATGAGAATTTCTCATAGTCATCATTAATATCCTAGAGTGAAGTTGTTGGATAGGTTCTAGGAAATGAGTATCAAGTTCATGTGTTGATGTTTTTTTTTTGACCGTATACATCATGAGTCTTTGGGAGGCCCTTGAAATCATTCATTATGAAGCCTACCCCTTCGGAGAACGATAGTAGTATTCATGATCCAACATCAGAGTAAAAAATTATGATATTGGATACTAAAATATAATAGGAGTCACACTTGAGAGCTTGAGAGGAAAAATTTATTGCATTGGGGGATGATTTGGAGGCTTAATTTCAAGTTGAGACATGGGGTATTCCTAAAGCAATTTCATCCATGATATAGTAGTCTAAATAGGCAAAAAATATTTCCTTTTTATATTTTTTTTATATTGTTGTTTAATATAAATTAATTTATGATTTTAAATTCTATAATTAGTGGCACTAAAGGATGGTAAACATCAATATGAGGGGACTTTATAATCTCGAGGGAGCCATAACAACATAGATGTAATGTCTGATGGTCTTTGATGTATTACTATATTTTATTTCTATAAATCCAATGGTATCATGAAATTTCAATGAAATTATGGTCTACTTTAATTCCTATATGACTTGTGTAATAATTTATATCTGTATGAAATTTTTTTTATTTTTTGAGTTGTCTTTTAATTACTATTGCATTTATTTTATTCATTCTGTTTTATTATTATTTTTTGAATCTCAATTATAGTTTCATTAATTTCAAGAGCATTTTATGTCATTTCTTAATTATTTTTGGGGGTTCAAACAGTCATTAATCCTAGAAAACTGATGTTTCAGTACTTTTTATTATCAATCTGCATAGAATTATCAGCACTAAATGTTTAGTAATTACCCTATTCATGATTTCGAGTTGGTTGAAGTTGTTCTTGGGAACAAATTTTGGTTTCATTATCTGTTGTTGAGATGTTCATGTTATTCACTGACTAACATTGATTGAAGTATATATTTTCTCCAATATATTTAAATCCATGATAGAGGATTTGGAAAAATATCTTGATTCATTTGGCTTTAAGATGGTATAGACTTCAGGAAATAAAAATATCATTGCTAATTCTTTGAATAGGAAGTCACAGGTTGTTTTTGTTAATGAGTAGAAATATGAGTGACATCATATATAAAATTTCTCAATTCTACAACATGATATCTTTATTGATGAAGGTCATGTTTTCTTAGTACCATTTACTTGTACATCATATTGATAAATTTTATTAAAAACAGCCAGATTTTAGATTCTGAGTGTAAATTTTTCTATAAAATAGTGCATGATGGGGAATAGATACCAACGTGGTTTTATAGTTATGGTTATTTCATGTATTTCCATTAGTGGATTGTTTTTTCGGTTGGATAAGTAAGAGTATGTGATTATATATTTTTATATTTAGTAATAATTAATTCATACATTCTCTACCATGATGTATTATATTGTTCAATAAAATTATTGGTGGCCATGTATGAAATTCGACATTGCTAGTTTTATTTCAAGATATTACACTTATTTATGGGTGAAAGTTGGAAATCAATGTCTATAATTAAACTTAATTAATTTTTCATTATAAAATTGAAATTAAGTATTGTTTCTATGGATTTCAATATAAGATTCCCATAATTTTCAGAAGGGAAGGATATATTTTGGGTCATTATTTATTGGTTGAAAAAATTTGTATATATTTATATATGATTAGAGAGACTCAGAAAATTAAAGAATGTAAATAATTAGGTTATGAAAATTATGTAGAATTATGGGACACAAAATATAATTTTAATTAGGATATTTTATTTAAATTAAAATTTTATAATGTTTTGAGAAAATATTTGGGTTCTAAAGTGAAGTTGAATGTGACTTTTCATCCATAGATGATTGAAAAATCATAGCATGCAATTCAAATTATTCAGGATATGATTAATACATATATTATTTGTTTTTTTGGTTCATAGAAAGATCATGGTGACTAGTTAGAGTTTTTTAATGAAAATAGACAATAAGAACCTATTCAAATGGACCTATTTCATTATTTGTGTGGAACACCATGTCAATCATCATTTTAATGGATAAAATCTAGTGACGTGTATTTCAATGGGCATTAATTAGTGAAAGATACTTATGATAAACTCAAAATGACTAGGAAGAGATATGATATAGCTTAGTGTTGGAAAAAATAGTATGATCATCATATACATCAACCTCTTTAGTTTAGTGTCATAGATTTTTTATTTCATTATCTCTCATCATGGTATTGAAATCGATGATTAGGAAAGTAAGGGAAGTTGGATACATGGTTTTTTTGACTATTTTAGATTCTTTAGAAGATCAGGGCCATTTAGTTTTATTTGGATTAACTATAATGGATAGTTCTATATGTTATATTTTTGATGTTTTTTATTAGAGAACATATGAAATATGTATATTTCATGTACTTCGATAAGATAATATGGAGTTGGAGTCAAATAAATATTTTATTGAAATGTCAATGTGTATTTTTGATCATAATGAGAATTGTTTTCTGGGAAAATTCAATCATATTATATGTGTTTAATGACAACATAGAAAAGTGTAATAGGAGACCTGGGAAAAAGAATCAGTTATTTAACCTCAATGGAAAGATACATTTATTGTTTATTCCAAATTATTCATATCAATGAAAATAAGTAGTATGGGGTAGAAGTTTTTAATGACTCTATGATTTTAGGTGCATTTGTTATTTTAATTTTTGATGTACTTCAATATATTTTTATAAAATTTTATTTTTGAGGTATTTGGGTGAAGGAATGAGAAAAGAGGGGGTGGAGGTTGAAATTATCAAAAATAATAATACAAAGAACCATCAGGCACCATGTGGTAGGGTACCCTGTACATAGTAGGGGGTAAGAGGTACCGACCCTTTGAACTAGACACCACGTGTTTAATGGATTGGTATAAGGTGTCATGTTCTAGTCGTCCGGTACTTAGTGTGTGCAATATTAATTTTTTAATATGGTAATTTCTTTCTTTTTATATCATCAAAATTTAGCTAAAATAGTTATTTCCATTTATAGTGGACACTCCTTTAAATTTTTTTCCCCTTAATATCATAGTTTCCCTCTCTATATTTAAGTAATTTGTTTCTATATCCTATTATAGAATTAATTTGATCCATTGATGATGTTTGATTTTAACTTTGTAAGAGCTTCAAAATTTTTATCTTCTTATGAAAAGTAATTGAGTTTTATCTTCAAATGAAAAGGAATAATAGCTTATCTTTTTCATCATCATAATTCTATTAATTTACTTTTATTTTGGGGATTTTTTTGATGCATTGTGTTATAGAAGTAATTGTTCCTTTTTTAATTCTACTTTTTGTTCATCATGTGTGTGGTAGTCAAGCTATTATACTTTTCCATGAATAATTTGGTAATTTTACATGAAATATGAGCTTATATTGGATTTAATGATTTGTGTGATTCAAGTGTCCAAATAATATATTCAAGATGAATTAGAATAATTTTACATGAATTATCAGGAATTTTAATAATTATATATATATATATATATATCAAGGTTGGAAATATAGAATTTAATGTTTTAAATGATATAATATTGAATACAATAGTGAGATGAATATTTAATTTTATTTAGTCATTAATGATGAAACTAATAATGAGAAAGACAAAGCTAAAATCTATTATTTTATGTGATTATGTGGTGGTATCTACATTATAAATCCACTTTTTTAATGTATGAATTATTGGGTTTTTGTGAAATAATTATTTGATGATATGAAGGCTTTGTTTTAGATTTAATTGATGTAGTAAATTGTTTTCATAATAAAGTGTATGTATAAATTTTTTAAAATATCTAAATAACTATAGAATCTTGTTAAACATTTTGATGATTTTTTATGGAAAATATCGGGATATGACATGATGTATAATTGTGAAAATTTCATTTGAGATAATTTAAAGTGATAATTTAATAGAGAATTATTTAATAATTATTATTTTATTAAGGAGTGGGTTAGTATATCATGAAATTGGGATTTTTATGATAATTATACATTTTGTAAATTATGTATTAAATCATAAAAGGGTATTTGAAATACATTTTTATACATTTTTAAAAATTGAATGAGTTATTATTTAAAGATAATTTGGGTTTAAATTATGGAATTTTGTGATGAAAATAAAATTGTGTTTGGGTTGTTTTTTCATAAGGACTCTTTTGTGGAAGGTTTAATAAATTTGGTCACTTACTAAGATAATTGGTTAGACAGAGATGAGATTTTTGATATGTGATCCATGGGTTTTGGATAGGTAATATGTTAGGACTGATGATTTATGATATTCCATGTGTTTTTAATTTTATATTCAAAAATAATTTGTTTGTCTATGTTATTCCATGATTGATATCAGATATTATACTATTATTTTTCAATATAGAAAAGAGACTATATACGTGAATTTTTTAATGACTAATGAATAAATTTTTGGCTAAAAATGCTGTCATTGAAATATTTTGAAGCTCTACACCTTATTTATATACAAAAATATTTACCTCTAAGGTATTCCTAGGGTTGTAGATATTACTGTTATATATTTTTCTCACAATCTATACATATAATCCTTTCATTCCTAAAAACTAAATTAATGGTGATTTAGGTAAAGGAAAGAGGCATTAATGACTATGAGATTAGATAAGGATAAATATTGGTGTTTTAAACATATTCATTTAATGTTGTGGGGGATAGGGGTTGTATACCATTTATTTCGTTTCTAATCCCTATTTTATTTTCCACATATTGGTGGTTGATTTTTATTTTTATGTTTTAAATGTATGTATGAATCATATAGAAAGTTTTACGATCTTTTCATTACATTATTCAAAATGAAGTTATTTTTTTCATTACTTATTATTATTTTATTTTTTAGATTGGTTTTTCTTGAGAAATGAAACACTAGATGGTAATTAACTCCCTAAGTTATATATTTAGACCTATAACAATAGTCATTATCACCTAGTGGTTTAATAGTTCACTTAAGGCTGTGTAAAATTTTTCCTTGGTAGAACAGTCCAGGTGGGGTGAGACATTTAAAAATAGTACCAGAGTGGTTTCTTTACAAATGTATATTTATTTGGTTAATATTTAGATTATATATTTATAGTTTGGAATTGCTAAATAATATATTTATGTGTTCTTATCTAGAAAACATGGGATTTATGTACATATAGTTAAATAAGTATATGATTATATTATATTATTTTATGAATGATATTTAGGGATATGGTTCTCACTATATTCAAGGTGCGTAGTGTATTATTCATGAATTATTTTGGTACATTGTGACTTAATATAAGTGTATGCACATTCTTTTCTCTAAAAAATTGATATATATTTAAACCATAAACAAATTTACTATAACCATTCAAATATTATCATTGATTTAATGAGTTTAAATTGGAGTTACTGTATTATAATATTTATGAGGAAGAAATAGTGACCTCAAGTAGTAGAATTCTTATGAGGATGAATTTTTTATTTTAGGAATAGAGTCAGATTAGGTGGGGTTTTCCTTAATCCAACCCCATGTAATAATCTAACAAGTGTGTCTTGGGTAGAATTATATTCTAGAAAAATTAAATCTCATAGAAATCACAATGAGATCTATTCTAGCTAAATCATTACCCATGACTTCCATCAAAGATTATCTTACCTTAAGATATTAAAATAATATTTCATTGGGTTAGTTAAGTATAATTTTAGATAACATAAATAAATATTTATAAATTTAATAAATTATATTTATCACACATATACACTTCAAATTTTAACTTTTAAAAAAAGAAATGTTATTTTAATACATATGTATTGAAAAAATTAGTAAAAACATTTTATTATTTGAATATATTTTCATAGAAATTTTCATTCCATTTGATATTCAACATATTATAAAATATATCGATATGAATAATATATTAATAGTAATTTAATTCTTAATATATCAGAAATAAAAATAAAACAGTAAATATATTAAAATACATTATTATACAATTTGTTTTCATATATCATATGTTATAATTTAAAAATTAATTATATCATATTTAGAGATTATGTTAAATTAAATGGTGTCCCAATTATTAATTATAACATTAAAATTTGGTAAAAAGTTTCATCTTATATTTCTAGTAAATAAAATAACTATAATGGTTATTTTTTAATCGAGGTTAATAAGTGTAAAAATCAGTAATTTTAGGAGGCTCAATTTTTACTCACATAACATGAAACATAGACATTCTAGATGAAATATTTATATTTTATAATCTTTCCCACATTTCTCACCAAATATTAATCACCTAACTCACATAACTCAAATGTATTCCATTCTTACTCCTTGTCTAATATTTCTTTTCATGGGAAAGTCCATCTTTTCACCTATAAAAGTGGTCACTTCCACTAACATCAAGGAATAGCAATAGTTCCAAATTCCATTGAAACACATCCCATTTTACCTAAAATAAATCTATTTGACACTTTCATAAGACTCTATTTAGAATATGTTACCCTATATCTTCTATTTCTATGAAATCCATCAAGAGAAGAATCAATTTGTCAATGTGAGTAGTACCATATTTATAGTATTTTCTTCTTTATATTCCTCATATTAGTTAATTATGACCATATCAATATAATTAAATTAGTATATATTATATAATAAAATTTTATTACTTTGATGGTATAAATACTATCTATCCCCTTCCAATGTAATTGAAAATTTAAAATGTCACTTACGTAACGTGCAAACTACCACCTTCCTGAGCGACATGTTTCATTTTTCATAAACACCTTACATGGATAGTTAAAATAGATATTTAATTAATAAATATTATATTTACCAATTTTTACTTATTCTTAATGAATTAATCAATTTCTACTTTCTTCTCATTCTATAGAAAATGAAAGTGCATTCTATGTGCATGTGTGGACTACCACATTCACTAAGCATTGTATTATATTTTTCATCAGTAGATTACATGGATTATTATAAAATATATTTTATGAATAAATATGAATATTATTATATTTCATTATTATGAATCATAAATAATGACACAAAAATTAAGGATCATTAAAAAGTAGTATATTAATATAGGTACATTAGTCAAAAACTAACTTCTCATGGTTTTCATTATCGCAAATCATGCCCATTGTTCCCATAATATGAACATGGGGAAGTGTAAAAAATTAAAACCCAATGATTTTAATATATATTATAATATTTTAATGAATAGGTATTTACATAAGAATAAGGTGTAATATAACCATTATAAAACATATTTGAAACAATCCAAAATACTAACATCTGATACTAAAAATAAACATTTACTAGCTAATGAATGTATATATAATGATTATATTAAAGAGTGGAAATGGTAATATATATGAATAAGGTTTGGAAAATGGTTTTAAATAAAGTTATTTTTTTATAAAATAATTTAAATCACGCTCAAGGAAGTTGAGAGAATATGTAAGGTATTTTATTAACCCAAACATGATTTCTTTTATTTATAAGGTTACTTATTGAACATTATTTTTCTATCTATTAAAAATTCACAAATTTAATATTTTATATTATATTACCTATCCTATATTTTAGAAATTTTACATTTTTAATTCAAATACTCTTCCTTGATGAATTTTATTCTCATGAAATTATAATGTTGTTATGAATAATTATCATCCTTTTCAATAATTCATTATCATGTATATCTAGATTATTTTCTCCAAAAATGTTTAATTTCTTATTCTAAAACCCACAAATATTTTAAATCATGTTACCTTAATTTTTCTCTTTATATCTTTTTGAAAATAAACATTAAAATTTTTTTGGATATGTTTTTCAATAAATGTTTCTTCAAAATATTAAAATCAATTTTTCTTTAAAATACATATTTTCGTCTTTCCCAAAATAAATCATTATCATAGCATTTATGCATTTACCAGGTTTCCATTGTAGTTATTTCTTTAAAATTGGTGTTTTAATTTTTTATCTTATTACCTTTACGTAACTAAATTTCAAAAGATACTCATAACATCATATTTTTATGATAATATTAAAAGAATTATAAATAACTTTTTTTGTTGTGTTTTATATTTTCCTCCTTATCTCATTGATATCTATCACTTTTAGAGTTATGTTTGATGAATAACTCTTTAAATTATGGTATAAAATACTTATTTTGGGTTATTAATATTTTGGTGTCAATTAATCCAATTCTGGAAGTATTTTAATGTGATTCCATTTTTGAAATGCACTGAAACCCATTTTTATTTTGTGGGTTATTGTTTATATGATATTTGATTCATTTCATATGTTAAATAGATATATTTTTGATTATTTTGGGGGCCTTATATAGACCTCTAAATAAATTTTTAAGGCTTTAAATCTCATCAGATAATGAACCATCTAAATAAATGGATTTGTTTAAAATATAAAATATGAGACATCCTGGATATTCTCACATCTAAAAGGGTGGAAATTATTAGATATGGAATTAATATGATGATTCATTATGCATATATTTATTCCATAGGTTATTATTATTCTTTGATTCCAAGAAAATTATATAGTTTCTTATTTCATATTCCAATGATCATTCTCCAAGGATAATGTTTATTATATCATTTTTTGATACTATTTTTTCAATACTATTTTTTCTATTGTATATGTTTGATTATTTTATATTACATGTATTTATATGGTAAAATCTAATTATTCAATTTTATTTTAATAATATAGTTTTACCAGGATTGATGTTTTCTTATTTCTTATGATCTAACCTTTTATGACATATCGATGTGTTTTCCCTTGATGAGAATTTGAGTTGACCCATTTCTTATGTTTCCACTCCCTAGGTTTTGAAGTTGATCATAACCAAGGAAGAGTCAAGAAATGGGTATAGTGTGGTTTCATTACATAGAAATGTTCACATGTATTATAAAATAATTTTCTTATGTATCTAGTCCCCAAATACACTAAATCTTATATTCTTGGTATTGTAAGATTATTTGTAAAATTTAATGAAAAACTTATGGAAATGATGTAGACTAAATATTTGTTTTCTTGTAGTCACCTCAGTTGGTATCAAATAAAGGATTAGTTATATTTGGGATTAGTCTTGTTATTTTAGAGACTTGGATGAGAATAATTTAGTGAAAACAATTTTAATATGTCTAATTATAAGATAATTTCATGAAATTTTTTTAAAGTATTGAGTATAAGGGTTCTTAACAATGATATTTATGTCTATATACAAATAAGTGGGTATAGGATACGGCATGAAAACACCTAACAGTAATCATATTGAAAAGGATGGGTGGGTATTAACTCAATATTCACTTAGTGCATTCCAAAGATTCATAATAACAAACCTAGATTTACATTCATATAAGATTTTATTTAGTGATTCATGATCTCTTTATGAATAATTATGAGGGATTTTTTTTATATTTAGGTTTGATAACCCAACAGGAAAAGAAACATGGATAACCTATATTTAGTCATAGATATTCATTAATTATGATATACACATTATATATGGGATTTTTATTCTAGGTTCATTCTTTATACGGATCTAATTTATTTATTCTCACCAATAAAAATTCCATTATTAAATTAATGGGTCAAAACCAGAAGTAATAAACTTATCAAAGAGTGAAAAGTATTATGAAAATATGGTCCCAATAAGAAAATATATGATATAGGGGGAGAATAAAAAACCTTCTGGAAATTATAACCCAACAGTCATGAGTTATGAATAATAATGAAATCCATTTTTTGATTGCAACTACACTAAGGAATGAGATCCATAATATTTAGTCTTTCATAAGACAACACCCACACTCATTATATGGATCTTCCAATCCATAAATTTTATATAAATGGATCAATGCTATGAAAAAGTTATTTTTTGTTCTCTTGTGCTTGGAATAAGATAAGTTTGTTCTATCTATTTATTATTTTTGAAGGCGAGGCCAAAAAATGGTGGAATATCCTTAAGAATACAATGAAAATGGAAGAATTAGACTATATAGAATATTAGGACATTAGGAAATTATTCTTTGTTATGTATTTTCCTCAAACACTTTACATGATGAAAGAGATATAGTTCCATGATTTGAAACAAAAGGAGGATGAACCCATTAGAACATATTAGGAAAGCATCACAAGGCATGAAATCTATTCCTTTAGTATTATCTCTAAAATTTAGAGTAAAATATATGATTTATTTAGTGCCTTAAAGATAAGTATTTGAGAGGAATTATCCATAATAGACATTCGAATCTATAAAATTATTATTCCATGTGTATTTAAAAAATATATGGAAACAAGTGGCCCTAATTATTGTGGATAGTGAAAAATTAATTTATTGTATCATAGAATCTCTAATTGTATATCCCATGGGGGAAATAAGGTACCTCTACCTATATGTCATAAATCATGGAGAAATCAACTGAGTAATTACCTCCAAGGAACAAGGAAGAGTTTCATGTGTAAGAAGACTGACCAAAAATCCAATGATTATCACAAGGGGATGAAGAGGAAAGTCAAAAAAAATAGAGTAAAAGAATATCCCAATTAATTATCCACCCACACTGTAATTATTAAAATTAAATTAGTTTATTCCTTACGTAAATAAATTCCATTACCATTGGTCTAATGAATAAAACAAGTATTAGTATCCTTCTAAGATAATTCAACAACAAATAATATATTTTATCTTACCACTATGATGGATCATTAAAATGAAGTCATTAAAGGTAGAATAATTCTCCACTCTAGAGATATGAATGAATTTTTTTATTCGAGTTCTTCATATTCTTTGATATCATGAAACTTTTCTAAGAATATTCATTTACTTACTCATGTATTGGATACTGAACTATCAGTTAAAACACCTGGGGTAACGACTATCACTTATAAGATATATACAACTTCTCTAAACGAAATTTTTTAGAGGATTATTCATACTGATATAGTACATCATATTTTGATTATATTTTCCAAAATATTGGATATGGATTGGATTTCGCTACATATAGTATATGTCGATTATTGGGATAATGGAATCTAATTTCATATCCCATATCATCCAATTATCAAATATCAATATGAAAATAGTCATGGACTTCATTTGGATGAAAATTATTTAATATGGGTCATAATACCCATCAATGATGGAATAATTGTTTAATTGATTGGGGATAAAGTCAATATTGGTGACATTCTGATTATATCACAATATCCTAACATCTTTATAGATGATCTTCTTTGTATTCCCCTATAGTGTAAGGTGTAACTTTCAATTGAACTAATAATTGGATCCATTCCTATCACAATGATTCTGTATAAAATGGATTCTATTAAATTGGAAGATTTAATGAAGCAGGTACAAGAGAATATGGAGTAGGGATTTACAGAACCCAGTGCTTAACTCTGGGGTGTGTGGGTCCTTTTTATCAAAAAGGATAATGGATAAATTCATCTATTCATTTATTATCACAATCTTAAAAAATAACTAAAAAAAGGTATTATATACCCTGTATCAATTACCCTTTCAATCGAATCATAGAAGCATAATATTTCTAAATTATTGACCTTCAATATAGATATCATTAATTAAGGGTCAAATGGGAGGATATTTCTTGGCTATATGTCTATATGATGTATAGACACTATGAATTTATTGTGATTCCATTCCAACAAGAAAATACTGAGAACATATTCATGGATCAAATGAATAATGTATTTATATAATACATTCATAAATTTGTGGTTGTCTTAATATTTGATATTCAAATATATTCATAGATAAAGGAATATCACATTGATCATTTTTGTATTGGGTTGAAGTCCTTAACAAAGGATAAACTATAAAACAAATTTATAATGTGTGAATTCTAGTGGAAAAATTTTAAGTCATGGATCATGTAATCACATGAATAGTTATATCTATAAATTCTTTAAAGATAGAAGTTATTGAAGAATGGCCAAAAATGATCATAATATTTGAGATCTATTATTTTATTAGGTTAGCACGACACTATCAACTCTTTGTGATAAATATCTCATGGAAAAGTAATTTACTAACCACGTTATCATTGAGGGGAGAAATTTCAATTTGATAGAGGAATGTGAATAAATTTTAATGTAACTAAAATGTAGTTGGTCACTCTAGATGTACTTACATGACCTTGTAATGGTAAAGGGTTTGTAATATATAGAAATGATTTAATTAATGTTTTATGATGAATCCGCATGAAAATTGATATGGTAATTTATTATGCATCACTTCCATTAGAAGTTCATGAGAAAATTTACTCAATATATGATTTAGATCTTGAGATAATGTTATTTGCATTAATTTGTTTTTGGAATTATATCCCTATTTAAAATTGAAATATATATAATAAACAAAATATATTTAAATATATATACACATATAAATAATTAAATTTGTTTTAAAGGATATGGTTGAAATTGATCATAGATTATGTCTACTCAATACATTAAAACACTGAGAAGGAAATCAAGGTCGGCAATGCTCAAGAATGATCATGAAACATTATAAATGATGAGAGTAAAAAATACCCAATTCTCATGGATTTTAATACTATTAATCTTGAATTAATAAGGGAGTTTGATAAATTTTACCTTTCCCAAATGACTACATAGACATCCATCCATGTGGAGATACAAAAATCCCCAATGGGTGATCTAAATTTAGTGAAATATTAGATAATATTCTAGATTTCAACTTTGAGAAAGAAATAATTATATGTTTTTTATCCCAAATATATGTATTATAAAATCAATACCCAATGAGGTAAATTTTGGATGATGTACATATAGAATCCTTCCTTATTTATCTTTGAATCATATGTATATATATATATACATATTGAGATTTGAAGACAAACTTCTAGTGGGATAATATTATGAGGGAGAGAATATGTGTCCCAATGCTTGGTATGTTAGAATTTTAAGTATTAATGATATAATTTTAAGGGTATGATGAAACCATTACTCATACCTGAATGGAAAAGGGAAATATCCACATTGTTTTGTTTTGTAGGACTCCCTGGGACATCTAAAGTCAATAGTTCTATTTTGTTTATAATTGGTCACCTTATAAATTCAATCTAATTTATTACCATGAAAGAATATTTATTGTATCAACAACTCACAAATATATATAATGAAATTATTAAGACAATATGGTGTAGAAATACTAATTGTATGTGACTGATATTTAGGGCTTACCATGA
Organism: Viscum album; assembly: GCA_963277665.1. NCBI lineage: Eukaryota > Viridiplantae > Streptophyta > Magnoliopsida > Santalales > Viscaceae > Viscum > Viscum album. The sequence goes on from OY728119.1 coordinate 1,514,298,712, forward strand.
TATTATTGAAAAGTCTTCAGCAAGAATTGGAGGTAGTGTTGAACTTCATCACTACGTATCTTCCTCAGACAAATGGTTTGATTGAAATAACCATTCAAAATAATGAGTATATATTGAGATCTTTGTCAATGTATTTACAAGGATTTTTGGATAAAAAACTACCCCTATTTGTGTTCTCATAAAACAACAATTTAAATTTTGAAATTTGAATGAAACTATATGAGACTCTTTAGGGGAAGAAATGAAAGACTACTACATATTGGGATGAATTCTTAGAGATGAAGATGAAAGGACCCGGCCTTGTATGAGAAATAATTAAGATTTTTAATTTCATTTAAGGAAATATGAAACCATTAAAAATAAGATAGAGTAATTAATCATGTGATTTTAATAAATATCTATAGTTTAATGATAGTGACAAGGTGTTCTTATTGATATCTATTTGGATGAGGGTTATGCGGTTTAGGAATAAGGGGAAGGTGAGCCCAATTTATATCAGTACCTTTGAGATCCTTCATCATTTCGGGGTTGTAGATTAACACTAGACACTCCCTCTAGATGTATCATAAGTACATGATGTGTTCCTTGTATTAAATTTGAAAAGGTACATACTAGACCCTTCACATGTACTGAACTCAGGAGCCATGTAACTACATCATGATATTTTATATGAGGAACAACCTATGGAAATCCTAAAATAATGAGACAAAAGGAATTTTAATAAGAACTCCCATTTTGAAAATGTTATATTGTGGAATAAAAAGTTTTAGGATGTTAACAAGAACCCAAGGGTGTATTGAGATAAAAAGTACCATCACATGTTTTCTTATATGTAATAAATGTTTTAAGATAAAATTATTTTAAGGGGGTAAAATGTAACACCCCAAAATTTTAAATTTTATAATTTACTAATGTGTTTGAAAACGTTATATATAAGAAAAAATGAAGTAAAATAAAAAAATAATAAATTTTAAAATATGAAAAACATTATAATAAAGTCATCCAACTAATGAGTGTAAATAGGAGTAACCACATTACAAAAATTCAGGAGGATGAACCGATGACATTAAATAGCATTAATTTTTCCTTATAATTCTTATTTTTTCAATTCTTTTAATCGGGTGTATATTTATTTGTGTTTCCCTAATAAATCCCATGTCAAACTCAAAAAGTACATCTTGATGGAAAAGTTTGGGGTTTTTGTTAACTCAAATTTCTTTTTCTTTGGGTTATAATTTTACTAAATGAATATTATTCATCCAAGACTCCTAAATTCTTCCATTTTCTATTAAATATGATATTCCATAAAATATATCTGGGGGATATGAAAATTTTAATTAAAATCCTCTACCATAATGAATTTCATTATCATAAATATTTAATGTTGTTTAAAATTCCCTTCCATGTCCATATTCTTTCTTTGCAAAAATATTTTTTTTTCTGATTTTTAAACACAAATAATTTTTATCTCATGTTAACTTCATATTTAGCTTTATTTCTTCTCAAAATGAAATTTTATTAAAAAATTTAAAATGTGTGTTTCTATAATGGTTTTTTTTTAATTTTGAAATTTTTTTTCATTCACATTAATATTTTTTTCTTTTACTGCATATTCCCTCAAGATAACCATTGTGTATTTATCAATGATCTATTATTGGTATTTCATTGAAAGCTATATTTAAAAATGTTTTTTACCTTAACTTTAAGAATATTATATTCGAAGGATTAATGTAACTTCATCATTTTATGATATTGTTAAAAATATTATAAATATATTCTCATGACTTCGATTCAATTTTCCTCATTTTATCCTAAAGATATTTCTAGTTTGAAGTTATGTTTTATAAATCAACTTTTTAATGGTATTATAATATATTTTTTTATATTATTATACTTTTTTTATCAAATAGTCCAATTCATGAAGTCGTTTTATGTGACACCATTTAAAAATGTGATAATTCCCATTTTATTTCCATGGTTTTTTCATGACATGATATATAAATTATTTCTTATGGAAAACATATGTATGTATAATGAGGGAGGGGACCTATATATTCCTCAGATTCATTGGTTAATATATTATATCTCACAATATATTGAAGCTTAGATATAAATGGATTTTTTCAAAACAAAAAGAGTTGTCCATCTTAGATATTATTAAAAATATAAAGGATGGACCTTCTTGGATATAATCACATTATGATGATTCCATGTACATTTGGTAGTGAATTATTTTCTTGTTATGTTATTTTTTTGAAAATTATACCATTTAAGAAAAATTGATTTGGTAATTCTCCATGTATCATTCTTATTATTGAATGTTTATAAAGACTATTTCCATTTTAGATGTATCATCATTTTTTATTATATACTCTTATATGGAAGAAACATATTAGTCCATATTATTATATCAAATATTTCTCCCATGATTCATGTTTTATACCATTATGGTGATCTAACCCATGATGGCATATTGATATGTTTACCCTTAATGAGCAATTTAGCACACGTCTTTCTTCTGTTTCCATTCCCAAGGTTTTAAAAATTAATATAACCTATGAAGAGTTTATATTTGGGTCTATCATGGTTCAATTTTAGGTAAAGTTTTACATATATTTGAAAATAATTTTCTTATACATATATTCCTTAAATAATCTAATCCTTTTATACTAGGGATTATGGTATTATTTGTGAAATATAAAGAAAATCATAATGAAATAATGTAAACTAATTATGTGTTTAGTCTGGGTTACCTAATTTTTTATTAAATGGTTATAAAAATTCAGTTCAAATATTGAATTATGAGTTAAATAATGATTATTTTTCCTAAATAGGTTATTAATAATATATTTATTATGAAAAATCAGTAAAATAAAAATGATGATATAACGTGATTAGTTTATTTTGGAAAAAAATGGGAATAAATTAACATATTTACTCCATATTAGAAATGGAATAAAAATAATAGTGATAAAAAGGAGGTTAGAAAAAATCACATATTCCTCAAACACAAAACATAGAAAAAATGATAAGAAAATACACCACATCCAAAAAAGTTAAAATCTTACCAAGAGAGGAATCACATTATTATATATGATATATCTAAAGTCTCTAAAGGTAAAATTGTTAATACTTCACTTGTAAGTGGAGGGGCTAAATACTTGGACCAATATTTAATGATTGACCTTCCATGAAAATAACAAAAAAGTTAGTTATACTATATAAAAGACCCCATTAGAAGAAAAACAAAAAGGATTAAACATTAAAAAAAATACAGAATGAATCAAAATATGTTCATAATAATAATAGTTCCACCATGATTAAAAAATCAATGTACCATTAATTATTATAAAAAATTGAATGATGGAATTATACAAATCCCATGAAATAAAATCTCCCCAATAGACTTTCGCATAGACTAATGTATGCTGCAAACCCCTAATTAAAACCCCCTAAGTTGGCTAATGTGTTATCAAGTATATTACCCATATTATTGGTGTGAGACACAAAAAACCAAATTTTCTTACTATAATCCATAAAGTCCTCCCAAGACACTATAATACTCTAAGAGGGATATGGTATATTCTACTTGATGGTATTCATAATGAACTATGAATCTAGCAGAAGGAATAATTTTCTCTAACTGAAAAATTATGAAATCTGAATTTTGAATATCACTCCATCTATCAATGTTCCAAATATAATAATGATCTCATTGTCTTTAGAGATTAATGAGAAATATCCATCTTTATGGCCATAAATATACCTCCACAACCTAAAGGTATCATATTTTACATGGTATACTAAATTTCTATGTCAATATATGCCTATTACATCACCTAACTAGAATGGAATACTAAAATAACATATTTGTAACCCATCAATGGAAAAAAAATATTAAGAAACATCCTGGATTCCTAATATCTTCCATAGACATTGTGTTACACTCCAGCTATTAAAAAACCAATCCAAAAACTAGCTCAAATTCATCACACACGCCACCAAAAAATGATCCATGATGACCATCACACTAGAATTTCTTATCAATATGCTGATATTATCTAAAAAACCCAACCATTGAAGAAGTAATGTAACCAAATAAATGTGTAACTAAAAAATGAACAGTAATTGAAAAAAAATAAGAAAAACCATCTATTGAAAATAATAAAACCATAACTAAGAAGGAAAAATAAAAAACCATACTAACATAATTCTTTCACCTAGTTTTCATCATCTACATAGGAATACCATGTAAAATATCATCAAGACCCAACTCAATTATTTTATAATTGAATCATACATAAATATTAATATAAAGATTATCATTTCTTTTCAAAAATAAAATATAGAAATTGGTAAGTGTTACTAAGAACTGTCAATAGAGATGTACCAAAATAAATGGGATAGATGACAAATCGAATCAAAATGGAAAAGAAAAAAATTGAAAAATTAAATGAAAAAAACTACTCATACTATATAAAAAAACAATAAGACTACACCGTAAAGAAAACGAACAACCTAGATAAATATCTCCTTTCTAGTGAATATAGGGCTTGAATATATCATCTCTATAATAACAAATTATCTTGAAAGGAGAAACAAATAAATCAATCTTTATAAACCTTTAGGGATCCTTCAATTTAATACTTCACAAAACCATCAACCCATGGAGGAATTAAAAAATAATTAGACCTAAATGGGGGACAAGAAACCCTTTTTTCTTCAAAAGATCATACATATATCCATGAATTTATGGACATAAATTGTCCAGTTACCCAAATATATTTCTCTATGAGAAAAACTATAAAGGATTCACCAAGTAAAATGCACAAGGGGCCCAATGATAATCATCTATAAAACATTCACCATAATAGAGGTCCTAAGGAGAAACTTGAAGCTATTAATATTGATCCGGCATGAGTGATAAAGGAATATATTTTATGCCTAAGGAAGAAAAATCTCTCTGACCATCATAAGAGAAAACTATATCAGATTCCTTACCACCGAATATGGGAAAAGACTAACAATACTATTCACTAACATGACACGAAAAACAATATTATTCCCATAATTGTAATTGAAAAATAAATTTTCGATTATGCATATAAATTTTTAGATGGTGTATATATTTTATAAATATTTTAATGTTGATTTACGACTAGTTTGTTAATTTTTAGAAGATCATGACAACTTATAATTGAGTTGATAATCCTAATATAAAGGAGGTTAAGGTTGAGAATTTTGATGATAATATATATAATAGGAAGTTGACAATGTTCCTTTTCTAGGTGAGCATGACATTATGGTGGAAAAGAAGATAATTAATATTCTTTATTGAATAATTCATAATTTAGTACTATGAAAAAAATCATGGAGTAATGGTGATGTCTAATGTGGTTTGAGATTTCTGAGTGTATTATCTTGTTATATTTAGAGGGGATTCTAGGCCTTGTGGTATTGAGGATTATATGGATGGCAAAGATATTATCTTTGATAGGATCGATGTTCTGAAGGGGAAGAATTTAAAGATTTTAATTTTATTTTCGACGATCCATATCGATGCTGGTATAATATCATAGTCTAGGAAAAGATAATCAAATGGATATTATTGGATACTTTCATAGAAATTTTTTTAAAGAATTTATACTTGAAAATTCTATGTATGGATAAATGTTAAGTGTATATGGTTCTATAGTAAGGTAAAATATTTGTTTATAATTTTGCTCAAAATTTATATAGTTTCTTTTTCTTTAACCTTGATATGAAATGAGGTTTTTATGGCTCATCGATTTGAGTTATGTTGAATTTTTAGATCCAATTGAAGGTTTATAATATTTATTTAAAAAATTTCACTAAAGTGGTAAATAAAGATCTTATAATGGAGAAGGTTATTTTGGAAGAGAATAGGTATTTAGTGGGAGTGGGAGGATCTCAATGGAAAGAATATGAAGGGAGATGAATATCATATGTACATCATGTGGTTGAATAGCCCAACCTTATCTTCACCTTTATTTTGGGGTAGGTTTCGATTGGAGTGTTATTAGTATTTTTAAAGAGTCCATATACTATTTTCCAATATATTCAATGGACTATCTCTTTTTTTACAATGTATGAAATTTATAGAGGTTTTTTTGGATTGGATATCATTGGGTGGTGGATATGATTTAAATTTCATGTAGGAATATCATGTATGATATAGTTTAGAATTACTCATTATGATTCATATGTAATCTAAGAGGTATGTTCATCGAGGGGTAATGGGTTCTTTGTGACTTGTTTCGTGAGGGGATTTTTTACAAAAGATTCAATCGGGCCAAGGTTATAATCATGGTGTATGGTTTAGTGTAATATTTGATTTTGGGAAGTCACCATAGAATCTTTTCAAGGGTACAATGATGATTAAAGGTATGATTCATGATACTTATATCTTGTTCAATATATTGTTTCATTATGATTCTTTTTATTCTGTTATTTTTTCTTATTTTTTATCTATCTTGAGTATTATTGTTAAGATTTTATCTAGTGTTTTTTTTTCATGAATACTATATTAAGAAGATGTGAGGAATCTATTATAATATTTCAAACTTTTCCCATTATTATTTTTTTTATTCAATCATATATTTGTTTTTTCTTCATTTTAAATATTAATGGCTTTGATATGATTCTTAGAATAGATTATTTGTCATATTTTTAGGTGCATATAGATTGTTACTTAAAATGAGTGGAATATTTATTGATATTTTGATTAATCATATTTTTTAGGGATAATATGACTATTATTCTGGAATATTGGTTATGATTTAGAGAAATTATATAAGATTACATAACATGAATAAGTTATTGTTTTCAAATTGAATAAAGGTTTTTTATAATCTATTTTACTACTTGTCGTAGAAAGGTATCACGATGTGTTTCCAAAATTTATTTTATGATGTATTAAATATATGGATGTAGAGTTAATGGTTGAATTAGTACCATTATTTAAGAATATATCTATAGAATCTTATAACATGGATTCAATTGAGCTTGGGGTGTTAAAGACTCAATTGGACAATCTTTAATAGAAAATATTTTTTATAAAAAGTGTTTCATTATAGGGTGCTCCTATACATTTTTCCAAGAATGTAAATGAGGGATTAATATTTTTTGATTCTAAATACCTATTATTTTAGTGATTATTTCTCCTCAAGAAATTTTTTGTTAAATATAGTATATCACATGAAACACCAAACCAAATTGAAACATGACACAATTTATTAAAATAAATATAATAAATGTAATGAATGTGTTGAATTGAAGGGTATAAATAGAGGTAACCAAATTATGAAATATATATAAAAATAAAATAAATAAATAAAATTTTAATATTAATTAATTTTTAAACTTCAATTACTATGTATAAAAACAAATAATATCATTTTATGATTTAAAATGGTTTTTCCAAAAATCGATTTTGATGTACTATTGATTTTTATTTCAAGGAACTAAATATATTAGGATAAACTATATTTGATATTAATGATATATTATAACTAATAAAAATTAATAACTGATAATAAATATAAACAAGAACAACTATAATTTAAAAAATCCACTTCCTACACAAATAATTTTCATCATATTTGATTATTTATTTTATAAGTTAATTTCATAAATATTAGAATTTTAAATTAATGCATTTTTTTATTCATCATAAAATTATTATCTTATAATTAAATTTGGGGTTTTTTTATAAAAAGGTTGTTTTAGGTGAATATTACAAAGGGTTTTTTATAAATATCATGACTTTTTGGACATCTTTTGCATATAAGTGTAACATAATTTTTGTAACCATTTTCCTGGATAAATATCTATATTATATTAAAAAAATTTCATTTAAAATTATGATGATTAATTTATATATTTTATTTAATTTTTTATATATTATGTTATATCTTTCCCCAAATTTTTTTAATGTCTTATAGATTTACTATATTACAATTATTTTTAAATATTTTCAAAATTTCAATTTATAAAATTGTGTTTTATTTTTAAAAGTAATATAAAATTTATAAAAGAATGATAATTTTATTTTTGGTCAGAAAAATAAGTTACTATAGTTAAAGATTTATTTTTCATGGTAAAAGTGAATTATGGTTAATGCTAAAATAAGGGGTAAAGGAACTAAAACATGTTAAAAACATGTTTCCAAATATGTGTTTTGGGTATGGATTGAAAACAATATATCATCACTTCACTATTATCCTCTTTTATGTTTAATATCCATATGAAACATGTTCTCCCTTTATATAAAAAGTTTTTATTTTAAAACTAATTAATTACATTCACTTATAAAAAGAGGCTTCTACCACCCCTTTTAAATAAACTTTATGGTTTCAAGACCACTTGAAACAATACAATTGATAGTTCCCTTAAATCAATATCCAAATTATAGAGTCCACTTGATCCATGAAAAATTGTTAAATCCTAGATTTCCCATAGGTAATCTATGATATGGTTCAATCTCTTAATAAGAGTACTAATCAATTCATATATTTCTTCTTCTTATCTATCTTTTTATTCCATATCTAGCATAAAAATTACAATATTATAAAATCAATGTTTTTAATATAGTAAAATGTTATTATTTATATCTTTAACAATTATCTACCCTTACCCTTCCTTATAAAAATTATAACGTCATTCGTGCATATGTGTGAACTACAACCTCATCAAAGCAACACATTTCAATTTTCATAACCTCATTACATTATTGGTAATACAGGTTAGTTTAATGAATAAATTGAATATTTATAACATGTTTTTTATTTTGAAAATAAAAACAATTTTCTACCTTTTTCTTATGTTATGGAAGATGAGAACTTCTTCTATGTATACATGGATATTACCACCATTTTCTAGTGATGTATATATTTTTTCATCAGCATCCAAAATAGATTATTCTAATAATTTAATTAATTAATTGAAATGGGTATTATGAAAATTTTAAGGTTTTAAAAGGGTTATGTTAATATGTAACACTTTATTAACATACCAACTCTTGTTCATCATAAATTATGCTAACAAGATCATTACTGATTCTATATTCATGAATTATTACCAAAATTATAGTGATATATTCCTTTTATATAGATATATTACATTATTTTAGACGAATATCCAATATATTACACAAACACACACCTAGAGGACTATAATATTTTTTTAATTTGTATTCTAGGTACAGAATCTTCAAATTTGGTGAATGATCTTAAATATCTTCCACAAATATCTTCTTCTTTAGTATTATTGACAAACATTGCCAACTAAAAAACTATATTCATTACCTTGGGAAAGGAAACATAAGAAAGATTGAGATCAGATGATCAATACAGGTAAACATGGGAGATACATAATCATAATGTATGTATAAGGGTATGAGAACAAGAGCATAATATTTGAAAACTATATCGTTTATATTGAACGCCAAAAACTTGAGTAATTTCATATAGATTGGATATTCATAAACCATGAATCATATATAAATCAGAGAACGTAATACATGATAGAATTTCATTGTCATATGGCATAAAATTTTGGCATACACATAACCATGGATAATAATTACCATAGTAGTCAAGGGTCCCTTCCAATGCTATAATGGTTAAATGGATTCACTCACTGAATCATCACAGTAGTGAAGGTTCACTCCCATTAACATCACAGCAGAAAAAGTCCCTTAATGAATTGGGTTAAATCCCTATTCCAATCATGTTTATCTCATGATATATAATTAATTATCTAATCAATTTGGGGTGATATAGGTACCGAAACTTATATAATGAAACTCATATGTATGTTTTCTACAAGATAAAAAAACATTCCTCATATCCTAAGTGAGGAAATAAAATGGGTTTCATAAACACTTCATCATACCATATCCTTTGGAAAAGAGAAAAGTTTCTTAATCATTTCATAATTTAATAATAGAATAACCCATGGAAAGGAATTTTTTTTCATAGTAATTTTATCATGGTATAAAATGTGGAAGTTAAATGGGTTTAATAAACATCTTGTCGTCCTAATCAATTTAGAGAAAGAATAATATTTTTATCTTTGGTGCGTATCCCCAAAAAAGTATAAGTTACATCAATGGATTCTTCTTAGATAGGGAATTATTTTTAAAGATAAATCACTTGGAACAGTTCATGAGGAAGATAATAGTTTTTTATGATCACTTTTTAGAAATAAATATATTTTAAAAATCCATTTATTTGAAAATAATCGTGAAAAAGTTATAAATTAAGCATTAAAAATCATTTAAAAAATATTTTAGAAAACGAAATTTCTTATTTTTAAGGATTTTTTTAAAACATAATTTTTTTTTGAAATAATTTTCATTGAAAAAGATATTTTAATACTTATAAAGGAAGATTTAATAATCATTTCAAATATTTCTTGAAGAAAAATAAAATTTTCAGTTTGAAAAAAAATCAAACCACAACATTTTTTGAAAATATTTTTATTTGAAAATAACATTTAAAGCATATAAATTAATCATAAAATTAAATAATTATCATGATGATGGAAATTTCCCATCATTTTGTACAAGTTAAAAAAAGTTTTCTTTAAAATTTGCGGTAAAATCCCAACATGCATTTTTTGGAAAATTACATTAATATTCTCTTCAAAAAAATTGAAAATTCAAAAATGGGTTAAATTTTAATTATTAAATAATATAAATAATTTCTAAAAATTTAAAACACTTAAAAAATATGGGTTTTGATGGAAACAATTTTTCAACCAAATAGGAAAATAAAAATGATTTTTATTTTAAAAACTATCAATAATTTTATGTATTAAATAGTGAAAAATGGTACTCTTAATTTTAAATAAGATGAATAATAATAGTATAATAAAATTCAAGAGTTTATTGAGATATTGATTAAAATATTTTATCATTGGAAACATAATCATAAACAGTCTTGATAAATGATGAGATTGAAACATAAAATACTTATCACTCTAGTAACTTTAAAACTTCTGTTCCATGATGGAATATCATTAAATGAGACATAAAATATCATGAGGTTGAATAATTAATTTAAATTAAATTTAAATTGGTATTCATATAAACCTTTTAAAATAATAAAGTTTCATAACATAACATACGTCTTCAAGAAGAAAAATTGAGACAAAAATATGTTACCTATTTAGTAACATTTTAACCATAATCCCCATGAAAGTGAGATACTAAATTTATGTATAAATACCAATAATTTTAAAAATAATAATCATAAAATAAATTCCTGGTGATTATATACACCACCTAAAAGTAATAGGTATTGAATATAGCATGTATCTCACTGAAGTAAAAAAGTGAGTTGGAAGTCCCTTGCTGTAAGTATGGACTTCCTTAAAACATGTTCAAACCACTTATATAATAAACATATTATTATATATATATATATATATATATTAAATAATTAGTTACCCTTTTACTAAAAATTCCACATTAAAATCATTTTTTGGGTAATAGCCGCTTTGTTTTTCTTATATGTTTTGATTTTTTATTTTCAGACCTGTTACTTTTATCATGGTTACCTCATATCAAGAATTATAATCTTGAAATAAATATCATATAAAAAAATATATGAAATATGCTTTTGAGAAATTAAGTATGTTATGATTGTGGAGACAGTTGTTCGTACATACACATGAGTAATGTTTCCATTTTTCAATGATAACTATAGAAAGAAGGTAAGTAATATTTCATCTTTTCATAATTATCATATGATAATAATTATTGTATTATTTCATGAAATATACTTATATATATAATTTATGTGTTGTGGGGATGAAAATAGTGTAACATCACTTTGTGAGGGCGGCAGTCTAAATGTACATGAAAGATGTTATCATGTTTCAGTGACTAAAAATTTAAGAAAAATATGATATAATATCATTTTATAATTATAAATATGTTATTAATATTTTAATTATGTCATATATACCACATATATTTTTCTTTATTTTATTCCATGTAAAGGGTTAGTCAAAAATAAACCACATCACTTCACAAGGTGGTTGTCCGTCGTACAAATGCGAGATGTTATCTTACCCCATATGGAATGAAAATTAAAATAGGTATATATAATTTAATGAATCCCTAGGTATAATTATTTTATAAATATTATATTTATAAATTATATACATAATCATACCCAACCTCTAGGGGTGGTAACAGAAACAAAATAATGGCATCAGTTCCCAAGGCGGTAGTCATCCGTACACACAAACGATGATTTCATAACCCATTTGTTTGAAGTAGAGATGGTTGTAGGTCATTAACTCAAAATAATTTATATTCAAAATAATTTGGTTATTATATAACCATGGTTTAATTATAATTGAAGGATTTAGATGATGAAATAAAAAAATAACTTGTAGAAGAACATTATGTTTTCATTATTGTATCCTCCCTAGGATTTCATCAAAAGCATTACAATGTTGATTTTTTTCACAAAAAAAAGTGAACTAAGATGAGTATATAGAAGTTGTTATGTAATTTGGGTTGTTATTGGGTGAACAAAATGGTTTTTATGGTGTGAATAAGAGAGTATATGAATGGCCTTTATAGGTGAGGTGATTGGAGTACTTGTAATTGTTTGAAAAGAATAAAGTGAACCCATATTTTTCTCATATAAAAACGCTCTAAAATAGAGTATTATATAAACCTATAAATTATAGGGTAGAATTACGTAAATTAAATATATTTTAGAAATTTTATTAGGTCATTTTAACCCTTATCATTTTTTTGACCCCCAGTAAGCACATTTTGTCTTTAAATATGGTACATAATATTTACTATTTTCACTATTCATTTGGATCAAAAATTAAGTTGATATTATTATATAATATAAATGATTACTATTTAAAATATTTTATACATTGTTTAAAATTCATTTTTGTTAGGTCCAATAGGTCGAATACCTTGAGGGGGTGAATCAGGGTATGGAAGATTAAAAATTTCTCCCTTTTGGATCTTCCATTTTCACTCGTAGATGAATTCCACCTTCCCAAGTACTGCTAGGTACTACAAAAACCTTTTGCAAACTGACTTGAAGATTTCAAAATCTCCTTCTTGGAAATTGTGAACTACCCTGTTCCTACACCTACTGTGTAGAAGGTTTGGTACACGAAACACCTCTCCTCATACTGCTTCTTCCTTCTGCAAACCGTTACCACCTCCGTGTACCACTGCCTTTGCTCCGCCTCTGCGAACTTCCATCCGTCCGTGAAATGTTCTCTATTCACAGACTGTCTTCGCTTCCACAAACCGGAGCTCCCCCTCTATATATCACTTTTAGAATTTTTTTCTCTCACATACTGAAGATTCCTCCTCCATGTATTGAGTCTTCCTTTTTAGGTTAAGAATCCCTGCAAACACCTTCGGCGGAATTTCTTCTGCGCAAACCACTTCAGCTTTCGTGGAATTCTTCCTCTTAAACAACCTTTAGAATTTGTCAAAATCTTTGACCAAAAATATGTACTCTAAAGATATTCAGTCTCTATATTAATTAGTAGTATTATGTATTCTTATATAGAAAATGATACCCACAAAATACACTAATCTAAGATTTACCAAATCTTAAATCTAGCTTTCACCTTATACAGATCCTTCTGCCACTGTGAACTACAATCCACCCACAAGCCATTTTTTCTATCCCATATGCATATTGTCTTTTTTCGACATGGTCAACCACCTCCAATGACATCAAACCATCTGTATACTGCATCACCTTCTTTCATGGACCATTTTTGTTTCGTGAACCGCTCCGATTCACCGTTCCCGCCGCTCCAAGTACCGCTCCCAGAACATGGTATGTGGTCCATGAATTGTGGTATGCGGTTTTCATCCTCTACCAATTTTCTTCCTCGTTCTTCATGTAACTCACTCTTATGAATAAATACTTCCTTGTACAACATCAATCTCTTGATTTTGATTCTCAAAAATTTGGCAAACACTGGGAAACTATGCCACCTAAAAAACTTATCTTCGGCAAACACCAGCCATTCTCAATTGTTGTCATCTAGATTTTTCAACAAAAAAAATCACACCAAAGACATACCAAGGGTACAACTTGAGGGATTTTTTCCCAAAAACTTCATATAAGCTGAAAATTTTAATTTAAACTAAATCCAGCATAGGCAGGGAGAAAGTGAGTTTTCAAAGAGAAAATGTTCAAATGTTAACATTGTTTTTATATCAAATTTCAATTTTAAATTGATTAAAATGACCTAAATTAGAATAATGTGTATATAATTGAACAAATTTTTCATTAAAAAAAGTTTAAAATATAATTTTACTTTATTAATAATTTAAATGAAAAGGAAATTTTCAATTAAAATTCATTATTTTTTACTATTAATCAAAAAATTGATCTTTTCATAAAATTATCAAATATTCACCAAACAAATAATTTAGATATTATTATTTCAAAAAGTAATTTTATTGTTTCAAATAAATTTTCTATTTTTAATAAATTAGTTGTAAAATAAATGTGCAAAAAGGCAGAAAACCCATTTTTTTGAAAAATATACTTTTTAAGCGTAAAATTTGATTTATTCTTATATATTTTATATAAAACACAGAATATTAATGATAATAAGTTCATGGAATATATACTATATATATTTCAGTAAAATAATTCACAAAATTGTTTTTAAATTTACGGATGTAAGGCATGTTTGTTTGCAAAAAAAGGTTATTCATAAAAGGAATTTATTTATTTTAAAATAGTTTTTATTTTCATTTTTAATTAATTGGACAAAAAATAATTCATATTATATACTTATGTAAATCCAATATTTTTCATATTTTAGTTAATCCTATTAATAACCACCATTCTAATGGCAAGGTGATAAATGTCATTTTAAATAATAAAAGTTTAATAATAAGACATTTTTCATTTAAACTCAATGTTGCATGTAATGCATGATAAAATCAGAGTTACGTGTAATTTAGGAAAAAATTAGTGTTATGTGTAATGAAATATGAACTCAACATTACATGTAATTCAATATATAGAAAAGAAAAAATTTCTTTGGAAAAAGAATTCCCATTATATCAAGGTGTTTCCCCATAAAAGAAATGTCTCCCTCAAAATTTATTACTTTGGTACTAAAAATTAAAGACTCATATACCCCATTACATACATTTATTCCTATATAGCTTCCTCAATATGGTTGTTTCACTACAAAAATTTGACTAGGTAAGTGGTCTTGTTTCATATAACTTTCTCTATTCCAATCATAATCTCTATCGGTTGTTCCTCATAAGAAATATCATTCTCCAATGTCACCACATTTAAGTTTAGTATATGTGATGGATCAGGTATGTACTTTATAATGAATGATAAATATAATACATCATGAACCTCATAGATATTTGGATAAAGAGCTAAGAGATAATATAATATTCTGATAAGATCAATATTTTGAATGGGACTCATCTATTTATGGATTAGTTTTCCCTTCATTTATTAAGGGAGATATTTGTAGAAATACATTCTCACCAAATTCATATTCTAGATTACATCAATGATTATTATCATAAAATTGATATCAACATTCTAAAGTAATTACATATTTCTAAATATCTATACCCTTCTCGGCCTTCTCATCAGCTTTCTCTTGTCCCAATGTATTTCTTTCAGTAACTTTATTTCAATAGGTTGGAGTTACACATTTCCTTTCATAAAGGGATTCATAAGAAGCATCTAAATGATGAAGTAAAATCTATTACTTAATGCAAACTTAACATTTGGAATTTTTTTATTGTAACTTTCATTTAAATCCATTGAAGAAGATATTAGAATATCCTATTTTATTTAAATTATTCTCAAACATAATATCTTTCTACGGATGATATGCAGTGATGAAACTCAACTCAATATCAAGATCTTGTAGAAAATTTCACCAAAACATCATGGAAAACTCATGATTTTGATAAATTACAATTAAATTATGTACTCCATGAAACCTTACCACTTTCTTAATATATACTCCGAAAAGAGGATCCAAAGAGAAATATTCTCATAGATAAATAAAGTGTGTTAACTTTTTTAGGTGATTGAATATAACCCATAATTATTTCAACATTAAACATAAGATAAAACCTAAAGGTTACTAGTATCTTTAAACATATATACAAAATGGTAAAGGAATTACCCTTGAATAAATTTGTTATTCTATAAAAAACCAAAGGGTTTTGTTACTATAAATTTCTTCTAAAATATCCCCAATCTTGATAAATTCCCATCACATAAAATTTCAAAAGGTATGCCAATTAATTTGAACTTATGATCAAACATAAACTAATAAAATAGATATGTCTTCTATAAGTCTTAAGTTAATATTAATTTGATACTTATGTGCATCCAGAAGATAATTAAAAATTTATTCCTTAAATAGTCACTTATCTTATACAAAAACATTTCCATTAGAATATTGTGATCAATATTATATTGATAGAATATAAAATGTGATTTCATTTTTCCATAATTCATGTAGAGGGATATAATCACAAGAAATTTCATGAAAGGATGGAAAAAAAATTTCCTTGGTCTCAATCATACATTATCAAATATGAAATTGTTTAAAATATAGTGGAGGATATTCTTTCCCTAAATATCATTATTTACTTCAACCATCATGATTGAATAATATTTTCCTTTGTTTTTTTATTTAGAGGTTGTTGTGTCTTTTCTACCTCATTATCCATTAGAATTGGAAATTTTTTCGTATAATTCATATACACCTTTCATTTAAAACATCAAACTGTGGGTGGGGTATTTGGTGTAACTTTCTCTCTATTCACATCATTAGATAACTTATTCCCATCAAATTGTAAATCAATTTCATGATAAACATCCCTTATATGTTTAAAACATTTACTAGTTCCCTTAAGTAAATTTCTGACATGTTTTTCCTACACATTGAGCATAAAGGAAAGATCATATTCTATTAATCATGGTCTTTTGAATTTCCTTTAAATTCAATTTTCTTCTTTTCAAAAAAACCATGATATTGATAGATAACCCTGACCTCCATTTCCACTTTAATTAAAAAAGGAAAAATAAATTCATAGATACTTATGTGACTTATGGATAAATCCCTTTGGAGACTTGGTTTTAAGTCCCTAAAGAATCGATCAACCATACTTTTAGAGTGGGTTATAAAATAAGAATCATACCATGTAAGTAATGTAAAATATGACTCATATTTACCGACATATTCATTATCATTTATATTTATCTCAATAAAATCCTTATTGATCTTCATAAATAAAATATTAAAAATGCACATGTTGAAAAATATCTTCATGAACTCATCCCAATACATGAAGTAAATTTAATTATATTGCCTCATATTATGGATAAGTGTTCACCCTTGATCTTCTTGTAATTCCAAATATTCGATAACCAAAATGAATTTCTCATTCTCCAAACACTGGATGATGGAATATATCCTTTTAGGGGAGCTGATCCATTGCTTAGTAACTAGTGTATCACGAGTCCCACTGAAATAAGGTGGGTGTCTCTTCATGAAGTACTAAACAGAATATTGTTCCATTATTTTCTCATTTGTAAATCTAGTATGATTCATAACTTGAGAATGTTGTGTGATAATAGCAATACTATTTTCATTCCAGGACCCCTGATGTTTTATTTCTCAGGAGGAAAAAAATTTTATTTTATGTCACACTCATTACTAATACATTTACATCATGTTCCAACCATTCACTAATACCAAAATCATAGTTTGAGAAACACGAATCATAATAGGAAACCAAATAATCCTAAAAATAATTTATAAGATGTCTAAATTTTGAAACCTTCTTTTTAATTTATTAAATCTTAAGTTTATCATAGTCTATTCATAGTCACTATCTATTTAAATCTTTCATGGTGGTTTGTAAAGTGTATGAGGATTCTTAAAGCATATCATCTCGGACTGTAAAACAAGGTCTCCAGTAAGTCCTAGTACCGTTCACTAGGTGATGATTGAGTCTAGATAAATGACCCATTTTGGAGTTATTACCCCTAGTTACCTCTGTTCCAGATCCATATCCACATATAATATCCAAATAGGGATTTTATTTCTTATAAACCACATTCTCTATCCTTTACCAATATTCTAGTACACTTTCCTAAACGTTGGCTCATACTTAGAATTATCCTTAGATATGCCCCAAGGAATATACATATAAATATACCTAGTTATTTCACCAAATTATTCTCATCATAGTTTCAAAATATTATCGTATCCATTCTTATGATACTAACTATAGTGACCTAGGATTTGAATAAATGTATATTTTATCCTTTTAGATGAATGTTCAATATTTTATACCAACACATACCTAAGGACTGTAATGGTTTTGTGTATATGGGGACAAGGTGAACTATATTCTAATTTCATGAATGTTATTCAACATATCCCTTAATTATCTTCACTCTTAGTACTCTTCAAAAAGACACTATATTTAAAACAATTATTAATGACCTTGGGAGAGGAAACATAAAAAAGGCTATGCTTAGATTTTCAGTAAGGGTAAACAAGAGAGATAAGTAAGAAAAATGTGATTATAAGGGGATGAAAACGTGAGAAAAGCATTTGAAAACCATACTCATCATATCAAAGACCATAAACATGATTCATGGAATTAATATTAGAAGTTCATAAGACTTTAATCATAATAAAATGATAGGACATGATCCATAAGGTGATGAAATTGTCATAAGATATAAAATTGTGGAATACACATAATCCTATAAAATAATTTCTATAGAAATCAAGGATCACTAAAAAGAAAATAATATTGGAATGGGTTCACTTCTCAAACTATCATAGTTGTTAAGGTTCACTATCAATAACATCATAGTGGACAAAGTCCCTTACTAAACTCGGTTCACTCCCCATTCCAGTCCTATTTATCTCATGTGATATAAATATTTACCAAATTAATTAGAGGAATATATTGGTCAAAATCATCATATAATTAAAATCATATGTATTTGTTCCATTAGATTATAAATATGCATCATATCATATCCCAAGAAATGAAATGGGTTTAATAAACATTTATCATATCATAACCTATGGAAAAGATACATGTTTCATAATTAGTTCATCATTTCATCATTTCATCATAGTATAACCCAGGTAATAGATTTTTTTCTCATAATAATTTTTTCATGGAACAACCCATGTAAGATAAATGGGTTTCATAAACTTTTTATAATAAAAAAATTCATAGATAGAATAATAATGGTATCATTGGTTCATATCCCCATCAAAGAATAATTTACAAAAATGGATGTCATCTTATATGGATAATTGTTTTTAAAGATAAATCACATGGTTTTTTTCTTGAGGAATGTAAATATTCTTTGAAAATAAAATTTTAAAACTAAAAGTACTTTGTAAATCCTTTTCTTTCAAATTAAACATAAAAAACATATAAATAAATATTTAAAAATAAGTTAAAACATCTCTTGATTGAAATAATATTTATACATTAAACAAATTAACACATAAAACATTTTCAAAATCTTTTTCTTGGAAAATAATCTTGAAAAATATTAAAGAAGAATTAAAAACCATTTAAAACATTTATCAAGGAAACTAATATTTTCACTTTTTAAAACACTTTTTAAAACATTAGAAACTTTAAAAATACATTTCATTTAAAAGAACCTTGAAATGATTAAGGGATTATTCAAATATAACAATGTTTTTGACTATTGGATGTTTCATTCATTCCGTACATGTTAATATAAATAATCCTTTAAAATTTTTTGTTTAATCTAAACATGCATTTTTTGGAAAAGGACATGAGGAGTCATTTATGAAAAATTGAAAAAAGTAAAACATGGTTAAAAAAATCTTCAAAAAGTAATTTGAATAATGTTAAAAATATTTTTTAAATTTTTTTTGGAATATATGGTTTTGAAATAAAAAGGTTTTTTGACCGATGGGTGAAATAAAAGAGATTTTTCTTAAAAACATATTCTAAATTATTTATTATAATAAAGAGTGGAAAAATGATAATATCACTTTAAAATATCTTAAATAACCATAGGATAATAAAATTCATGATTTTAATGAGATATGGATTCTAATATTTTATCATCCAAAACATAATGATAAAAAATCTTGATAAACGATGAGATTATAAAAGAAAATATATACTAAAATGGAAACCTTGAAACAAATTCCCCGTGAAGTAATATCATTAAATTTAACTTTAAATATTATGAGGATTAATAAAATACTGATATTACATGTAAATGGGTCTATATATACTCCTTATAAAAGAATATAGGTGCATAACATAACATATGTCTCAAAGAGAGAATATTGAGAAAACAATTCCTTACTACTTTGGTATATTTTGAATCATAAAAACCATGAAAGTGATATAATAAAATGGATTTTTAAATCCCAATAATTTTAATTATAATTATAATAAAATAAATTCATGGGTATTCTATACACCACATAAAGTAAATAGTTAGTGAATATGGAAAGTGTCTCACATAAGTAAAAAAGTGAGATGGAAATCTCATACTATAACTCTAGAATTCATTCATAATCATTCTAACCTCATATATAATAAATATAACATTATTATAAATATATAAAATAACCATATTTATATATATATCA
Organism: Viscum album; assembly: GCA_963277665.1. NCBI lineage: Eukaryota > Viridiplantae > Streptophyta > Magnoliopsida > Santalales > Viscaceae > Viscum > Viscum album. Next base: position 1,514,319,427 of record OY728119.1, read on the forward strand.
TACCATATATTATTTACCTATTTCCTTTTATGACATGTTTATTAACAATTTTATGTCAAAATGTCATTTTAGGTAATAACTAATTTGTTTTGATATATATTTTTATTTTTTATTTTGGGTCCTCTTACTGTGATCATGGTTTTATCATCTCCAAATTATAAATCATGAAATAATTATAATACTTATACAACATTAATACTTTTAGGACCATTCGTGAATGATGGTTTTGAGAAATGAAGAACGTAATGATCATAGAGACGGTAGGTCATATGTTCGCATGAGAAACATTTCAATTTTTTAATGATCATTATAGAAAAATGGTAAGTAATATTTTATAATTATATATTTGTAATAATATCATAAATATAACATTATTTCTTTAAATACACTTATACATATCATTATTATGGTGTAGTGATGAAAATAGAGTCACATCACTTCATGAAAGCGGTAGTCTATACATATATGAATAACATTATCATATTTAAGTGAGTAAAAAGTTAAGAAATAAAATGATATATTATGTTTTAAAAGTTCTAAATATTTCATTAATTTCATAATTATTTCATTTATATCAAATATATTTATACTTATTATCTTCTATGTAAAGCATTAGTGAAAAAATCACATTGTTTCACGAGGCGGTAGTCCGTCGTACACATGAGAAATGTTACTGTATCCCCTATTAAATAGAAATTAATATGTGTGTGTGTGTGTGATATAATGACTCCAGATGTATAATTATGTTATTAATATAATATATATAATTTATATATATCATCATACCCAACCATGAGAGGTTGTAATTTAAAATTGAATGACATCGTTTCATGAGGTTTTAGTCCCTCGTATACACGAATGATGATTTAATAACCCATTTGATGGATGTAAATATGGTTTTGGGTCATTAAATTAACATACAAAATCTATTTATATGTAATATACATATTTTTATTATATATTCATGGTTTAATAATAATTTAAGGAAGTTGTGGAAGAAATAAAATAAAAGTGATCATTGAAGAACATTATCACTTCTTCAGGTAACCTCTTTTGGTTTTCCCCAAAAATACTTACTATGTTAACTTTATTCCCAATATAAGGCTTATAGAATGTTATTGTGAAATTTTAGAATTTATTTTATAAGTTATTTTCTGAAATTAAGGTGTTTCAAATTGTGAAGAATAGAGGAGGTCAGTGGCCTATTATAAGTGAGGTGAGTGGAGAACTTGAAATGTTTTAGAAGGTAAAAAGATGTAGCCACTTTTTCCATCATGAAAAAATCCCAAAAAATTAATTAGTATATGGAATTAGAAAATATAGGGTTGAAAGATTTTTGTAAATATATATTTTATATGTGTTTTTAGGTAATTTTAACCCTTGAGTTTTTAGTTTAACCCCCACGTAATGCAAATTTTACCTTAAATGTGGTAATTAATTTATAATTTTTTCACTATTCATTTTTGTAAAAAATTATGTTTAACTTAGTAGATAATATATATTATTCTGATAAAAATACTAAATCCATTTTTTGAAATTCAATTCACATGTTGGGATAATGTTAGTTTAAAATTAATCTCGGAAAAGCGACGAGAAAACAGGTTTTCAAAAAGAAAATTTTTAAATGTTTAAAAAAATTTATATCCAATTTTTATATGAAATTTATTAAAATGGAATAAATTGGAATAATATATATATTATTTAACTATTATTAATTTAAATATAATTTGAAATATAGTTTACCTTTATAAATTATTTAAACGAAAATCATATTCTCAATTAAAATTCTGTATTTTTCACTATTAATCTGAAAATTACTATTTTAATAAAAATATATATAAATAAAACAAAGAAAATTTTTGTTTGATTATTTAAAAAATGAAGTATATATTTTAAAATAAAATTTTTAAATGTTTAAATAATTAGCTCTAAAATAAGTGCACATAAAATATGACAAGATGAATTTATAGAAAAATATAGTTTCCAGTGTAAAATTTGATTTATTCTAATATATCATATCAAAAGCACATAAGATGAATGTTAATAATTTTATTTAATATATACTATATAATTTTTAATGAAATCAGTCACCAAAAGTGGGTTTTTTATTTAATTGAGGTCAATTGTGTTTGTTCTCATAAAAACGGGTTTTCAGAAAAGAATTTCCTTTATTTTTATATAGTTTATATTTTCATTTTTATTTAATTGGTAACTAAATAATTAATTACATACGCCTATGTATACCATATATATTCAGAATTTAGTTAATAACATTAATATATTTCATTCTAATAGCTGTGAGGAAACTATTGTATTAAATATTACCATTTTAATAATAAGTTATGTTTCCCTTAAAATCAGAATTTCATGTAATGAAAAGTAAACTCAGTGTTATATGTAATTGAAGAAAAACTCATTGTTAAATGTAATTTAAGATAAACTCAATATTGTATGTAATGAAAAATATAGAAAAGGTTAAATTTATTTTAAATAAAATCACAAAATATCAAGGATTTACAAAAAAATACCATGGAGTAAAATTATAGATGTATATATCATTAAATATAATGTGTTAAAAAAAATTTGGATAATCTAGAAAACTATATACTTGTTACCAATGAACATGAATCAATATCATCACTTTAAAACATTCATGAGATACTCAAAATTGCTAACATCTAACGATGAAAAACAACTATAGATAACTAGAAATTGTGTAATAAATGATAATAAATGAAGAGTATATAGGGTAACAGAAATGAATAAGGATATTAGGTAGGATATTAATTTAGTTTTTCTTATGATATAAGTATTAAATAAATTTTTAGAAAATAGAGAGTAAAGGTATTTCTCTTTCATGAATCAACTTCTTTTTCTAAGTCATAATTCTCCTTATTTTACTATAGAACAGAAATAATGTTTAATTATATCATATAAAGATGTTTTATTAAATTATTCCCCATTTTCGTTAGTGGAATTATGTTGTCACATAAAATCATTTTCTTTAATGGGTGTAATTCTTTATAAAATTTTATGATGTTAAGAATAATTCACATCTTCTCCAAAATATCTCTTTCATTTCAATATACATGTTCAATATTCACATAATTATATTTTTGGAATAAAAATATGTTTTATTTAAAGTGATATTCAAAATTCTATTTAACTATTTTCGAATGTAATATTTGTCATTTTTTATAACATGTATTTTAATAAAGGTATTTTCAAAATATTATAAATTATTTCACTTTTATGTTGATATTTTTGTCTTTCACTCTTATTTTCTATAGATATTTTTTATATAATTTTCAAGGCTCTATTCTCGGGGAATATTTTAAACTAATATTTTATAAAGGTTTCATATTACCTTCTATGAAATCATTTTTGAAAGAGACTCAAAACATTTTCTTTTTATGATAATGTTTTAGGAAATATCTTTTTATGATTTAACATCCATTTTACACTTTTTATACAAATTATACGCCTCCTAGGGAATTATATTTTAGGAATCAATTGATAAATTACAATTTGAAATAATGCTTTTGGGTGATTCAATGTTTGGTATCAATCTCTCCAATCCCTAAAGTCATTTTATGTGATACCATTTGGAAATGATATGAAATCCATATTTTTTAAGCGGTTTATTTATGTAATTATTAATTTCTTATGGAACACATATGTATGGATTATGATGGGTGGAGACCTATAAATCCCATAAAATCAATGGAAAATTCTTTATATCTCATTAGATAATGAAGTGTGGTGGTTATTAAAAATTCTCACAACTTATCTTGCGAGCCTTCTTGAATATGATCACAAATTAAAGTGTGGTACTTCTTGAAAATTATCACAATATAATGATTTCCCTATTCTTATTCAGATTCCATGGTTTCTTATTATGATATGTTTCAATGGAATGACACATTTCAATGTCATACGTCTATGATTTTTCTACATGCCTCAGGATTATTATCTCATGATTCCAGACTCTTTTTCCATGTTTTATGTTTTTTCATATGAGATTACATTTCTTTATATTATGACTTATAGTCAACTATTATTGTTCCGAATCATTTTTAATATGATATTTCTTTCATTATCTTATTTTCTCACATTTTTATGATCCTACCCTTGATGACATATTGAGAATTATTTTTCTCATATTGCTCATTTTAGATTATAATATTCTTAATCTTACATTCCCTAATTTATAAAGAATAGTTAATATTATGAGAAGTATAGAAGTGGTTCTAGAGAGTTTTTATAGTCAATAAATGATCAAAAATATTAAAAAATAAGTTTCTTATATAGCTATCCCCCAAAGACCCTAATTCTTAGGTTCTTGGAATTATGAGATTATTTTTACAAATTAATGTTTATCTTATAAAAATAATGCAAAAATAATGATATGTTGATCTTAGGTAACCTCAATTGGTATCAAAGTAGTGTTTAGTAATTTTTTATAATTATATTAGTTATTTTTAGTGATTAGGACTAGTAAAAATTAGAAAAACCCTAAGGATAAGTCTATGTATTGGATAACCTCCCCTTGTTTTAGTAAATTAAATAATATGTGATTTCATAGTAATGCAATACCTATCTAGATAAAAACACATGGATCCTTGATCAAAAACTTATACACATAGTGTTAAAAAAATATGCAATGTTTCATTGGGAATTAACTCGATATTCACTTAGGGCCTAAAGTAGAGTCATTACTACATACCAGGTTTGACACTCTAGGGGATATGATATGTTGATCCACATTCTCTTTATAAGACATTATAAATTATTTTAGAACCATTTTATCTTATGGTCAGAGAAATTATTAAGAAATTAGAAATGAATAAAGGAGATGGAAACCTATAAATTTATAAGTTACTACATGTTTTTCATTTATGGTTTATCCATTTTATGATAATATTTTTTTATTATATTTAGTATTCTTATCTTTTACATTCATTTATTTATGTGATGGATGTAGAAAGGAAAATCCATGTTAACAATGCTTGAAATTGGGAATGTGATAGTTGTCCTAATGAGAAACCAAATGAGATGGTAGATGGTAATACATAATATTGTCTTGATTCTCACTCCACTATACCAAGATATGAATATTAATGAATACTATATTTAGATCTCAAAGACACCAAGGAACTATAAGATTTCATTTTTTCATTTAAAATTAGAACATCCACCCTGATTTAGAGGCTCTTCCAATTCGGTTATTTCTAAGAAATGGATTAAGGTGATGGAAAAGATATTTTTCATTATTTAGTGTTCAAATATGAGAAGTTTGTCATTGTTGTTTATCATTTGTAAAGTGATTTTTACCAATGGTGGAGTATTATTTAGAATTAAATGAAAAATGAGGAAGTAGAATCTCTATAATTGGAATAGTTTGAAATAAGTTCTTTATAAATTATTTTCCTCAGACTATTTTTATGACAATAGAAAAGTGAATTCATCAATTTGAAATAAAATTATGATGAATCCATTAGAACATGTAAATAAAAATTAATGAGTTTTACAATGTATTTTGGTATTTTTATCTTTGAACCTCAGAGTAAAATCAATCATTTATTTATTTTCTTAAATCCAATTAATTAAAATGAATTATCACTAAAGAAATTTGGATGATTCAAATATATTTTATGATGTGTGATTAAGGTGGATATGGAAACTGGAGTCTCTTATTATCCTGTATAGAGAAAAAGGAAATTATAGTAACATGGATACACTAATGATAAGTCATATTAGGAAAATAAATTAAAACTAACTATATGTCAAAAATTTGGGTGGAATACCTAGGTAATTGGCTCGAAGGAACAATAAAGTGTTTCATGTATGCGAATATTGATCAGAAATTATTGATTTTCATAAGGGGTGAATATGTAAGTCTATGAAGTAGAAAAAAATAATTCCCAAACATATACTCTACCTACACTTTAGTGATTCAAAATAAAGTAGTTTAAAAATTATGAAAATAAATAACCTAACCCTAAATATAACGAAGGTAATAGGCCTTAGAGACCACATAAACCAAGGGATCAAGGGAGAGTGTCTATTATCACTAATATTGGGGTGGATCATGATAATGAAGATATAAAAGGAATAATAATTACCCACTATTGAGGTGTTAATTTCAAAATTGATTATGGTTCTTTTCATTCTTTCATATCATGCATGTTTTCTAAGAATACTAATTCCCCACCTTATGTTTTTTATATTGAACTATACTTCAAAACACTTTTTGGGAGAATTATCTTTTCTAAGATATATAAATTTTTATTGAAATTATTTGGTGGGAAGATACTTGCTACAAATGTTTTTCTTCTTCCCTTTTCTGAATTTGACATAATATTGTGCATGTATTAACATTCACTATATAGAGAATATATCAATTTTTAGGAAAAGGAAACATCATTTCTTTTCCTGAGTAATCTTGTTGTCAAATAGCATGGTATGGATGATTATGAAATACTTGTAGAGGAAAATTTTATATAATGCATCCTGATAGTAACGAATGGGGGAATTATTTCTAAAATGATCATGGAGGAATCCAACATTGATTTATTGACTATTATACAATAATATACTATTGTATTTCATATGAAATGCCTTATCTTCCCCTAGAGTGTGAGGTTGAGTTTTTGATTAAAATCATACTTTGATCGATGGTAATCTTAGAGAGTATATATTTAATGTATCTCACTGAATAAGAGAAATTAAATAAGATTCATACTGAGGCACTTGATAATGGATTTATATTCTCGAGCACTTTATCATTAGATGCACTAGTACTCTTTTTCAAAAATATGCATGGATTAATTTTACTTTTAATTGATTATCATGAGGTTAATGTAATCATAATCAATAACAATTATCATATTCCCTGTATTGATGATATGTTTGATCAATATAAAAGATCTATGTAATGACTCGTCTTCTGGGGGTCATGTCATGACTACCCCAAGCCCACCTCTCATAGGCGAGGGGCTGGTGACTAGCACTGGGAAGGAATACCCCAAAAGGGAAGGAATTTCCATTAAACATATAAACACACAGATAGGGAAAAAACATCCACCATAACATAAAAAGGGTAAACTGAAAGAAAAAGGACCAGAATACAAGCTGAACTAGAAAGAAAGTACAGTAAAGAAAGTACAAGCTCTGGAAGTCTTCCACCAAGAATCCTACCTAAAGGGTGGGTAAAGATCTCCATCAGATGTGATTTCATCACACCACGTCTGATGATCCACCTCCAAGCGATGTATATTCCTAGCTCCACACAGTCCCTATCAACATTGTCCATCATCGGCCGAAGACACAATAGGTGAGGGTGAATCCCGGGAAGGGGTGAGTATAAAAATAATAATTAGGGACTCTGAGACCCCCTAGGGTCTCTTTAGAATCCTCAAAGGCAAAATACCACAAATTATAAAATCACAAAGAAAGATTTCAGACACATCGCACAATGTAATGACTGAGTTCACACCAAGTATAACTTAAAGTATAGAGGTAATGATGATTAGTCATAAAGCTAGATAATACCATTCTACTGAGAAGTTCTAATATTTATCCATGAGGTGTTATTGTACTAATGATCCACAAAGGGTCGCTCTGCTGCTAATCTATGAAGGGTTACTCTACAACTGATCTACAAAGGGTCACCTAGCGCTGATCCATAACGGGTCGCACTACGGCTGATCCACATTGGGTCGCACTGCTGCTAATCCACAAAGTGTATCTCTCATGATGATCCATGAAGGTTCTATTTAGTGCTGATTCCCAATGGTCACTTTTATGCCGATCCACGAAGGGTCACTCTTCATTCTTCACATCACATCCATCCACTGGATTTCCTCACTTAACACGATTGATTTCCAAAGGATCTGCTCCTCAAACCTTCAGTCATATCTCCACTGCCACAAAGTTCCACCAATAATTATCCTAAAGGACTATCTTGTTTTAAGGGCTATAACGTGATAGACGTCGCATCGATCAGATGCCTGATCTGTAAGATATGATAATTTTTGTGAAAATTTTTCGGTTGGATTTGAGTCTAATCCAACTCGTTCATATTCCAATCTCTATAGAAACTCTAATAGATTACCTCCAAAGTAACAACCCATCACAAGGGTCCTTATATTGTAGACAGTGTTTCAGTCATACACGTGGTCTAATAGTTATTGGCAATCTAGTGAAACAGGACCGGTCAGGTCCGCGTCTTGTCCGTCCCGTTCAGGCTGACCCGACCTCACCCAACCCGAGGGTTCAACGGGGGTCCAACATGGGTCTAGCCCAGCCAGACCATTGGTCTCATGGGTGTGGCCTAGTAGGACGGGTCTTGCGCAGTGGTGGGTCCGGCCCTACGGCGCATGATCGACTCGTTGATCCATGGATCCGGCCAGCGGTTGGCCCGACCCGCTTGGTGGGGCGCGACCCACCTGTGGAAACTTAGCCCACATAGTGGGCCAGTTCTCTTGATTTAAAGTGGATTGTTCACATCCGGTTCTCTATATTGGCTCCAACATTTGGTGTCGCTCATTTTTCAACACGGTCGACCGATTCCTCTGCCCGCAGTCAATGGACCATGTGCTTCCAGCACACTGAGCAGATGCTCCTTCATGAAGCATTGACGAGCGCTACATCACCTCACTATCACGGCCATCTGGCCACATCTTTTTGCCGCTGTAGTGCACTGATAGGTAAACCACGATCCACCACTCGTAGATTCCACCGCAGGCCCCTACCGTCGGTGGGTTTCTTGGAAAACCACTGGATGCGCTCTTGTGGTCCATTCATTTCCCCACCAATGCCTTTGGTCCTCGGGGATCACCCTCTTCTCCGTGAAGGCTTCAAATCAGTATTTCCATTAATTTGAGAATACATCCACCAAGAACAGACTGGTGAAGGTTCTCGAGCCTTGTTCATGTCATCCTAGGCCCTCTACAATAGAGGTTAATAAAATAAAGGGGAGGTCTAGGGATTGAGTAATCATAATACTATCAACAAATCCTACACAAAAAACCCTAAATGAAAACACCCTCCTACAAGAACATTTGAATCCGCAGATCAACCCATTCATTGATTGATCTGCGCTCATTGTTTAATAATAATGAACAAGTAATTTGAACACATTGTCAAACCCTACCTTGATATGTTGGATTAGTTGAGGTCGAAGGAAGGTTTTTGTGTCATCGAAGATCCGCAATCATTGGCATTCGTCACCGCTCATTGATCTCCAGATCTGGTTCTCTAACATTCATCATCCAACAACTCTGTTCTTCATTGGAGAGGAATTTTTCTGGAATTTTTTCAAAGATCACATGTCAATTAATTTTCCTCTCCCCAACACATTAACACAAATAAAAAGAAAAATGTTGCCACATTGTTTCATTTATGAAACAACATCACTATTACTCTTCATTAACATGCCATTACTTTGCGAGTTAACCATCCATTAATGAGTCTCATTAATGTGTCTCGTTTCCACCTTGTCACTGAACTGAAGTGTTGTCCTCCGCTTCTCTTTTGTTGACAAAGAAATATAAAATAACTTTTTTAGTTATTTTATTGATTTCTGAATAGTCCAAAAATAAACATTTTTGTTCGGCCCTTTTTGGTCGAATTTAAGTCCTTTTTGGATGAATCCTGACGTTCAAAGTTCAACGGTGCCCTCAAATTTTTAATCTAATCACCGGTTCAATAGATACAAAAACCTGCACACACATTTACTTAAATGTACCAAAAAAGTTCAAATCCACTTCTGGGCTCACCAGGACCCAGAATCATGTGCTGTAAAAGCCTGTGGACTCAGAATAATACCATTGAAGTGTGAAAATTTTACATGGAAAATTTAGGGTCACTACATTCACCCCCCCCCCCCCCCTAATAGGGATTTATGTCACCAAAATCCTACCAAGGGCTAAAAAAAGGGGTATTGTGCATGAATTTGAGCCTCCCGCTCTGATGTTCTCTCCTAGATATTCTTATGATTCCACTGAATGTGCACCAGATGGATAAACTATACATAAAGGATCATCTTCTGTTGTTCTTATATATCCACCAGGTACTCTGTGAAATTCACCCCATCATCAATCTCTAGCTTGTTGTGGTCGATGAAATGATAAGGGTTGTGCATGTATATCCCCAGCTGGGATACTTGCAAGACATCGTGCACCTTATCCAAATATAGCAATAGAGCTACGCAGTACACCACCTCACACACTCTCCGAAGAATCTGAAAAGGTCCAATGAACCTCGATAATAGATTGCTGCCTCGACCAAACCTCTGTAGTCCTCATGGAGGGGAGACCCGTATGAATATGTGGTCCCCCTCATATAACTCCAAAGGTCTCAACCTTCTATCTGCATTGGACTTCTTCCAGCAATTTGCAGTCTTCAACCTCTCCTAGATGACCTTGACCTTCTTTGTGGTAGCTTGTACCATCTTCAGACCCACTAGTGTTGACCCTCCCAGGTCTGTCTAGCATAAGTGTGATCTACACGGTCATCCATATAGTCCCTATAAAGGCTCCATACTGATGGTGGTGTGGTAAATTTTGTTCTACGCAAACTCCACCAATGCTAGGTGGTCCCCCGAACTATGACCCAAGTCCAGGACAGAAGCACGAAGCATGTCCTCCATGTTCTGAATGGTCTGATCCATCTAACCATCAGTCTGTAGGTGGAAGGTTGTGTTCAAGTGCATCTGAGTCCTGAAAGCCTCATGTAATCCCTTCCAAAACCATGATGTAAAGTTTTCATCACAATCTAAGACTATCTTTGAAGGAACCATGGGTAGTTTCATGATCTCTTGACCCTATAGGCATCTCAATCTCTCTACTAAACCCTTCTCTTGAATAGAGAGGAAGTGGCCCGACTTGGTAAGTCGATGAACAATCAATTAGATGATTTTGTGTTCTCTAGATGTACATAGTAAACCCAAAATGAATTTAATCGATATCCCATCCCACTTCCATTCTGGTATCTCGAGGGGTTGGGTCAAACGTGCTAGTACCCCATGCTTAGACTTCACCTACTGGAAAGTGAGGCACCTGGAAACAAACTTTTCCACTACCTTCTTTATGCCCGACCACCAGTACTGGCGTCAGAGTTCCAGGTACATGTTCACTACTCCAAGATGTACTGCCATAGGGAATGTATGAAACTACCTAACAACATCACTCTCAATTCCACTGGTACAATAGTGCACCCTTTGAAAAGAATTTTGTGCTCCCCACATCTAGAATATCCATCGAGTGCCTGTCCTGTGGATATTTGAGCACGTGTAGCCCTGTAGCTGCTATCATTGATCTACGCCTCCCTCATGCACTATAAGAGGGGGATGGAAACTACCATCAATTGAAGTAAAACTATCTCATCTCTATCCATGATGGATATCTAAATCAAGGAAAAATTCTCTGAGACCTCATTTAGTAACTGCAAACTCGATCGTTGGCTGAGATCATCTACCAAAATGGTCCCCTTCCAAGGAGTATAGACTATCATTAAGTCATAGTCCTGGAGGAGTTATAGCCAAAATTCATTGTCTCGGGTACATATCCTTCTGCGAAATGATATACCTGAGGCACTTGTGGTCCGAGTAGATGATGAACCGCTCCCCTATCAGGTATTTTCACCACATCCTTAGTGTGAAGACCACTGCTGCTAACTCTAGATCATGAGTCATATAGTTCCGATCATGAGGTCTCAAATGTCGTGATCCATAAGAAATCACTACATCACCCTACATTAGGACACACCCTAGTCTTCCTGAAGCATCAAAATATACCACATAGTTGATGCCCTCCTCTAGAAACCTCAAGATGGGAGTGCTAGTCATGCTATTCCATAGATATTGGAAGCTCTACTCGAATTTGTTTGCCCATAAGAAGGGTTTTCCCTTATTTATCAAAGCCATCGTAGGTTCCACTACTCTGTAGAAGTTGGGTACGAATCTAGAATAGTATCCTACCAACCTAAAGACACTTTGTATCTCTATAACACTCCTCGGTGGATCCCAAGAAACCACCACATTGATCTTTTCAGTATCCACTGCAACTCCCACCTTTGAGATGACATGTCCTATGAAATGGACCATTCATATCCAGAACTCACACTTTGAGAGCTTTTTGTAAATATGGAGCTCCTAGAGCATGTACAGAACTATCCTCAGGTGTACAGTGTGCTCTTCCTCCAACGTTGCGTACACTAAGCTATCATCAAGGAAGACTACAACAAACCGGTCCAAGTAAGTCTGGAAGATCCGATTCATGAGTCCCATGAACATGGATGGGGCGTTCATCATGCTGAAAGGAATCACTAAGTACTCGTAATGTTTGTATCAACATTTGAAGGTCGTCTCCAGGATGTCCTCATCTCATATGTGAAGCTGGTGATAGCCTGATCTGAGGTATATCATTGAGAACCACTTTTCTCACTTCAGATGATCAAAGATGTCGTCTATCCTTGGAAGTGGATATTTTTTCGTCACGATCACCTAGTTTAGGTGCCAAAAGTCCATACAATGCCTCAAGCTCCTATCTTAATTCTTGGTAAATAACACCGGGAATTCCCATGGGGAAACATTGGGCCTTACGAACCCCTTCCTTTGTAGGTCCTCCAACTGTACCCTCCACTCCCATAGCTCTGCAGGATTCATCGGATATGCAGGAATAGATATATGTGCCATCCCTGGGTACAAATCAATTCATAATTCTACCTCTCTGCAAGGAGGTAGTTCAAGGACATCTTCTGGAAAGATTTCAACATACTCGTCAATTACGAACAAGAAACTGTGGGCTCGCCCCATCCTTTCATGACTCGTCATAGTGAGGCCCGCATCGTGACTCCCCATGCTTGCCTCCAATAGGACAGGGGATGGTGATTAGCACCGAGTAGGCATATTACTAATCGTTGGAGGCATTGCCTAAGTACATGTACACACACACACATCTACAAAATCACAAATGCTGAAATGTAAAAACATTAAGGAACAAGTATTCATGCATACAACTAAACACAACCAACAGAGTTCGACGGAAGGTAAAGTACTGAATGTAAACTGGGCCAGAATACAATCCCACCAAAATAATAGTCTGAAAACTACAAAGTCCAACCTATTAACACAAAATTTACTAGGACTACTGCTTGTAGCCGTAGAAACACCTCATCCTATAGGGAACTCAGAAAGATTAATCCAATCCTAGTACACCCTAGATTCCATAAAAAGGCTTCTCTTCTACAGAAGACATGACACGTGCAGGAAAGACCATGCAGGGGTGATTATAACAATACTCAGCAGTGGACCTCAAAAACCACAAAGTAGTAAAAAAGGTAAAGGTACAGACAGCTATGTATAGTATATTTCTACAAAACATATATCACAACCCAGATATACTCAAAACCCAGACTCGTAGTCTAGAGACAGGTCACACAACCATATACCCCCATCTAGGGTTTCAGCTCGAAGATTTCCACGAAGCACTCGTTCTGGGAGAACCCACTCCACAAGACTTATAGCTCTGATGACGTCCGTCCAAGAAGTATTGTTCATCGGGAATCATTATGAGAGGTAGTTATACTCATTATGGGAGACACGCTACTTAGTGGGAAAAATCACGATACACAGATGAGGATCACTACCAGGGCCATGGTGGATACAGCGACTCATCCAGAATTTACCTGCTAGGTAGAGGATCGGCACCTATTGGAGTTGGTAAGGTCGATGCCAGACTCTACCTATGGGTCATGAAAGGATATAGGATCTCGATCCGGGCCACTCGGATGGATGTCTAACTCTATCAGAGAATGTCCTGCAGAAGGGATCATACTCCGGTAAAAGGAAACGATGCCTGAACTTCCGGGGAACGAGAACAAAGGGCACTAACCCAAATGAAAGATGTCCAAGATACGGTGAACTAGAGGACCATTTCGTTTTCTAAAAAGAAAACGGCATGTAGAAAAGTTACACGCCATGTTGTCTGACCCTGGGTACTTCCCGTGTACAATGGCCCATGTCGTAAGGCTGGTTGTGTAGAAAAACTGAGTACACTGCGTGTAGTACGGTGTACACACCGTGTCCGAGTGACTGGGGTCGGCTCCGTGTACGTAGACCACGTGCCTATACACGGTCATCAACCCGTGCACACCAACCCATGTAATCAGTGCATGGGGTGACCAGCGTTACTAGCCTCGCATGGCCGTGTGATTGGGTACACAGTCGTGTACTCCATCTCTTGTCTGTGTACCCCCTAGATACACGCCGAGTCCTATGTAGCTGCCTCTTCCATGTTGTACTCACCGTGTCATCTGAAGATGTGTATTCAAACCTGTGTCTGTGTACTTCCCAAAGTACAGACCATGCTTTGAGGAAAGACTAACACACCATGTGACTAGGGTCATATACCGTGTGATTCTCTTCTTACCCCCCAAAACCCTATCTGATGCCTCTTGTACTACACGGCGTGTTCTTCGGATGTACACGTTGTCTACTCTGGAAATTTCCAAAAACGACGCTCTTCACCGGTGCGCCTTCTGTGCTTCTCTGACCATCGATCTGGTTGTCTGATCCCCACGAAACTCCCGGGGTTTGGTCACCCTGATGCCACGAAGCTTCTTTCGGTGTTTCCAGACCTCCAATAGGCCCTGAAAACATGATTTGATCTTCTCGCGTGAGGAACGCTCGAAGAACAACCCTTCTTGATCTGGTCTGATATGTAGTCCTCCATCATCTTCGCACCTCTGTAAGGTCACTGTGGTGTCGATTCTTCAATTTGGGGTTGTTGTGTCACAAAATGGACGTGCAAAGATCTTCTGTTCATCGCCCCACGAATAATGCAAAGAACGCACGAATGAAAATGGATGAAATCCAATAAAACAAATTTGAGGAATGAACCTCCACCATCGTTCGTCGCGGTGTTGATCTACTCCAGTTAATAGGCTTAAATGGGGCAGAAAATCGATAACAATGATCAACGTGGATTAATTCCCCATAACCATCCCAAATAAAATCCCTCCCACAACAACGCATGAATCTACGGATCAACATGTTCGTGGTTGATCCACGATCATCGTTTAAATTTAAAAATGGGTGAAACAGAATAAAATAACAACCCCTAACTTTAAGAAAAGGATCGATCATTGACTAAAGGGTCGCATTGTCGTCATCGTTAAGATCCTTCAACTTCATTGGCGCAGTGAATCTCAACTTCGATCTATCATTGTTCATCATTGAGAGTTTTCTCCAACGCTCCACGGATTCTCAAGAGGCTTCTCTCAATATTTCTCCAATGATCAATTCTGTATTATACCAATAAAAAGTGAAACGTAATTGACATTCAAAAATACATTGCATTATTAATGAGTCTGACTTGCCATTCTAGAATCATTATGAAATGCCGTTTAATTAAGGAAACAGTTGCCCCATTGTCGTGCTGTAGTGGATTATTCCATAAAAGAAATAAAATAAACATATGAATTTATTTTATTTATTTTACTTAAAACGTTCGAAAATTATCTTTTCCCCTCGACCCGCACCGGTCAAGGTTAGGCTCGTTCTTAGGTAAAGTCGTCGTCCCAGATGCAACAGTGCCCTCATATTTTTAATCCGGACATCCGTTTGGAAACTTCCACAACTGTGCACAAGTGCCGACTCACTTTCCTTAAAAAAAGTTCAAACCACCATTTCGAACTCACTAGGCCTCGGAACGATGTGCCATCTTCGTGCCCATTTTCGAAATAATTCTATATAATATTTAAAAAATAATACATGGAATAACCGAGACATTACACATACACCGTATCGAGGATCATGCTAGATAATCAATGAGTGATCAGCCGCACCCTCCTATTTGTGAGCCTATCTCATGGTGCTCAATCTTCTTTCTCACCCACAAAGGAAAACTGGCCTCCATCTTCACATGTACATTGTAATATACATCTCAAGAATTTGATCTGATTGTCAACTACTGAGAGCTATTTCATGCCTAGTATGATGTTTTAGGACATCAAGGCTACTACTAAGAGATCATATTTTAATCTCTATCATCTGAGAGTAAGGTCACACTATCGGCACCGTTGTGTGATCAATGAATCTCCTATGGTGTGGGTCTCCAATCTCAATGAGCGGGCCAAAGGCTCGGTCAAAATTTCTTAGTTCCACACAAGATTTGTGGTGATGAAAGAGTTATTGGGACTCATGTTGATAAGAACTACATCTATAGTAGAAAATACACAGATCATACATCGTATCATCTCAGGAACGTCTGAGTCATAGTCCTCGGCTACCTAGAGCTAGGACTATCCCAATACACCTATTCCTGGAGCCCCGGGTGGACTGGATGGTGGTGGTGGTGGTAGTTCCCCATACATGTTTCTACCACTTACCGCTTTCCCCACTCCACTACCACGACCAACACCTACTTGGTTTTCACGTTTCTGTCACTGCCATTGTCTTGGCGGTCCCTCAACCGTCTTCCGATCATCCTTGCGGGGATTCGGCCAGTTGCGAGCTATGTGCCCATGTCCGCCACAGGAGTAACAAACTCTGGCCTTCTTCTAACCTCCCCTTCCTCGCAATCTTCACACCTTCGACCCTATGTTCTAGGGTCATACTTCATAAGGTCAGCCCTGTTTGGGCCTCCGTATAATCTTCCTACTGCCTACTAAAGAGGAATCAGCCACCTGTGGTCTGGTGGTGTCTATCATCATTGCTTCTTGATTGGCTAGGAATATCTCCACCAATAGAGCTTTCTCAGGCACTCCATCCTACGTCAAGATGATGAGAGAAAACATCAACACCCTGATCTCCCATTGGAGCCCCTAATTGAGGGTCTGGGTCCAGAAGAAAAGGTACCATACCATGTCAGTGGAGTATCATGAGAGGTTGGTAAACCTAAATAAGTACTGGGCCACAGTTATACTACTCTGTTGTAGGTGAAATGGCTCTTAAATACGCACTAACCATAGTGTCGCAGGTAAAACGCCACTCTGAAGAGTCTCTCAAAGTCCAACCTGGAAAGAGTTGTCTCTTCATGTGTATAGAGCATCAGGCTCCACCATCTACCTACTATGACCTGAAGATGACTAGCAGCTGGGATCACCATCCGGTATGTTGGAGTCTCAACTAAGTGAAAAACAAGTTCCACAGCCTCCAACCAATCCTTAGTTACCTTTGGATTTGTCCCTCCTCAAAACCTCAGAGGCCTATGTCTCCAGAACTCATGTAACATGATCAGTCAGCGTGCACTGTCCACTGGTGGAGCTGGTGGAAACTGCTTCCCTATGGGTGTTGATGCTACTGGAACACCACCTGAAGGTTTCGTCACAATAAGAGGGCCCTTCACCGATGCCTCATCACTCTGAGGTCCTTCATCGTGATCTATCACTAGAATACTAGTTGGCTATCTTCGTGGATTCATCCTAAAAGGAAAAAATATATGCCACAATAAATAAGTTATACCTAGTGTGATGACTCAAAATTGATCAAGAGTAAAAAAATTTCAAAACACATGCAACCAGTGTTTTTGTGTTCCAAGTTGGAAAAATAGAATTCAGGGTCCTGGTGTATGGATACGTTGGTTTCCACACAAACAATGGACTCTCTGGACTGAAAGCCAAACTCGAGACACTTAACACTACTGAAAAACTTACAGAGTCTTAGTTCTTATTATAGAATCAACCACCCTCTGATAACTCTTTTTAATGACCCGTCCCCTAGGGCCCGTGTCATGACTACCCCAAGCCCACCTCTCATAGGCCAGAGGCTGGTGACTAGCATCAGGAAGGCATACCCCAAGATGGAATGCATTACCTTTAAAACTGTAAACACACAGATATGGAAAAACAACCACTACAATGTAAAAAGGGTACACTAAAAGAAAAAGGTTCTAGGATACAAGCCCAACTGGAAAGATTATACAGTAAAAAAGTACAGGCTCCAGAAGTAATCCACCAAGGATCCTACCTAAAGGGTAGGTACAACTCATGATTAGATGTCACTACAGCACACCACATCTGACGATCCAACTCCAAGCCTCGTCGAGTCCTCACTCCCCACAGTTTGAGTCAACGATGTATATCGTCGGCACAAGACACGTTTAGTTTGAGAGAAGCCCATGTAGCGGTGAGTACAACAATACTCAGTGGGGACCCTGATACCGCCAATGGTCCCTCAATAATCCTCAAAGTAAAAATACGACAGAGTAGAATACCACAAAGAAAGATCTCAGACACATAGCACAAAGTAAATACTCAGCTCACACAAGGTATGACATAAAGTATAGAGGTAAGGATGATTAGCCTTAAAACTAGATCGTCTTATTTTGTTGATAATTTCTCCTAATGATCAACAAAGGTTCATTTTACTACTGATCCACAAAGGGTTTCTCTAATACTTGTCCACGAAGGGTCTCTCTACTACTGATCCACAAAGGATCACCCAGCTACTGATCTACAGTGGGTCGCTATACAGTTAATCCACGTCTGGTCGTGATACCACTGGTCCACGAAGGATCACTCCCATGCTAATCCGCGAAGGGTCTCTTTTTATTCTTATCCATGAAGGGTCAATTTTAGGCTGATCCATGAAGGGTCTTTCTTCATTCTTCACGTTAAATCTAGACACTGGATTTTTTCACTTAGCAAGATTGATTTCCAGAGGATATGACCCTCAAGCCTTCGGTCGTATCTCAACTACCACTAAGTCCTACTTATATTTAACATAGAATACCATCTTGTTTTAAGTGTCCTAATGCGACAGACGGCACGTCGATCGGACGCCCGATCTGTATGATATAGGCATTTTTGTTAAAAGGGCCCAGTTGGATTCGAGCCTGTTCCAACCCATCCATATACCAATCTCCTCAAAAACTCATATAGAGTATCTCTAATGGTCCTCCCCATCATAAGGGGGTAACACCCCAAGATTCCACGGTACGTTTCCCTTTGAATAATGCAATAGCATGTGTTGTACGCAACTTCGAGTTCTAACACACACCACAACCAATCAAACTAGCCGTTTGAATAGTAATACCCACTTATTGAAATTTTATAAATTTTATCTTTCAAAATGGACTTCATTTTTGGATTTGGAATAATTAAATTATCTTAGGTTGAATATTTTGTATTTTCATAAAACTTTCAATTTTTGATGAATTGTGAAAAAACACTGAGTTATAGTTTAAAAATGAATTTTTATTTAAATAATTATTTATTTTATTAAAATTTAATTAAGGTAAAAATATATACATAACACCTATTATAGTTCAATTTAATTCATAGGAGTTAGTTTAGAATAATTTTAGATATATAAAAAAATGTTGTGACTTTTCACCGTCTTTTTCCAACCTCCTAGAAGAATTTGGAAATTCACGTAAAACTCAATTTTACCGCTTCTGTGAGTGGAATTTAAAAACTACAAGAGACACGGTTAGTATAAAAGAGTAAAATGTGGTTCAATAAGATAGAAATAATTTTTGGTGAATAGTAACTTTTTTACTTTTATTTACCACGGTTAATAGAAAATAGGGTAATTAAGGGTAAAAATGATATTAATATTACCCTTACACATGTCCTAATTCTATTGGATAAGTTTATCTTGACCAAAAACAACCTTAAAAAAAATATTATCATTTAGGTCCACTTGGATTAGATTAGGACATTTATTATTATTTAATTCAAAGAAGAGTTAAAAGAGTTAAAATCAATGTTTAATTAATAAAACATTTTTAATATAGGGTTATACATAATCTAAATTCAATTTTAAATATTTATTAGAAAGATAAAACTATTTCCTATATAATGGTATTTTATTTATAATTTTTAGACATTAAATAATTTAATCTATTTATGACACAATGGTGATGCAGTAATTACTGAATTAATGAAATAATAAAATAATTGATATTACAAATATCCAAATAAATGTAATTTGAGACTTTTTATGAATTAAAATAATTTAATAGGTTAATATGACATATTATTATTGGTTATATTAATTTAATTCGAAGTCATATTGCTGTTATGAAATTATCAAAAACAAAATATCCAAAAGTGTAAAAATTGACATAAAAGAGTTTTTAAAACAAATATTATATTATTAATTGATATTATATTCCTAAAAATATATGGTTTGGTAAAAGGACTTATATAATGATAGTTGTATCTTTAATAGACCACATGGGTGTCTATTGTAAGTATATATTAAGTTTATTAACTATATAATATAAAAATACAAAGAGACATGGTAAATGTCAAACTATTTATCTAAGAGTTAAATCTAAAAGATATGGTTACTATAGTGACCCAAACCCGTCTAAAATATTTTTTCTGAGTGTTTTTCAACCCCTCCCCACCTTATACTTTTAATAATACACTTTAGAGCCATCAGAAACCGAATATGAATTTGTTATAAATTAATACTTTAAGTTTTTTCTAAAGAGCCCCTCCTCCCCCTTATAAAAGGACACCACTTCTAACCAATTCCTCACACCTCTCAAACCTTTTTTTCTCAGACAAACTATGCCCAAATATCCTAAAAACATCCCTAAAATTAACATATAGGCCTTATTTTGGCCAGAAAGCCAACCTAATGAGACCTTTCGATCAAATCAATAGGATGAACCCAAAGAAGAGGTAACATTTTCACCACAATCTTTCAAGTTCCTTTCTTCTTCAACTTCTTCTTTCTTTGTTATTTCCATTCTAAAATAATAAATATTGTATCTTCTAGATACTGTGATGTTATTATAAATATGGTACAACCATATTCATTATTCTATCCATCCTTTGAAAGACATGTCACCATACGTGCGTACGTACGGCTTACCATCTCCACGTTGTGGTGTAATTGTTATTCAAAACATTATTATTTTTATGGGTATAATAATGATGTGAAATTCATGTAAATAATACATATAACGTGATAATGATTCTTTATATATGATATACCATCCAATTATATATAATTTTAATATCAAAATAATGATATTATCGCTCGGGTGTACGTACGGAATACCGTCTCCACGAATGCGATGAGATTCATTCCCCATCGTATCCATAAAACTATAATTCTCATTTTATGATTAAAAATAATTTTTAAGGACTTTATATAATTATGTATATGAATAAGATATATCCTATCCATAACAAAGACGACTTATGTAACAAAACATATAAAAGAAAACAAGTAAGTTAACACCCGAAATGACTATAATACTAAGATATTATTAACAAAGCAATGTTAAAAGATCATATATGATATCATATTAAAGTATATGATACTTTTATAATTCAATAACAATTATTTCATCATTATTAAGGAGTATAGATTACCCTTGACCTAGGAAAAAGTACAAAGTAAGGGGTTTCTTATCTCACTTTTAATTCCGTGATATTTCCATTGTTCACCACTAATTTATGGCATGTGGTCTGTGTACTACCCATGATTGTATTCATTGTGTAATATACTTTAATTTATGGATGTTTACATCATCATTTTATGATACTTATTTCATGGGTTTATGTTTCGTATGTTACCAAATCGATAAGGGAATTTGAAATTTCAATTTCCATTCATTTGGCTTTACGCATACTTCATTGATTATTTTACTCCAAGATTATGTGTGGAATCACTATTCATTTTCTTATGTCATAATTTTCACTCCCCTTTCTATGGATATACTTTTCATACACATAATCACTACATTTATAATTTCTCAAGTCATCTATATGAACTTGATAAGAGTAATTTTAACTCAATCTCCATTTCTTGTGTTAAATATCCAATTAATTGGTGTTGTCTTTATAAGAAAATGTGTGAATGTCCTCTGATTGATTTATACTAAATATCCAATAATATTTACTGTATTTATATTTTTCAGACATAATTATTCCATTGATTTATCCTTAACCTAAGGATACGGTCTTTATAAGAAGTTTCATCTCAAATTACATTCCATTGAGACTTCTTTTCTTATTATACACCAAATCACTTTTATATGGTATATATAATGTACTTTGACATATTATATCATGAATAACTTTATTCTCATGACATTTCAAAGTTTTCATTACCTCAATTATTTGTATTCAAGTGTGTCTCTTTTGGTTAGGAACTCTAATTAAAATATCATTTTAAATGTTTTAAATATTTATTATTCTAAATCTTTCTCATTAATGTCCATGTTTTAAAAATGGTTTTAAGTATTTATTTATATGGACATTAATGTTTTTAAATTAAAACTCCTTTTAAAAGTTTCAAATTGGTATGGGACACATTTATTCAAAAATCTATTTTAAACATCTTTTTAACAAATAGCGTGACTTTTAATTGTTTTCAAGAAAAAGGGCGATATTTCTCTCAAATAGTTTTGATGATTATTTTCATATATGTCGATATCATTCATTATTATCAATTGAGGTTAATCTTTTACAATACAAAATTCCATATTTTATTGAATGAGTTATGTTTGATTGTGGATGTGATATTTTTATACCATTCATGGTTTGTTGATAAAGTATTGACATTTCATATGCTAGTTTTAATATGAATGTTTATATTATGTTTCAAACTTTTCATATGAGGAATGCATTGGAATTAGTAAGTGACGGGTGGAGCCCACTATAGATCCTCGTTCCATCGATAGGTCTCATGAGACAAACTAGTGTCTTGGCACAAGGCCTTGAAAAAATCTTATTTGTAGTCTTGGCACGAGGCCTTGACTATGTGGTTATGATAGTCTGGAATTGTGCATTCCATCATTATGAAAGTGTTTATTGATATTGAATGTGGTTATTCAACTAGTAGAATATCCATGTGAGTAAGTAAATATAATTATTTAATTTTATCTTTTCCATATTATGGTGAAGTTCAATTTTAAAAGGCTTTTGTTTTAGTTACACATTGACATAAATGTTTATGCTTATCTATGAAAGTTTCCGCTGTATTGTTATCCTTACCGACCATCTGAGCTCACCCCTTTCAATGTTTTATTTTTCCCAGGATGTGAGGAATTAATTTATGAATGACCTGTAGGGATAGTATGAGGGGATATAAAGAAAAGATTTTGTTGTAGTTTTTTACTTTATGATGTAATGTAAGACTTATGAATATATCTAGTGTTTCCAAGACTACTAAACTAATCGGTCTATCGAGACGTGATCTTTTGTGATCATTCCGTTGTTATGTATTAATGCACCAACTATGGGTAACTGGGGTCAGGGCGTTAAAAAGGGTACTGGTGACATAGATGGTGCATCAATCAGATGCTTGGTCTGATAGTTATTGGAAATCTAGTGAAACGGGATCGGTTGGGTTCAGGTCTGGTCCGATGCGGTAGGGCATACCCAACCCAACCTGGCTTGAGGGTCGACATGGGTCCATCCCGATAGGACGGGTCGGGCGAGATGGTGGGTCCGACACAGCGGCTTGGGAGAGGCCCACTGAGATGTGGGTTCGGCCCGCTCAGCTGTGAGTCTGACCCATGGTTGGCCCGACCCACTTGGATGGGAGTGACCCACCTACAGAAACCCAGCCCATAGAGCGGTCCAGTTCGCTCACTTGTATGGGGATCAGTCATGTCCAGTTCTCCACCCCAAAGATGCCTACTGGTGATGCCATTTTTCTATCTTGACTGGCCAAGCATTAGGCCGATTCCTCCTCGCGTGGTCGACAGACCACGTGTCGGCAGTGCACTGAGCGAACAGACCAGGACACTCCTTCACGCGGTGCCAACGGGCACCCCACCACCTCACCACCATCCTTCACCTGCGGCTACTGTCGCGGTCCTCTACTGGTGTTCGTGTGCTGGATGGTTTCTTGGCGGACCACCAGACATGCTATGGTGGTCCTTTCTTCATGCCACCTGTGCCTATGGTCCTCGGGGATCGGGCGCTTTATCGCGAAGGCTTCAAATCCATCTCACCGTTACTTTGAGAATACAACAACCAAAAATAAATAAGAGTAGGTGCTTGGCCCTGTTCGTGTCGGTCCATGCCCTTCACATTAACGTTTTAAAAAAACAAGGGGAAGGTATAAGGATTGAGTAATCATTATACTATAAACAAATCCCGCTCAAAAACCCCAAATGAAAACAACCTCTGGTAAGAACATCTGAATCCGAAAATCAACCCGTTTGTCAGTTGATTCACGGCCATTGTTTTAGATCCAATAATGGGTAATTTAAACACAAATTAAAACCCTACTTAGATACCTTATATCTGTTGAAGTAGAATGAGGATTTTCATGTCATTGTCGATCCGTGATCATTGGTGTTTGTCACCGCTCATCGATCTCCAAATCTGGTTCTCCAACATTCGTTATCCCACAGACTTTTTCTTCATTGGAGAGGAATTTTGCTGGTGATTCATCAAATATCACCCATCAATTAATTTCCCTCTCCCCAATGCATCAACACAAATAAAAATAAAAGTATCACCACATTGTTTCATTTATGAAACTACATTGTTGATACACTTCATTAACTCATCATTACTTTGCAAGTTAACAACACATTAATGAGTTTCATTAATGTGCCTCGCTGCTTCCTCATCAATTTACCATAGTTTCATCGTTCGCTTCTCATCTGTTGACAATAAAATTTAAAATAACTTTTATATGTTATTTTATTTATTTTTGAAATGTCCAAAAATAAACATTTAGGTTCGTCCCTTTCTAGAAAAACTTAAGTCCATTCAAAGTGAATCCCAGCGTTCCCAGTTCTACGGTGCCTTTGTATTTTTAATCCGATCACTGGT
This sequence comes from Viscum album, assembly GCA_963277665.1. Taxonomy (NCBI): domain Eukaryota; kingdom Viridiplantae; phylum Streptophyta; class Magnoliopsida; order Santalales; family Viscaceae; genus Viscum; species Viscum album. The sequence continues at coordinate 1,514,344,192 of OY728119.1, forward strand.
TCTAAAGTTAGAAAAAATCACTCGCACGTTTTCTTAAACTTACCGAAAAATAACAAAAACCACTTTCGGGATCACTGGGCCTCAGAATCACATGTCTTCAAAGCCCGTAGACTTAGAATAATTCCAATAAATTGTAAAAAAAATTACATGGAAAATTCTGGGTCACTACAATATAAGCCATGCTCAATGATTAGAATATAATATATATATCATCTATTAAGGGTAAAAAGGGGGGTGTTTTAAAGAAAAACTTCCATATGATGTATGGATACTATGAATTCATCGTGATTCCATATGGAATTACAAATTATCTCTTTGTATTCATGGATCTAATGAATATGTTCTTTATATTATTCCTTGATCAATTTTTAGTTGTCTTCATAAAATATATTCTCATATGTTTCATGATTGAGGAAGAAAATTAAGAACATTTGAAGATTTTGTTAAAGACTATAAGAATGAAGAATCAATATTTCATGTTTTGTAACTGTGAAGTCTTTATGAAGAAATTGTCATTCATAGGCCTTGTAATCACAAGAAATAGAATATTGGTAGAACCTTCAAATATGGAAGCTATTGAAAAATTTCCCAATCCGACTAGAGTAATAATTATCCATCATTTTACTAGGTTATCTATATTTTATAGATTCTTTGTGAGAAATTTTATATGGTTGTCAAATACACAAACCATGTTAACATTGACGAGAGTGAAGTTCCATGGAAGGAGGAATATGAAGACATTTTCAATGAACTAATAAGAGGTTGGTTACTACACCCATACATACATTACCCTACTGTGGGGAAGGGTCTCTAATATAGAGTGATTACTAGAAGAAGAGAATGGGATGCATCCTTATGTAGAATGAAAATGTAAATTCTTACGAATCACATCAATTAAAAAATCATAAGTAAAATTATATGATGTCTAATTTATATTAAGTGGTAATGATATTTGAATTTATGATTTTTTGGTATTACATCTATTCAAAAAAAGTGATATATATATATACTGATCATTTGAGTATGAAATATATATTCACAAAAAAATGAGTTAAATATTTTACAAAGGAAATAGATGGAATTATTCAAAGACTATTCTTATTCAATACATTTCCAATCTATGAAGGAAAACAATTTGGTGGAATCTTAGGGTAGGAATGATATTTCCACCATATACATAATGATAGTTAAAATGACCTAATACTCATAGATTTACAATGACTGAATCATTATGTCATAAAGAAGTGGTTAAATCTTATCTTTATAAAATAACTTCTCAATCATTCATCCATGTAAAGATTAAATAATCCAAGAATGATGATAAGGATATATTGAAATATCTAGAAAATAATATGGAGTTCAATTATGATAAAGAGAGAGAAAATCTATTTTGAGCCTAGATAAAGAACCCCATAAAAAAAAGATATGAGGATAGATATTTTGGATGACACTCATAGATCATTTTTCACTACTCTTCTAAGAATCAGGAAGATATATAGAGATATAATTAAAACAAATTGTAGGATAACTTGAATAGGGGGATTGTATAATTCATTGTTCAATTTGTTATATTCCATAAAGTTAATGTAGAATTATATAATTCTAAGGGATGATGTGATCATTACCTATTCCAATATGGAAATGGGAATTCTTCACTATAAATTATGTCATTATACTCCCTAGGACATCTAAAGGCCATGATTCCAATTAGGTTTTAATTGATTAGATTATAATGGAATTTAATATTATTACCATTATAGAATATTTATCCCTTGAAAAAATATCCAAGATATAGATGAAGTAAGTTGTAAGGTATTATGTATTACCACTCTCCAGTGTACCTAATCATGATCTAAGGTTTATCATGAGGTTCTAGAGAATTCCTGACTGTGCATTGAAAATAGAGTTGATAATCAGTACTAATTATAACCCTTTTACAAATGGTATGTCTAAAAGAATCATTCAAAATATTGGATTTTCTAAGATTCCCTTCAATATATTTCCATTTTTTTCATTAAAACATCCATTTTTAAAGTTATCATATAATAATAGTTTCCATTCTAGAATTCAAATGACACCATATGATTCTTCATATTATAAGAGATACATAACTCCAACATAATGGATGAAGTTTGATAATGGAAGGTTATAAAACTTGTAATTTTTTAAGAAGTAATGGATGAAGTTAAATAGATTCAGTGACATATGAAAGCAGAAAAATATATGCAGAAGAGGTATATGGATAATCACCAATGACACCTTGGAATTTGAAGTTAGTGATAAGTTATTATTATAGATATACCCCTAGAAATATATTATGAGATTTTTTTTAAAACAATGGAATTTTTGAACTAGGTATATTATTAAATTATAGATCCTTAATATTTTCAGGTTTGTAGCATGTCACTGGTAACTCCATCCTGACCTTTTCCAAGGACATGAAGTGTTATATTTATCTATTTTTAAAAATTACTTTCCAAACCCTTTACTACTACTAAACTCAAAAATCAAATCAGCTGGATCATCATATCTTATATAATGAATAAGCAGTGTAAATTCTAGATTTAATGGATAATTTTATTCATAACAATACCACTCGTATGATCAATGTTCTAGGGTGGAATCATAATTTTGAAAAAGTGTGGGAACCTATTGATGTAATGAGAAAAAAAATACCCTCACTTTTTTCCATATTTATAATATAATTTCAAGTATGAAATTACTTTTAAGTGGGGTAGAATATAACAACCCTTGATTTTTTGGAATATTCCACTTTAATATAATCATTTTTTTAAATATCTTGTTCCACACAAAACACCGAACCTAAAATAAATTTGAAACATTTTATTTACATAAATATAGTTGTTTAAAAGAAGTCATTGAATTGATGAAAATAAAAAATTGAAACCACATAATGAATTATATAAAAAAACTAAAAAAAATAAAGTACATTTATAATATTAATAAATTGATAAAATTGAATTAGTATGAACAAATAAACAATAACATCATTTTATTATATAAAATATATTTTTTACTAAAAATAGTTTTTTATGTACTATATATTTTTCACTCATGGAAATAAATATTTTATGATAAAATATATTAGATATGGATAATATATTAACACTAATAAAAATTATTAATTGATATAAAATAATAATAAGAATAATTTATTTTTCTAAAACGTATTTTCCCATAAATTAATTTTCATTATATTTTGTGTTTTCATTTTAAATTTAAAATTAAAATATTTATAATTTTAATTTTAAAAAATTAACATCATTTTAAAATTCATTATAAAAATATTATCTTAGGTTTAATTTTTGGGATTTTAATAAACAGGTTTATTTTTTGGTAATTAATGAAAAATAAAATTTTTACAAATATAGTGGCTTTTAAGATGTCCTTAGAATATAAGAATAACATGAAATTTATGAAACAATTTTATTTTCAGAATATTGATTTTATAATTAATACTATAAATTTTATTTTTTATATTTTTTTGGAAGTATATTTGATATTTGAGAATTTATGTTATATTTTTCTGTAAAAATTTTGTTAATGTATTATACATTTATTATTTTAGCATTAATTTTTTTAAAATTCTGAATTAAAAATAATTGTGATTTTATAATAAAAATATCAAATATTTGTAAAATGTGTAATTATTTTGGAAACAAAATTAATTTATTCATTTTAAAAAATTAGTTACTATTGTAAAAGTAAATTATTATAAAAGATAAATTGAGTGGTAAAAAACCAAAACAAATGGTTAAGAACATGTTTCTAAATGAGTGTTTAAGGTATGGGTTGACCAAAACTTATACAAATTCCATTATTATACATTTTGGATCCCTCTTTACATTTTAATCATGTTCTATCTTTATATTAAGAGGTTATATTTAAAAAAATCTAGTCCCTAATATTATAAAATGAGGCTTCCACCACCCATATTACTTACACAATAAAATTATAATTACTATTAAAACTCAACCTTTTTTACTTCCCGTCATTCCCTATCACATTTTTGGATGCCCCTTGATCCATGAAAAATCTCTAAATCCTTCATTTTTATGAGGTACTCTAAGAAAATGTTCAAACTCTCAGTATGAGCACTAATGACTTAACTATTTTTTATTATCTGTATTTCTTTTAAAAATATAATTTCACAATTATAATATAATTAAATTTTTTGTTTATTATAATTAAATTTTATTATGTTAATGGTATACCCATTATCTACCATTTACCTTTGAAAAATAATAAAATCCTTCTTGTGTATGTGAATACTACCACCTCCAAGGGGAAACACATTATATTTTTCATGTTAATAGAATTTTACTTATTTAATAAATAGGATATTTAAAAATAATAATATTTTTAAAAATTTAAACCATTTTCTAAATTTCTCATGTTCTATGTGAAATTAATAATGGTGTCAGTCTGTACGTATAAAATACCACCTCCATAGAATGATGTATTTATTTTTTTTATCTCCACTATACCTGGATTATTATAATAATTTATATACTGGGTTAAAATTACTTTTATGAAATTTTTAATTTTCTATAACTGTTATGTTAATTTATAACACATTATTAATAAAAAAATATTTGTTCATCCAAAATTACTGAAAGAAGCTCGCCACTAATTTCATCTTCATGAATCTTGTCTAAAATTATAAAGGAACAAAATTACATATTTATAAATAATTAAAAATAATATATTCTAGGTCCTTGTAAAATATATGAATTATTACCTTGGTATTAATGAATGATAATCAACAATGACACTTTAAAACATGCATAAAATAATAAAAATCACAAAAATATGATGATGAAAATAAACATTAACTAACTTATAAATGTATAATAAATAACAATAAATAAAGGATATATTTGGAAGTATATATGAATAAGGTTATGAAATAGGTTATTAATATGGTTATTTTTATGATAAAAGATATTGAATCACTTTCATGGAAGTCCAGAGTAAAAGTAATGGGTTCTGCAGACTGAATTTATTTTCAGGATTCATAACTATTCCACTCTGTGTATGGCCTTAAAATGTATGTTTTATTTTATCCTATTATGATATTATATTTATTTTTTATCCTTATTTTATGTCTAATTACATTATCGCATCAAGATATATTTTTTATGGATTTCATTCATCATAAAATTTGATGATGTTAAGAATAATACACATCCTCTCAAAATAAGTTCTTTTACATCCATATCCATGTTCACTATTCCAACCAATTTTCTCTATTATTGTTTTTAAATAAAAATATATTTTATTTTTGGTGATATTAAAATTTCCCTTTTTATATTTTCAAAATCAGGATTTATCACTCTTTTAATAATTTGGGATTCAATAAATGTATTTTTAAAATATTAAAAAGGATTTCACTTTCACTTTTTTTATTTTTATCTTTTGATCCAAATTTCCTATGATTAACTTTTTTTCCCTATTATATATCCATTATTTTTCTTTCTTTTAAATTTTTATTTCAAAAAGGATTCATTGTAACCTTATAGAAAATAAGTTTTAAAATTAACTTGCAACATAGCCTTTTCAATGATAGTGTTTTAGGAAAACAGTTTTTTTATTTGGATTCAATTTTTCTATTTTCCCTTAAATTGTTTATCTTTGAGGTAATTTTATTTTATTATTCACCCTATAAATTATTCTATTAAATAATAAATTTTTTTATTTAATGTTTTGTATAAATCTATCAAATCCCTGAATCCATTATATGTTATAAAATTTTTAAATGATATGAAATCCTTTTTATTTACATGGGTTCATTATGATATAATGAAGTTATTTTGGCACACATATGTAAGCAGGATGATGTGTGTGGCCCTATATAACCTTATAATTAATTTGTTAATATTTAATATCTCATAATATTAGGAAACATGGGATTTATTAGATATGATCACTACATAAAGGGTGATCCTTCTAGGATACGATCACTAATTAAATGGTGGGACTTATTGGATATTCTCACAATATGATAATTTACTTATTATTATATTTATTCCATAGTTCTGTTTTATTCTATTTTTTAAGGGATTATTACATTTCTATTTCATATTAATATGATTATGCTCCAAGGATCATTTTTATTATAACATGGTCGTATGCTCTTTTTCCTTGATATATGCTTGTCTATTTGAGATTTCATGTCCTTATATCATGAAATAAGGAAACATTATATTTTTAAATGTTCTTTTTAAAAATATACTTCTCTCATGATAATGTTTTTCACATTCTTATGATTTAAGTCATAATTTCATGCTCATATGTTCTTCGCTTATGTAGTATTTTAACTCAACCCTTATTATCACTATAATACATAGGTTATGAATATGATTATAAATTATGGTAATCTTAGATGAATATATAGAGGGGTTATATTATGGATAAATTATCACAAGTATTTTAAAAATAAGTTTCGTTTATAGTTAGTCCTCAATGACACTGGATTTTAAGTTCTTCAGATTTTGATAATATTTGTATGAAGTAATTTTTATCAGATGGAAATAATGTAAAACAATTATATTCTTATCTTGGGTCAACTCAATGTTGACTTACATAGATTGAACTAGGTTTCCATTAACAATCAATATTATTTATCATAGATTATAAATATATTCAATTAACTAATTGGAGCTCATTGGCGTTGAAATATTAACCTGAAACTAGTTTATCATCATTTGAGGATGTAAACTGAATATATTACCAATATAGAATTTGTTATTCAATATAACTATATTTATTTCTTTGTAATTTCATTCGGGGTGATTAATAAAATAATTGTATTTATAGATTAAATTAATAAAATTTTCCATATTTATTAGAATGGATTAATATATTTATCAATTATATATTGATACATTCAAGATCTTGTGAAGCTAATGGGTAACATTTGGATATTATATTTATAAAATTAAGAGATCTTATTTCATATTCCAGGATGTCAAAAAGTCATTTTTGGATTCAAGTGGTAAAATATCTAGGTTATGATGTCTCTGAATCTAGACATCAGTGGATTCTAACCAATTAGTCATTATAATGTCTTAAAATATTCTAATGAACATTTTTAATATCTACATTTTATTAATCCTTAAAGGTTAATATTGTTTATTTATATTGGTATTATATCACAGAGGGTTTTAGACTAGTCCATTGAAAAAGAAATGTTTAAATTTTGGTATAATGATAATATTGAAGCAATGATGTATAATTTGAGTAATATATTTATGAAAATACATACTCTCATTTATTAGAGATAAGGAATATTTATGATTTTTATTATGACTACAGTTATGGATCCATGCAAATATTGGTGGAATTATTTTTCTAATTATAAGTTCATAGTATTCACAGAACCTAAGATCGAGAAAACATATTTTTTTCTTAGAGATATAAATTTATGAGATATGATATAGGAAATATATATTCAATTGATTGATTTTGAGATGGTATATACTCAAGAAAAAGTAAATTACATTTCTAATTCATTAAGATGAATGTATACAATGGATGTAATTCCTAAGTCGAAATATGGGTGATAACTTATTTTAATTTTATCATATCTATATAATGATATATAATATGAGGAAGATAATATTTTCTTAGAACCCAAGAACATTAATCAAGCATTGATTGAGTGTGTGAAAAAGTATCTTTGTTTATAATCTACGTAACATGAATAATTTTATGGTTAGGATATGATTCATTGGTGGTCTATTAGAGATGTTTCTTTCTTATTCTTCCGTGGGTATTTTTTATAGATCATTAAGAGGAAGATATGGGTGATTTTTTTTATTTCTATATGGAAAGATCATTCAAGATTGACTAAGATATAACATAGTGTTCAATCATACTTTTGGTGACCAAGAATGAAATGTGTAAAGACCCGAAACTTCTCATAAATTGATATTAAATCTTTATAGATGAATATTCATTAAATAACATATTGATCAATGCTAAAATAGTTTAGGTCTAGTGCCTTTGGAAACATGGAAACATAACCAACTAGTTCATAAGTGTTCTACATCATCTCCCACTTAGTTCCTCATAAATATCACCCATCTTAAAATTATCATACATTAAACCATTCTTCATAAACTTGGGATGAAACTAGAATAAAGAGTGAGCGTAGATGCTCATTAATAGTAAACAGGGGAGATATAAATGATCATATTGGAATAATATGATCATAAAGTATGAGAAAATGATCTTAACATTTAAAAACCATACCCTACATATCAAATATCATAAAATTGAGTCACTATATAAATCATGTTATATAATAATACATGAATCTTAAAGGAATAAAAGTATATAAGGTATGAGATAATAACCTTGGAAGAAGTCGTAGATTTGTATCATACTCATAAACATAGAAACTCATTTCTTTAGTAGACAAGGATCTTTTCCAAAACAATCATAGTGTAACGGGTTTACATGAAAAACTAGTATAGTATTCAAGGTTAACTCATATGAATATCATAGTACATAATTTCCTTTACTAAAATGGGTTCCGTTCCTATTCTAGTTTCATTTATATCATGAGATATTAATCATTATCCAATGAATTAGAGGGAGATATAGGTCCCATCCATCACATAATTAATATCATAAAAATTTGTACCATAATATCATTAAACAATCATAATATTATTAACCATGAAAATAAATGGGTTTCATAAAAATTTCATCATAGCGTAACATGTGGAAAATAAATATGTTTCATAATCATTTCATCATAGCATACCCCATGGGAAAAGAAGTGGTTTTAATTAACATTTTATCATGGTAGAACCCATGGAAGAGGAATGGGTTTAATAAACATCATTTAATCATGATAATAAACCATTTAGAGAAAGAATAATAATTTTATCTTTGGATTATATCCCTAATAAAGAATAATTTACATCAAAGGATGTCATCTTAGATAGAAATTTATTTTGGAAGATCACATAGAACATTTTTTAGGAAAACATACAATCCAATTTAAAAATATATATTTTAAAAAATAAAACTATTTCAAAATAATTTTCTTTGTAAATAACCTTTAATACTTATAAAGAAAGATTTAAATGTCATTTTAAATATTTCTTGAGTAAAATATCATTTCCACTTCGATAAAATCTTTTTAAAACCTAATTAATTTTCAAAATAATTTTCCTTAAAAATAAAAATCGAAAATTATAAAGTATAATTTAATGATAATTTAAAATTTTTAATAAAGAAAATATCCATTCCACTTTGATTACTTTTCAAAAAATAATACATTTTCAAGATACATTTCCTTAAAGATCAATTAAAAAAATTATTGTAGAAAATAACCTCATAAAAATGAAAATAAAACTTTTAAAACTAAAAAATCACAAAACATAGTGGAAATATTTTCCACTACAAATAACTTTTGAAACTTATAAATCATTCTTTAAAATATGGACTGTTCAGGCCAAAAGGATTTTTTGTTCATGTCATACATAGTAAAACATAGATTCCTTTCACATTTTCTATAAATATAAAGTGGTCCTTTTTTGAAAAAATGATGATTCCTTTAAAAAAAATATAAAAATATATGTTACCAATATTAGAGGTACATTAAAAAATTAGTTAATATTTTTAGAAAATATTGATATGGAATAAAAAGAGGGTTTTGGCTGAAGAGATAAATAAAGTCAGTTTTCCTTAAAAAGAATTATTTGGAATCTTGAGTACATAAATAGTGGAAAATGAAGAGGAAACATGTATTCTCCAAAAAAACTATAGGATAATAAAATTACTAAAGTTATTGAGAAATTTATTATAATATTTAATCATCAAAATCATAATAGAAAAAAATCCGGATAAACAATTAGATTGTAACATCAAACACTTACCACTTTGGTAACTATGGAATCATAAGACCCATTAAAGAATAACAACAAATGAAACATTAAATATCATCAATATAAGTATATTTGTGAAATATCATGTAAAATGTTCAATATATACACCATATAAAATAAGATAGGTGCATAAAAACATATGTCTCAAAGAAGCAAAATTGAGGTAGAAATACCTTACCTTAAGCATTGAAATCATTCATACACATTAAAACATCTAGTATAATAAATATAATATTATTATATGTATATATATTAACAAATTATTACCATATTTATCATACCATATATGATTTACTTTTTACCTTTAATTTCCTATTTATTAATAAATCATTTTTAAAATCATGTTTGAGTTAATAACTGCTTTATTTTTAATGTATGGTTTGGTTTTGTGTTTTCAATACTTGTACTGTTATCATGGTTTCCACTTCTTCATAATTTTAGCGATGATATTTATATAATATAAATTCATTATATATTAAGTTAGTGTAATCCATAAATTTTAGAGATAGAAAATGAAATACATCGATCATGGAGATGATAAGACATACGTACACATGAATGTTGGTTCAATTTTCATGATGGATGGAATTAAAGAAATAAAAATAATATATCTATTTTATAAAGTCATTTTTATATCATATATATCACATATATTAATTAAATTTATCCTTTTTAACATCTATGTAGAGTTTAAGTTAAAAATGAATCACATCGCTTAATGAGGCGATAGTCTATTGTACACATGTGTGAAATTTTTGTATACCCACATAATGGAAAATAAGAAGTTATATGTGATATTATAATTATTTAAAATAATAATATCATAAAAAATATATATAAACATTAAATCTATCATTATATCCAGTAATAAAATGTGGTTATTGAAAACTAATAACATCGGTCCGTGAGGTGATAGTCCTCCGCACATACGATCGATGGTTCCATATACCAGTTGATAAAAGACTAGATATATATAGTTCATTCCATTAAATCAATAAAATATTAGTACATGAGAGATATTTTTGTTATTATATTATTATAGTTGATTCATATTTTAACGTGGTGGAAGAAGAAATAAAAAACACCAGTTAAAAAATTTACCTATTCTATAAAAAAATACATTATGTTTATAACTAAAGAATTAATATGAGGATTTAAATATCAATGTAATTCGTCAGAGATGTGTTAAGTGAGTTAAGGTAGATATTTTGGAAAGGATTTTCCAATCCAAATTGTTTTGGCAGTGTAAATGGGAGGGGAGGGGATGGCCATTTATAAGTTGGGGAGAAGAAAAACATAAATTTTCTTGAATTGGATTAATTTTACCCATGTTTTCACTTGAAAAATATTTCTATTTTATTTTACCCTCAATCTTCTTAGTATCTACCCAGATAAACTTGTTTTAACATTAATTGTGATAGTTAATTTTTACTTCTTATATTATTCATTATGGTAAAAAAGTATATTGACCTGATTTGAAAATATTAATTATGTGGAATCAAAATATCGTATTCGTTTTTAAAAATTCCATTTTTAGAAGTGTAAAATTTTAATTCAATATTAAACCTGCAGACGAGATGAAAAAGTGTTTTTCAGAAGAGAAAATATTAAAATGTATAAAATGTTTTTATATCCAAATTCAATTTGAAATTCATTCCAATAAACTAAATTAGATTAATTATAATAAAATTCATAAAATGTTACTTTTAAAACTATTTTAATATAAAACATAACCTTATAATTTATTTAAATGAAATGGATGATTTAACAAAAAACTTTTCTCCACTATTCATCAAAAAATTAATATTTTCAAAATGATAACAAAACTTCCCCATTAGATAATTTTTAAATGATGATTTAAAAAATTAAGTTCATTTTTTCAAATAATGTTTCCAAATTTATCAAAACATAATATTAAAATATTTATTTAAAATGTGATAAAACAAATTTTTAGAAAAATAACGTTTTTAATTGCAAATTTTAATTTCTTATTACCTCATACCCAAAAAACACATAATATGAATGATAAAATTTTTATTGAAAATGTGATATATAAATTTCAGTAAAATTATTCAGTAAAAGTTATTTATTTAATTTAATAAGGTAAAATTAATTTGTGTGCATAATAATAGTTTTTCAAAAAAAAGATTTCCTTTATTTTAAAATAGTTTTTATTTTGATTTCTAATTAATTTTTCACCAAAGAATTTATTTTATATACATGTGTAAACTATATACTTTCATAATTTAGTTAATCCTATTTATAGCCACCATTCCAAAAGTGAGGTGATAACTATCATATTAAAAATATTATATTTTAATAGTTTGTTATGTCTTATTAATACTCGTTGTTCGTTTAAATAAAGATATAAAAGACTTTTAATAAATTTGAAAAAAAATATCTTTCAAAAAATATAGGGGCGTAACATTATACAATCCTTAAAATGAATTTATCCCTCATAATTCAATCACTATAGGGAAAACAATTGTTGATACTTCTACCTCATTACATCCTAAGGTTCCCATGTAACTTCATCAAGATGGTGGTTTCACCACAAAACTATTACATGGTGGGTGGCCTTGGTTCATAGAAATTTCTATGTATGATCCCGAATATCAGTTGGTTGTTCCTCATAAGATATATCATACTCTATTGGTATGGCCTCCGAGTTTAGTACATATGATGTATCAAGTACGTACTTCCTCAAGAGAGATACATGGAACACATTGGGAGCTTGAGAGAGGTTCGGTGGATGAGCCAAGTGATAATATACAGTCCCAATATGATCATTATATTAAAAAGGGGATGATATATCAAGGGATCAACATTCCTTTATATCATAGTCATAATTTCTCCCTCTGGCTGTGCTTCGATCAATTTACACTTCATCTCTCCATGAAATTAAAATTTATGATGACTTTTTTATGCCTGAAGAAATAAAATTAACTTATAATGGATCAAAAGATAAATAAAATAATGACACTTAATTCATTAAATAATAAAATAGAAAATTGTTATCACATGTTATCCAATATGGATAAATCTTCATATGATGAAATTATACATTGATCTCTATAACCAAATCCAAATTTCAACTAAAACTATTCCACAAATGGTTAACCATATAATCCATAAAAATTTCAAAATTTATAAATAAGGCTACTAAATATCTCCAAATAAGTTAACATTGATCCGAAAAATTTCATTAAGTGTATCTTATTGGTAACATGCCAAATATATGAATACCTTGGTCATATATTCTCCTCAATCATAGTAATTACCAGAATTACCATAAAACCTCAATGAAAATAATATGTTTTCCCCCTTCCTAAAATAAATCTATAGATTATTGAATAAATTATATAAATATAAAAATTTTATAAAGTCCATAAAGGAAAACAGAAACCACTTTGTTAACATATTGTTAATCAGTTTTGAGGTCATTAATACTACCCAATTTACTATATTCAAATCAATCATCTCCTTACCCAAAATAAAAGTTATTTTCTCAATATAAGGATCATATTAAGGATTTCATTCCCTTAATCGTGAATTTTTATTAAAAATTAACATTGTTATTAAATCAATTTTCAATGTCCTCGGTAATTTTCAACATATTCTTGAAAATATTTAATCCAAAAATTATTTTGAATAATCCTTATATGTATCATGATTCACATAACATAATTCCTAACTTCCAATACATAAACACATAAATAATTCCACTACATTCTAAGCCCAATAAATAAGCATCATCAACTTTTTCCATAATACATATTTCCAACAATATGAAATGTGAATCATGTCTTAACATTCATCAACCTCAATTTAATCATGCTGCATACATTTAACTAATAAAATACAGCTAGAACAAACCATACCATTTATATTTCACTCATAGTCTCTTAATCATTAGTATTATTACCATTAGTCATACAACTATTCTTATTTTATTCAAAATCTTTCAGCCCTTGGACATTAATTTTCATATTACCATACATTTTACATATAAACATTCATCCATCGGTGATACCTTTAGGAGAATATTTTTCTCATCCATTACATAAAACAAACATTTCATTTTTTCCCAAAAATTACTTATTTTGTGTCTTTATTTTACACACTCAAAATATCTTCCTGTTTATCTATGGAATTAACTTGGGTTCTTTATCCCACATTATCAACACCTGGGTAAATGAATGTTTTTTCCTCCATGGTCTCCCCTATCTAAGATCTTGTAGAATTATATCCTTATCTTATTTGGGGAGTCTCAGAGTTAGTCGATGTGTATGTTTTTAATCATATATCATGATAAATATTTAATAAATAGCACAACATCCTTCACTCAAGTCATCATCCCATTTAGTTTCTCATCAACACAATTTCTATAACATTTAATGTTTACAGAGTTCTTTCTAGTTATCACCAATTAATAAAACCAAAAATCATTGTGTGATAAATAATATTCATAGTGGAAAACCACATAATAATTAAAAAGAACATATAGGCTATCCATATCATGACACATTCTTTTCAATCTATGACACCTTCTTCTTAACCTATGTCATTATTGAAATCATTCATTATGGTTCATAAATATTTTGTGAATTCTCAAAGCATATCCACTATGAGTGTAAAACTAGGTGTATAGTAAGCCTGTTTTCATGTATTTAGTCATGCTTAAGTCAAGCCTGACACACCTTTTTTAGTGTTATTACCCCTAGGTATATCTGTTCCAGAACCACGTCCACTTTTAGTATCCAGGTAAGGATGTGATTCTTGTTAAACCACATAATAATTTCCTTACCAAACATTATGATGTTATCCTATAATTAGGATCAACATAAGGGTTCTCACTAAATTTTTATTATCCTAGTTTCCATAGGTTAACTAATACTTTCCTTAATAGCAACTATAAATACACAAAATGTCTCATATATAAATATCTTATTTTAATAGATGAATATTTATTACATAACACAACAATTCAGTCTAGAATCATTTTGGTCTAGTTTCATGGTAAACATTAAAACATAAATAACTGGTTCATAATATTTTTACATCACCTCCAACTTAGTTCTATATAACTGTCACCCTTTTTATATTTATCAATGAAAAAACATTTCTTCCCATCTTATGTAAGAAAACATAACAAAGGGTGATATTAGATGCTCAGTAAGGGTAAATAAGGGAAACATTAATGATCACATAAGAATAACATGAACATAAGGGTATGAGAAAATGATCAAGACATTTGAAAACCATTCCCTTTATATAATAGATCATAAACTGTTGTCATGTTATAAATATTGGTAGTTTATAAGACATGAATAATAAATGAATCAATGTAATTAATCCACGAGAATGTAAATATATCATAAGAAATTGATTTTTGGTATAAACATAAGCATAGAAAATTCATTTATTTATTAGGAAATGATCATTGAAAACCCATTCATAGTGAAATGGGTTCACTCCATGAGATCATAACCTTGGAATAATAAATATATTTTTGGAATACACATAAAATCATTTCCTAAGTAGTTAAGGATCATTTTAAAAAAATTCATAATGCAATAGGTTCACTTTGAAAACCATTCAAGTAGTCAAGGTTCACTCCCAAGACAATCATAGTGAGAAAGTGCCTTATTGAATAGGATTCACTCCCCATTATAGCACTATTTATTTCATGAGATATCAATATTTACCCAATGAATTAACAAGATATATATGTCCCACCCATCACATAATTAAAATCACAAAAATATGCACCAAAAGATAATAAAACATTAATCATATAAGAACCCATGAAAGGAAATGTTTTTATAAACATTTCATCATAGCATAAGTTGTGTAAAAGATACTGGATTCGAAATCATTTCATCATTTAATCGTAGAATAATCCTTGGAAAAATAAGTGTGTTTTATAATCATTTTATCATGGTATAACCCATAGAAAATAAATGTGTTTTATAGGAATCCTTTCATTATAAGAAAAAAACCATTTAGAGAAATAATAAGTATGGTATTCTTGGTTCGTATCCCTATTAAAGCATATGTTACATCAAAGGATGTCATATTATATTGAAATTTGATTTTTAAATATTACTTGTAATATTTATTGAGAACCATATCCTTTTCACTTTGAAAAAGAAATTAAAACAGAAAACATTTTCAATAAAAATTACTTTGAAAATAACCTTGGGTAATTATTATGGTTTATTTAAAGATCATTTAAAACATTTCATTATGAATATATCCTTTCCCCTTTTAAATACACAATTTAAAACATAATACATTTTGAATATTCATTCCATTGAAAATAAAATTAGAAACTAATTAAGGAACGTCTTAAGATCATTCAAAATATTTTTGAAGAAAATTTCATTTATAAATATAAAACAATTGTTTCAAATATAATACATTTCAAAATCATTTTCTTTTAAAATAAAATTGAAAACATATAAAGTAATATTTAAAGATAATTTAAGAATTTTCTTGAGTAATAAAATAATTTCACTTTGAAAATAACCTATTTAAAACTAAAATCTCACCGAAAAATGTGAAAATAATTTTCACTAAAAATTACCTTCTAAACATATAAATTAATCATTAAAACATTTAGTGTTCATGTTGGTAAGAAAATATGTTCATGTCATACATGTTAAAATATTGATTCCTTTCAAATTTTCAATAAAAATTCAAACTTGAATTGTTTATAAAATGAAACAATTATTCTATTTGGAAAATTTTGAAAAACATAATTTAAAAAATCATATAAAAACATTAAAAAACTATTGAAAACATTTTTACAAACCATTTATTTGGAATAAAACTTTTTTTTGGAATGAAGATACAAATAAGTCGATTTGCATTACAAAATTCTTTCTGAATATTGAGTACATAATGAATGTAAAATCATGTAAGAATGATTATTCTAAACAAATAAATATACTACAAGAAAATTTATGATTTTTTTAGAGATATATCAAAATATTTAATCAATTAAAGAAATATCATAAACAATCTCGATAAATAATGGGATTATAACCTCAAACCCTTACCACTTTGGTAAATTCTGAATCATTAGTCCAATTATATAATATTATCAAATAAAACATTAAAGTTAATGAATATTAGTAGATGAATGGTATAACATTTCAAGGTTTTAGTATATATAACTCATAAAATAAGATAGGTTCATAACAAAACATATGTCTTATGGTAGGAAAATAGAGATAACAATCCATAAACTTAATTATCGACTTCCTTCATACACATTCAGACCTCAAATATAAAAAATAAAATTTCTCTATACATATATTATAGAATTTTAATCATATTTATCATAACTTATATGATTTAATTATGAAATTTCATTTCCATTTTTTAAAATAAATCCTTATTCAAATCATGTTTCGGGTAATAACTACTTTGTTTTTTTTGTATGTTTTGGTTTTTTCGCTTTCAGTCCTTGTATTTTTATCACGGTTACCTAATATAAATAATTATAAAAATATTATAAATATAAAATATTTTAATTACTTAAGTATTCAAAGTAATCCCTAATGATTGGATATGACAAATAAAAGACACCATTCAGGAAGATGGTAGGTCAGACGTATACAAGAGCGCAATATCAATCTTATTGAATGATATAAATAAATAAAGATAAGTAATATATAACATTTAAATATTCATTATTATGTCACACATATCAATTATAATAATTTAATTTATCATTATTACATTCAATGTAAATCATAAATGAAAAACGAATCACATCATTTCACGAGTCGATAGTCCACTGTAAACACGCCTGATGTAATTGTATCACTGCATAATTAAAAGTAAGTAGGTATTTGATATTTTAATACCATAAGTATAATAATATGATAAATATAATTATCAAAATTAGATCATTATGTTATCTATCCATGAAAGGTTGTGATGGAAAATTAATAACATTGGTTCGCAAGGAATAAGTCACACATACACCCAATCGATAGTTTCATTCCCTATTTGATGGAATATGAGAGATATGTATATTATCAAATTAACATAATAAAATATAATTATATGTTAGATACTAGTGTCCTTATATTATCATTGTTAAAGAATATTTTATTAGGTTTGTAAGATCCTTTATTTTTCAATGTACACCACTCTTTGATTTTTTTCATTAAACATATTTTGTCTAGGTTTTCATTATCTTTAAAAATTGTTGGTCGAGTCTCATTCAAATACTAAGAGATTATATTGGGAAAAAATTCCTATATTTTAGGGAATACATACTTTTTGAATTAATAGGGTTCAGTTATAAATGTGCTAAAATGGATTACAAGGTTTTTTCGTGAATTTTGAATGCATTGAAGGTGGTTTGGAATCTTCTATAGAATGTTGGGATTAAAGCTTTTAGTGGGGAATTTACACATCATTTATATGATTAAAATATGTATAACTATCTCATGTAAGATGAATTTAAGGAATATGACATGTGAACTAGTTCATGATGTGAATTATTTATACACCATGAATCTACATTACATGACGTGTAACGTTCATGCTGGGTGAATTCACCCTAGGAGATGAAAATTTCAAAGTACTCATAAATAGTTTATTACACACTATTTATTTATCAGGATTAGTAGTTGTAAGATGTTTTTTATACTTATGATTTCATTTCAATTTTATACATCCCTCCTCTCTCAATCCCTAGGTGATTTTCATATGATTTTGAAGTACCTTCTTCCATTTCATACATCCCATTATAGTGATCAAACTCTGGTGAGTTTCTTTTCTTAGGTTTCTCCTCTCTTCCATTTTTCTCTAGTTGTGGTGGTGGAATGTCTTCACTTACATTGGATTATCCCTTAGATCCCTTCAGATTCAATGGTATTGTGACATGGATTATGGATACCCATTGGTTAAGTGGGACCTTGATTAATAATTGATTGGCTAATGGATTAATGTGTGTTTAGGATGACTTGAGATTTTAGGTGATTTGTTGATATAGAATCACTTTTTAATGGATTATTTTTTTTAAAATGACTGGTGATACTTTGATATATAAATTAATGTTTGTTTTAAAGATAAATGGTAATTTAAAAAATTAACCATTTAGGATTTTGATATGATATAGTGATTTTATTACTATTATTCCATGTGTTGGGGTTCTTGATGTGATACTTATATAGAGGGATTGGGATATTTTGATGTTTCAATGATTATAAAGTGGGATTCGCATAGTTTGGTGATGTAATATTTATATACAGAGTTATGCATAGATGCTGAAATTCGTATATAGTGGGCATGGACCAGTTTCATGTCTGAATTTTGATATAAAGGGTTTGGCTCATATGTTGAAGTGATTATATATAAGGCTTGTCCTGGATGTTGAAATTATTATATAGAGGTATTTTCTCAAGATTCTAAAATGCATATACATAGGGGTTTTCCTAGGGATGTGATTATACAATGTTTTATGGTTATTGTTGGCATGGTTTTCCACATGATCAGAGATATTCTGGCTTGGGGCTGAAGTATATTGATTGTTTTATTATATTAATTTGATTAATTAAAAGACATATTTATCTCTTGGATTCATGTACTTATTATTTGATAGTTTTCATTCACACATTGTGGTTTTGACATACTTATTTGTACTAACACCCCCTTAGAGTTACCATTAGGTACACAAGAAGATTACATGGATGTAGGTTTGGATAAGGGAAAGGGACCTTGTTTTTGATTTTTTCATGCTAGATGGGATGGAGTTTGGATACAGGACTGATGTGGGGTTTGGGACCAGGGACATTCTGATTTATTTGTGCTAACTAGTTCTTTTTATTTAAATTAATTTTAGATTTAAATTTACATATATTATGTTATAGCATTACTTGATTATTTATTATTGGTTTATTGGTTTCTCATTTTACTTCTTAGTTGTATGTTATACTATTTCCACAATTTATATTATTATAGTATTTATTTATATTGTTTATTTACACTATATTGTAACTCAATACTAGGGGGTATATTCTCCCCACAATACTCATCACACCCCTACTACTATTCGGTAGCCTCTGGGGTACAGGGAAGCACACTTGATGTCCCATAATAAAACTAATTTTTCCATATGAGAGAGTTCTAGTTCGGGGGGTGTTAAAAAGTGGTTTTAGAGAGAGAAGTTTTTTTATTTTCTCTTTCATTACTATATAGTAAATGTATAAAGAAGACTATGATGTTTCAGGATATGATAATTACCTTGTGCATTAGAGTATCGATCTCATGTAAGGAGAAAAATATGAGTACCCAAGGATGAGATTATTTCTCATGATGTTAACGTGTTAATATTTGATGTTATATCACCTTGAGGGATTTACATGTTGTGTGATGTTATTATTTCATGAGATTTGTAATCATAGTATTATATATAACATAATGTGTATGCATTCATCATGATAAGAACATAGGGATATATATATTGACATTCATTGTTCATGATAGGGACATATTTATTGCATGTGATTTATTTTACTATTTGAAATATGATGTGAGAAACCTATTAAATCTGATAAATTAAATGAAAGAATAGTTATATTATATGAAAATAATTATTAGACCGATTTAAAGAGACTATGAGATAGTGGTTCTATATTTTTATCACCAGTTGAGGTTGACCTTTTCTAGCCTAAGTTTTAAGGAGTGTGTTTGTTTTGTTGATAAAATATCTCCTTTTCATATTAAAGTTGAGTTTCAGGAGAGTGGAAATTAGAAAAATCCTAACACATTTGATCCATTGAATCCTATAGCTTCTGAGGAACAAATTTAGGTTCATATTTTTGACAGATTCCTCAAGGTCAAGTGATTTATGGATAGGGAGATTGTTCGCACTGTGCCTTCGATATCTGAGTTGAAGAGATAGTTTTTTCTTCAGCATATTCTTATGATCAATGGGGAGGGAGTCCCATATGAAGCTGAGTTATAGATCAATTTAGTTCAAAAAATAATCAAGAACCTACATACAACGATAGATTTGAGGGTGTATCTTGTGGCATATATTCTTCATGGACTATCCAAGTGTTTGTTGGACATTTCAAAGTAAGCTGGGTAGTGAGAGGAGTTATCCTCAACGGACTGAGAGGAGAGGTTTCTAAGCCACATCTATCTAGATACATTCATGTTTGATAAGGATAGTGAGTTTATTCATCTAACAAAGAAGGTCATTTCATTGATGAACTTTGTTGGATTCTTCAACAACCTTTATCACATTGTGATGTAATTAGCTACTGATAAGATCTCCAGGGTGGGGAATTTTTAAGATGGAATTCACTATTAAATTAGGTTATATATTAAAGTACTTGTCTTGAATATATTTTGGGATTATCTGAATCCTAAAATAATAATGTAATGTAATCGGAGGGAGGCCCCGAGCAGTGTTGTATATTTTTGTAGGGTGAACTGGGTGATCTTCTTCTGATGGTAAGTAGAACTTCAATGGTAGTAATCACCAATGAAATAGTGAGAACATCAGTCAGAGAAGTGGTAAACCATCTTAGAGACATGTTCCATTGTAATGTTATTAGTGGTGAATTTTTTTCCAATAAGCATCCTTAGTTTCTGTACACAGCTTTGGAGTTATATTCTTATAGTATTCTAGGACATCTTCCAATGTTTTATATGAAGGTATCATATAATATAAGTTTCATGGGATCAGGTTAGGTACCATCATTTGGGAAGGACTCATATACCCCTCAGAAGACTGGTAGTTTTATTTCCATATGAAGTTATGGTTGAGGTAGGGGATGTGGTACCTTAGTGTAAGAACAGTAGTACGAGGAAAAGAGAGTAGAACATTGGAGTCATAATGGGGCTAGGGTAATGTGATCTAACGACCTGGATATTTTTGAATGGTGAACTGTGTGAACTTCTTCTGAAGGTAATATGATCCAATATGAATGTTATCACCAAGTCAATAGTGATAAGATCAGTCAAAGCAGTGGTACAACATCTCAGGGATATGTTCCATTGTAGTGTTACTAGTTTGGAATGTTTTCTAATAAGATTTCTTAGTGGCCATACCCCTATTTGGAGTTCAATTAATATAGTATTCTGGTCCATCTACATAATTTTTATATAAAAATCTCATTTAATAGAAGTGTCAAGGGATCAAGATAGGTACCAATGTTTGTGAAGGACTCAAATACCCATCAATAGATTTGTAGTTATAGTTCCAAAGGTAATTCTGGTTGAGTTAGGGGATTTTGTACCCTAGTGAAAGAATATTAGTACCAAGAAAATGGAATATCACATGGGAGTCAAAATGGGGCTTGGGGCACAAGATCTTGTCATCTTCATGCCATACTAACTAATCAATCTATTTGGATATAGTAAATCCTACCGTCAAAGGTATGATTATTTTATTATCTACCGATTCTTGTGTTTTTTTAGACAAGAGATCGCATTCCTTTGTTATCTTATCTTTTTGAAAACATTTTATGCTTGTTTGTGGAATGTTTGGTTGGTGTCTACACTATCAACACACCTTTGAGAGTGTGGTCATTGAAAATAAAATGCTGTGCAGATTTTTCTTTATAAATTTTTGGTTCCCATTTCCTTTGGGAACCATTTGTACAAGAAAGGAAAAATAAGTTATGTGATTCTTGGTATGAATTTCTTAGTTCAATAAGAAGTACATAATAATAGTTAGAGAAGGAGAGATACATTTTAACTACATAAGTGTGTATAAATTTTTACCAAGGTGAGTGAGATCTTTAGGAGGGTTGTGTAGGGCTAGTTTAGGGCAGATTGGATTGTCTCATGGATTAGATAGTAGATCATAGTTTGGATGATGGTGGAATGTTGTAGGATTATTTTCCTCCAGTGGAGTAAAATTTTTAGGTTATCTTCACATATGAGTTATAAGGCATACCACTTGAGTTAGAGATCTATTTCATGATTGATTTGGTGTCTAGAGTAGAGCCAGTTACTATCCTACCCAGTTTAATGGAATTAACATAGCTTCAAGAGTTTAAAGTTCATTTGGAAGATCTGGATACAAAAAGGTTTCATACAGCCTGGTAAATCTCCATAAGGTTCTCCAGTTTTTTTCAATAATAATGTTGATGGGATTTTGTGATAATATATGGATTATCGAAGATTGAATCTAATGGTATCCAAGAATTGATATCCCCTTCTATTTATCAATGATCTCATGGATCAGTTCAAAGTTCCTAATATCTTATCCAAGTTCTATTTGAGATCAGGATACCACTAAATAGGGTTATGATCATCATACATACCTCAAATATCATTTAAGAGTAGGTACAGCTTGAATTAATTCATATTGATGGTGTTTGGTTTGAAAAATGCATTAGAGGTATTCATGTACTTGATGAATTATATCACTCATCCTTTTCTGGATCATTTTCAGTGGTTTTTGTCAACTATACCTTACTGTACTCCAAATTAGTAGATGATTATTTCCAACATATTCACATCTTTATGACTATATTGATAGAGAATTAGTATTATGCCAAAATAACAGATTTTAGTTTTCAAATTGGTAAAATGAACTTATTATGCCATGTGATCTTAGAGGAAGTAGTGTTAGGAGACCTAGATAAGGTTTCAGTTGTAGTATCTTAGGACAATCCTAAGAATGTCATTGAGATTCTGAGAAATCAAAATTTAGAAAGTAATTATCAGTGCCTTATCCATGACTTATCCCATCTAGTAGCAACTATGTCAGGGCTATCTAAGAAGGGAGTGAATTTTGTTTGGTCAGATGCTTATGAGAGTGATTTTCAAGAGTTAAAATTCCATCTGACCTCATCACATATCCTCACTTTACTTATTCTGGGTAAATCATATACCATGTACTATGATACATCCATAATTTGACTTAGATAAATTCTGATGCAGGAGGATTGAGTTGTTTCTTATGGATCTGGACAACTTTGACCACACGATAGGAACTATCATACTCATGATATAGAGTTAGATACCATGGTATATTCCTTTTTATGTTGGAGAAACAATATTTTTTATGAGAGGTTTGTGGTGTACATGGGCCATAAGAGACTCAGGTACATATTTTCTTACTGGGGACTAAACCTTTGGTAGAGAAAGTGGGTCGAGTATCCATAGTATTTAAACTTCCAAATAGTATATACACCATGTAAGGGTAACATTTTTGTTGATGCCTTGATTCAAAATATGCTGAAAGAGGTAATAAAGGGGTATCGTGATGAGTGTTGGTTGATGACACTCTTTATAGACACGTATATGGATGTTTATGAGTCCTAGGGACAAGTAGAAATGACTTCGACATCTATCATACATGAGATTCTTGACTGGATCATGATAGTGTAGTTATCCTATCCATAAGGATTAGTTCTGAGAGTTAGATTATATGGTGGGGAGCCACCCTCAGGATGGTCTCTTAGTAGTAGAAATTATATCATTTTCTATGACCGATTATGGGTTCTTATTGGCTTCTTTAAGGTGTTCATGAGAGAGTTTCATGCTTCTATATGGGTGGTATATCTTATTTCGGAAAAATATTTGTCATGATATCCATAGACATTACTCGTGGTCAAGAATGAAGAAGGAGGTATTGGGAATTGTAGAGAAATTTTTCACCATTTAGTTGGTGAAAACTAAGAATCAAAGGCTTTCTGGGATGTAGCATCCACTACCCACCTTTGAGTGGAAATTGGATGATTTCAATATGGATTTTATGACTGGATTAACAAGAAAATACCCATAAGAGTGATGTTGTATGTGTGATCATGGATCACTTAACATAGGTATCCCACTTCTTTCCATCATGGAGACCTTCACTGTTGATGATATAGGTAGTCTCTACATATGTGAGTTAATACAACTGCATAGTGTTCAAAGGAGTATCATTTATGAAATAGATACTCAATTCACAATTTGGTTCTAGAAAGGTCTTTAGAAGGCTCTAGGATCACGCGTTCTTATATTTATAACATATCATTGTTATAAGGATATTCAATCTGAGTGGAGCATTCAAATTCTAGGGGATATGTTATGAGATATTTTTTTATTTCATTGGTTCTTGGAAGTATATAATAGAAATAATGAAGTTTTCATATAATAACAACTTCTAAACATTGATCCCGATGGAATTATTTGAGGATTTGAATATAAGGCCATGTCATTCGCCTATTTTTTTTGTTGGAGGTCGGTGAGTCATTTCTTGATGGACCTATTCTTCTGAAGGATATGTATGAGAAGTTTTGGATAATTAAGAGGCTATTAGTGATTATATAGAGCGATAAAAAGTCGTATGCTTATCATAAGTGATGACCTCTATCATCTGAGGTTGGTCATCATGTTTTCCATATAGTTTCACCTAAGTTGGGGGAATTGTGTTTCATGAAACATGGAAAGATAACACCCATGTTGTTTTTTCCAATGCAGATAGTGTAATGGGATTTTCTATTGGGGTACCAATTATCCCTTCCATAGAACTGAAATTACATGCATGACGTGTTTCACATGATTCAACTTCAATGATATTCTCCAAACCATTATCATGTGGTAGACATTAAGGATTTTAAGGTTGGTTTATATTCATCATTTGAGGAGAATCTGATATGGATTGTGAACTGTAGTGAGAAGTAATTATGAGGTCAGCTTATAACTCTGTTTTTAGTGTAGTGAAAATATGGGAATTTTTAGGAGGATACTTGGGAGAGGGAATATGATATGCCAAGAAAATTTGTAGACATGTTCACCAAAACACCATAGTGATTATTATAGTGGCTCGGGGATGTGATATTATACGAAGGGGTGGATGTAAGATCCATATTTTTTTTAGGTATGTCCCTCTTTGAGTTTTTTCATAATACATTTTTTGGGTTTTTTTCATTAAACCATGTTGGTTGATTCTCATTCAAAGATGGATAGCTTTTGTTTGGGAAAATAACCTAAGGTTTGGGGACTTATGTTTTTATAAATTGATAGATTCTAGGTATGTGTGTGTTAAATGGTCTTAGGAGGGTTTTTCATGTGTTAAGAATGATTTTGAGGTTGTCTGGGATCTTATGTGGAATTTTGGGATTAAAGGTTCCATCATGACATTTACAAACTAGGTATATGTATTACACAACGTGTAACTATCTCTAGGAAGATGTCATGAAATGAATACATTCCATGAACTGGTTCATGACATGAATTGGTTACACACACTGAATCAACATTACATGACATGTAATGATTGGGCATGGTTAATTCACGTGAGGCGACATGAATTTTAGCATACTCAAAAATTGAGAATTACAAGAGGTTTAATGCATTTACCCACAAATTATTTCTCAGATATAGTGGTTATAATATCTTTTATATTCTTATATTTTCATTCCAATTTTACACATCCCTCCTCTATCAAGACCTAGGAAATTTCTAAGTGATTTTTGACCACTATCCTCCATTATGAACATTCCATTCAAGCGATCAATCTCTGATGAGATTGTTTTATTATGTTAACCATCTCTTCCATTGTAATCCAGTTTTTATTGTGGAAACTTTTATTCGTGGTTGGTTTTTGTGTTGATATTGATCTTTTTTATTTTGGTTTTTTTTACTTTTTTCCCTTGGATCTTATTTGAATTACCTTTTGGTAGAATTGTGGTGATCACCTCTTTATGGTAAGTAGTCAAAAACCTAACTATATGGTCATTTTAACTATCATTTATGTTAAATATAGTGATTATGATGACACAATGTGAAAATAAATTAATAGAATTATAAAAGATGATAAATCAAGGATTGGATTATTCCTTCGATCCATTTGGATTCAATGGTATTGTGACCTAGCTTGTGGCTAACTATTGGGTGTGCTAAACATTGATTAATAATGTATTGTCTAAAGGATTTAGTTTTTTTAGCATGAAATGATATTTTAAGTGATTTATTTATATATAAAAACTTAGTTAGTGTGTTATTTTTTATGGAAATGACTGGTGAAAATTTATATATAAATGAATGCGTATTTGAAAGAAAAATGGAAATTTTCAAAATAACCTTTAAGGATTATGATGTTATATTGTGATATCATTTCTATTATGAATTTTGTTGGGATTCATATTGTAATGTGAATATAGTGATCATGGATTAGTTTGATTCTGTAATGCCTTTATAGCAGGCTTGGCCCATTTTGATGTTGTAATGCTTATATAGAGAGATATTCTTGAAGGCTGAAAAAATTATATAGTGGCCTTGTCCCATTTTCATGTTATAATTATTATACAGATGGATTGTCCCAGATTCCAAAATTATTATATAGAGGGAATATCATAGATGCTGAAATTATTATAAAGAGGGATTTGCTTGAGATGTTGAAATTATAATATAGTTGGGTTTTATTGGATATTTGATTATTCCATGGCTTATGGTTATTGTTGGAATGGTTTTGGTACATGCTCAGAGATATTTTGGAATGGCCCAAAAGTATGTTTATTTTTGTATTTTATTATGTTGATTAATTAATAAACTTGATTATAACTTTTTTATGTACTTATTATCAGACTTTATTTATTTAGAAATAATGGTTTTGACTGATATCTCTGTTATATATACATGGTTTTATTGGTGTCCATTGGTTATTAACATATTTAAAATGATATTCCACCCTGTTATTTATGTTTTTTTAATTCTTATGTAGGACCTACATTTGGATAATATGATGGAAAATGTGGAAATTAAGGGAAAATGCACTTCACACCGATCCAACAATGGAGGATGACAAAGAATCCAAGGTCGAGGGTTGAATCCAAATATGACAAGGGAGGTTTCGGTGGCACAAAAATGGAGAACCATAGAAAAATGGAGCTTCTGGTGCTGGAAGATGACTTTACTTCTTGGTTTATTATTACATTTCATGAACTGGTAGAAGTCATGAAAACAATTTAGGCCATGAAGTGAAGGAATCATCATGAAGTGAAGATAAAATGTGTCATGGTGTGACACATATGTGTCACAACATGAAAAATGTGAAAATGAACCAAAAATAAACAATTCGTGAATTTAATACATGTGGTGCATCATTTAAATGTTGTTTAATATTTATATATTGTGTAAATGCCCAAAAAAGCACAAAAACATGTATTTTAATGTATATTGGAAGGGGAATCTCCTCTGTTGACCCGGATGTCCATTAAAATTCATTTTTTACCCACTAATACCTAGGTATGATGGGATGTCTTATAAATATGGGTTATCGAAAATGGATTTAGTAAATCCATTCCAAGCATCAGTCATGACCATTGGGAGGCTACCATAGGGTTCCCACCTTCGGTAGATAGGTTTTTCTTTCTATTTTACTTTTCTTATATTTTTTTTCCACTTCTTTCATGTAACATTAAATGAATTATAGTTTAATTCGAATCACTCTATTTTATTTATTACCTTTATTTATTAATCTCTTTACTATGTTTTTGGGTTTAATCATCATTGGCAATCACACAATGTGGTATTTTCAACCCATAGGGGAGAGAAAAATAAGTTAAGGGGTGTCTGTACCATCATTGTTCGATTTACTTCATCTCATAAGATAGTTTTTATCAATAGTATAGGGTTTTTTTATGCATATATTATACATATAATTATTATTTTTGACTATATTTCTCCAGTAATGAATGAACACCAATGTGATTGAGATAATTTATTCACAAAAAAGTGAATGGAATTATTCTTTTTCTTTTTTGAAATCTAAACAAAATTAACTTTAACTATTTTGATTCATCTGAAAATAAAGAATTGGTATTCTTGTGGATTTTTATAGAAAATGATCATTACTTCAATCGATAATTTTTTTGGTTGCACATCTATTGTATATAATTGTTTGTAAATTAATTTTGAATTAATTTATTAATCAAACCCATCCCTGGAAACTTGTTCCCATCTCTTCTAATTTTCTATTGGAATTAATTTATTTTAAAATGAATCATTCATTTAACAAAATCAATTAAAAATTGGAGTGAACTATCCATTAATTAATAGTTTTCATTACTACATTCTATGTTCTCTATGAGGTATACCTTTTAATTAAACAATACTACTCTTTTGTAGTTAGTATGACTCAGGATCAAATTAATTTCTAATTTGATCATTCCTGGAGGATTTAATGCTTCCCATTGTGCCCATCATTGACCTACTGAGTTTTACTGAAAGCCTATTTCATTCATCATTTGGTATATTTTATTATTACATGGAAACATGTTTGGATATGGGAAAGGGACCTTCTTGCTAATTTTTTCTTACTATATAGATGAGTTTTGGAGACAGGACCGATATAGGGTTTGTGATTGGGATCTTTTTGAGTTTATTTGTGTCATCTACATTTTTTATTTATATTAAATTCGGTTTGAAATTTAGGTACATTATATATAAAAATTACAAGATTATTTATTATTGGTTTATGGTACCCCCCCATTACTTCTTAGTGCTATGTTTTAATAATTCCTCAATTTACATTACTCTAATATTTATTTATATTTTTTATTTTCACTATATTGTATCTCTTTAGTAGGGGGCATAGTCCTTCCACTATACTCATCATACCCCCTCTTCTAGTTGGAAGCCTTTGGAATATGGGGAGGCATGATTGAGGTCCTATAACCAACCTAATGTTTCCCAATGAGAGATTTTTAGATCAGGGGACCTTATAAAGGTCGAATAATAAAGAAAACAAAAACACAAGTTTAACAATTTTACTTCTTATTTAGATATCCACTTTAGGTTTATCCCTAGAGGCTTCTTATAAAAATTT
Source organism: Viscum album (assembly GCA_963277665.1). Lineage (NCBI taxonomy): Eukaryota > Viridiplantae > Streptophyta > Magnoliopsida > Santalales > Viscaceae > Viscum > Viscum album. Next base: position 1,514,373,919 of record OY728119.1, read on the forward strand.
ACTAATAAAAATTCCTCTATGATTTGGGGAGGAAATAAAATAATAATTTTTTATAGTTATTTTCTAATGTAAATGGTTTTGTGAGTGTTAAAAGTAGATTTGAGTGGGGTGGACTAAGTGTGGGAGAGGACACACGTGGAATTTATTGAAAATAATAAATTATGCCTTCATTTATCACATTCCATAAGGATTTGAAATGGGTCATTATCAAAACTTAGAGGTTACATGGTTGAAATATGGAAAATATGGTGTTGTAAATGTTTATAGAAAATTTTAACACCTATAATTTTGGTTTAACCCATCGGTGAAACCATTTTAACCTTAACTATAGCAATTAACCCCTCAGTTAACCCATTTTAATTTTTTTAACTTTTAATATTCATTTTGGTCAAAAATTAAGCTGAACTCATTATATAATATCAATAATTATAATTCTAAATATTTAGTCCATTTAAAAAAATTACAATCACGTAAGGGGGAAAGATTAATTGAAATTTAAACCCCCATATGTGATAAAAAAGGCTTTCCAAAGAGAAATTTTTCAAAAGTCCATATAGTTTTTATAAAAAATCATTATATATTTGATTAAAATTTAATAAAATTGATTAATTTTAAAATAATTGAGTTAATTTTACTTTTAAAATTATTTTATAATAAAATTTAGAGTTATAAATTATTTATATAAAAAAGGAAGTTTTCAGTAAAAACATGTTTTTTCACTATTCATTGAAATAATAGTATGTTTGGAAAATTCCCAAAAACAACTCACCCTAGGATAATTTTAAAATAATGACTTCAAAAATTAAGTTATTTTATAAATATAAATTTTCTAAAATTATAAATTATTAGTTAAAAAATTGGTTTTTCGAATGTGAAAAAATTGACTTTTTAGAAAAATATCATTGTTAGGGATACAGTTGGATTTATTATTATCTCATTCCTAGAAAAAAAATAGGATGAATGAGAAACATTTTCCAGAATATATAATATATATTTTTCATTAAAATTATTCACCAAAATTATTTTTTCTAATTTTTTTAGATAAAACACATTTGTAAGCATAAAAAGAATTTTTCAAAAAAAAATATTTATTTTATTTTCAAAAGGTTTTTATTTTCATTTATAATTAATTGGTAACCAAATAATTCATTTTTATACATGTTTAAACCATATTTTAAATTTTTAGATATTTTTATTCACACCAGATATTCCAATGGCTAGGAGATAACTATCATATTAATTAATAATATGTTAATAGTATGTATATTTTTTAAAAAAATCTGTCTTGCATGCCACACAAGCTATAGAATAAATTAAATTAATTTAAAAAATATTTTTTTAAAAAAAAAAGTGTTTTTTAAAAAATTATTCATGTCTGATTATTTTTAATAAGATTCACCTACTAGTGGATGAAAACTAAACATTAAAGGACAGCATGTAATCTTAAGTCATTAACCAATATAATGGATATTTTTTAATGTTACCAAAATTTTCATGATTGGATTCATGAGGTCATAGAATGGGATCAATATAGTTTCATTCATTTTTTTATTATTTCATTAATGTTTCAAATTTTGTTATGTTGGGTCCAAGATGACTATAAGAAAAATGTGAGGATTGGGGGGAGGGGTTGAATTATTGAGTACACAAATTTAAAATTTTTAACCTCTATTTTACCTTATGCTATATGGATCTTATTACCATATTGGATGTAATTTATTTTATATCTCAGCCTCTCATTATCGATCACACCATGTATTAAATATGAATGTAGAGATTAAATAATAATTAAACAAAATGTTTTTTTCTTCCCAACTAAGAGATAATTAATGGATAATACAAAGAGGTGTGAAAGTGTACCAGAATACACTATAATCAATTTCATTGGATGGAACGGTTAAGTCATAATCACTCCACTTTAAGGAACTTTTATAATTTTATGTTTTATAATGAATCACTATTAATCCAACTGCTACTCCCTCTTCTCCTCCTACATGAACTACTTTCCTAAAGGAAAAAAATAGTTTATAGACATGGGGTATCATTATAATTAGTGTGTGGAATTTAATATCTTTATATCATGACTCTATAATTGATGATTTATTACACAAAATTATTACTAAAATTATAATTCATTAAGTCTTTATGAGATCAACTCATCTATTAGAGGTTCAATTCAATGACTTCTACAAAATCATAGTGGTGACATATTCTTATTCTTGATTAACATAATTACACAAATAATTATCTTGTTTCTATCATTGTTCAATTGATTGATTTGGAAATATTTCCCCTTACTATTAATTTTTGAACATTCCCACATGGATTGATCTAGATAAGTCAATTGAAATTCTCTATATGTATCCAAAATTCTTCTTATATTCATCAGATATATCAATATATTCATACTCTGCCATTTTAAAAAATTGCTATAAGATGTTATTTTAAAATCATTTATGTGTCCAAACATCGATTCAATGGTTGGGATAAATCCTTATTCTTTAAACCCTCCATAATCATTCCATGTGTACCACACATTTTAATGTGTTCATAATAAAATAATTAAACCTAGTAAACTTATTGAAATTTTTTCCCCATATTCCCCATTTTAGATTCCAACTAAATTTATAAGCTTTTCTGGAAATAAATTGTTCATAGTATTACATCTCACTATGTCATAATATTTTACTTATGAAACTTGATCGTAATGTATAATCCTTCTTTATGGCATGATTCTGGCTCAAATAAAAGATCTGTGAAATCTTCTTGATATCCTTGATTTAACTCCTCTAAATATTTATTCATGACCTCCTAGATCCTCTTGATCTTCAAAACCATTCAATCATGACACACTACCTCATGATTAAAATAATTTTATCTTCTACCAAACTAGATATTAGATAGTTTTATCTAATTACATCCTCTATAGTAGAAACTCTATATTGCAATGTGTTCTCTTTAATCATGACAAGACTTTTTTATTGCAACATGAAAAAATATATGTCTGGATATATTATCAGCCATATATTATGATATATAGTAAATCTTAATCCACAACTAGTTTCATTATCAATCATATTTGATTATTAATATTAGAAAATACACTTATGTATCATCTACAACCCTTATGTATCATCCAAAAAAATATTATGTGTAGGAACATTACTGATTTCAGACCCAACCTACTCTAAAATACCCTTAAGAACATGTAAAAAAATTATGTGAAACTATTATAATTTTAGACACAAAAAAATATTACATACCATCTAAATATATTATGTACCCAAGTGAGTTTTTTTCCTTTTCTGGAATTCATTATTATAGAAGATATTATTCATCATCCTAAAACACTTACCCATCATCTCAAATATATTACATATCATAATATGGATGTTATATATCATAATAACACCTCCAAGAAATTTTCAATTCTGAAAACTTCATAATATATTATATATATGTGTATTTTTTTTAAAAATAGTAATCTTTAACTTCACTCATATAATAATCTTTTTTCTTCCACCATTATTAGTTATTAAAACTTTAAAAAAATTATAATATATATCCATACATATTAAATAAACTCCAAATTTATTTAAACCTACTCACACCACCAACAAATTTACGTCAATTATATATAGATAAATCAACAAGTCCCATTAAACATAACCAATAGTGCTTCCACACACTTTATGAAACTCTAGTCCCATATATTCAAATTTCATGAATTCTTATATCTAAATCACCCTTTATGGTTCCCTTGTATAGAGACTATCATCACATCATCATTTGTTTCAAAATGTTTCCACAAGTCCTTCCCATCATTCCATCATAATCATCTATTGAAAAAAAAACTCCAAAGTTAATTAAAAAAATCCAATTAAAAACATTTGTTACAATATTACTTCCATTTTTATTTTGTTATCAATTATACAATATATTAAAAAATATTTAAAACTTTATTTATTCCAAAAAATATATATTTATTTATTGTGAATTTTCTTCTCCCAATTTGATAGTAAAATAAAAATTTATTCATACCAATATTTTTTATCATTATTTACCCTTTTATCATATAATACCATTGGGGGTATCATCTATCTCTAATTATGATTTCTCCATGAAATATGTGTCAATGATTTTCAATGATCTCTACTAGTATATTTGTGGGACCATCTAATTCCCCCAAACTTCTAAAATATATATAGAGAGAGTTATACTTCCTTCTTTGAACTGAACCCTCTTCACAACCTACTTAATACCATTAATTAACATACAAAACTACATTCTTTTTCATCCATTTCAAAGTGACATTGATAAACATTATGTTGTCTTATCCACTTACAAATTATTCTTATCACATTGAATTTTGGTTTCTATTACCCCCTTAAAACCTTTAAGATGTCCCAAACAATCTGTGGTTTTTAGTGAGTGGATTTACCAATTCATAGTGAGTCATTAAAGAAATATCTTATCATTATATGTTTGAACATATTTTTGTAAATGATAATTTAATTCAATAATACAAAAAATTTCAATGTCACTCACTTAGTTCTATAAACATGTGAACATTTAGAATTTAATTCATTCAATAATCAATTTTGTGATACTGACCACACTTATACAAGAACATTAGTGAATAAATAATGCAGTAAAAATATGTGATTAATACTACATGTTGAACCCACTAATAAAACTTTTACTTGATGAAATTATGATTCCAATTGATATCCACATACCACCCTATCATCACAAGGCTTGTTTTTTTCTAGATAAGGATAAAAAATATTGGAGTTCTCATCACCAGCTCACCTGGAATTCCGTCTATTTGTGTTTCTAAGTGTTGAGGTAATTTTCATCATGTGGAATCCAATTCATAGTTATGAAAATTTCTTCCCAATATATTTTTTATCTAGAGGGAAAATTAGTTGATTCCAAATTATTAAAATATTAAAAATTAACCATCAATTCGATTAATCTTGATAATTTTTCCTTTTTATTATATCCACTTTCTTTGTTAGTATGATACTAGTCGATGTATTGAATGATATCACTTTGTCCCTTTATTATTTTAACTCATTTTTATAATTTATTTATTAAATACCACCTACACATGCTTTAAAACTTTACACTTCATTGATATATTGTCCATGAATGAACAATACAATTGAAAAGTTATTTCCAATAAATCCATCTTCTATCATATATATTGAAACTTATCTCGATCACTATTTTAATATTATCAATACATAAAGCTTATCTTAATTTTGATGTCATCGTTACATTCTGAACTTTTATAAATATCCATAGTTGAAAGTGAGTTTTTATATTTTTAATCATTTTATAAAAAAATATATAATCAAATTTAATATATAATCATAATTTTCCTCACATTATGTGATTAGTTTCTTGGTAGCCTTATTACTATTCTTATTCTTCTTGGATTTTGATAGAACGAAGTATTCACTGGATTTTTTGGATGATGCCTCTTTCACTATTACTTCCACTTCCTTCCAAATAAGAATTTATAGAGTTGTCCAAATATAAAATGAAATAGTAAAATGAGTGTTGTTCTTTTATTCCATGATGGATAAGGATTTATTTAATTTCATTTATATTCATAAATCGCCAATTTTATCCCTATTCTTAGACAAATCATTATCTCAATATATACAATTCATGACCTCCTTGAAAAAATAATATTAGAAAACAATCATCTAATTTTTTCAACCATTAATGTTAATACCAGTAAAAAAATGGATGATTTATAATTGAATCAATATTCATATAAAATTAAAAGATAAATCTACATATTGAAATTAGAGTCAAAAACCTTTGGATGTGACATTAATTTTTGGGACCAAGCAAACTATAAGAACCTTGGTTGAGGATGAATCTGTGTGAACAATAATTAAATACATGTCTCTATTTCCCCTTAGGATGCATGGATTTTATTCCTTCATTTTATGAAACATATTAAATCTATCATAGTCTCATCACCAACCATAATTATTATTAAAATAAAGATGAAAAATATTAAATTAGAAGGACACATGATAATTTCACATAGTTTACCACTAAAGTTTAATCTAATGAGAACACACAACATATTGTGATGGTGTACTAGAATCAATTTTAATCACTTTTGGAAAATGAATGTTTTATTTCATATTGCCTCCGTATCTAGAATCACTACCATTAAAAGTTATTAAAATGAAAAATTATTGATTTAAGGTCCCATACTTCTTCTTCTCTAATGTTCACTTCAGTAGTGAAGATCCAAAATTATTTAATATATGTGAGGGTCCATTTCTAATCAAAATATAAAATTGAATCTCTATACATAATAACTCATGAATTAATGATCAATTTTTGTCAAGATTCAATTATATTAAAATAAATTTAGTCATAGTTATATTAACTCCTCAAATAGAAGGTTGAAACTATTTCTTCTAAAAAATCACAACAATAAAAACTAATTATTCATGTTGAATGTAATTCCACACTATAATTATACTTTTTCTATTTTATATGTATCCATATATGGAAATTTAACTCTTTATTTATTCTTAAAAACTTTTTTGTTGAATAAAATCATATATGTTAAATTCAAAACCTCTACAAATCTCCTCTATTATTATTCTTGGAATAAGATATATCAGTATGTTCAGACTCTCCCATTTTCAATAATTTATATGATAAGTATTTATAAATTCTTATATATATATATAACCTTATATTCATTGGATTGGATTAATCCTCCTTCGTTAAATTTTATATGATTATTCAATGTATACAACATGTTTTAATGTGGTCATAATATAATAACTAAATTGAGTCAAATTCCTAAAATATGTTTCATATCTTCTGAAATGTAAACTCTAATAGAATCTGGAAGATATTAGAGAAATAAACTATTCACATCATGAATTCCTAACTATGACATTATCTTATATTTCCTTATTCATATCATAGTGTGATAACCCTAATCCTAAAATGTTTTTTTTAGTAACCAAATTAACTAAATTAACTAAATTATTTTATTTAACTCTTATAAATATCACACTATGATGCTCCATCTCCTCTCGATTACCAAACATGTTATGATGCAAAAAACTCAACAATGATTCAAACCAATGTATCCTTTTTGAAACTATATATTAGGAAATATACTATAATCACATCACCCACAATGAAAACACTATTTCATTGTGTTCCCCATTTAACCATAGTGTAATAATTTTATTATGGCATGAAAACATCAACAACTCTTCACATTATCAATAATAACATATTATATAATATATGTTCTAATATATATATAGAAACATTATCAATCATATTTTATGACTAATATCAGTGAATACTCTTATATGTCATCTAGAACCCTTGTAATTCATTAAAAAACCTTTATTTATGGGGATTTTTTCAATTTTAGACACAATATTCCCATGAATACTCCTATATAAAACATAGAGAAAAACCTTATATATGGATCAATTCCAATTTTAGACTAAAAAACATATTTATCAACCAGCTATATTAGGTATCCCAATGTGTGTTTTTTCTTTTAGGCAATTCAACATTCTAGATGATATTATTCATCAACCAAAAGGTATTATGTTTCAAATTAGATATATTTTGTAACATAATATGGATGATATATATCAAAATAAGACCTCCATGAATTTTCTAATTCTGAAATCATTATATTTTCTTATATGTATATATATAAGGGTTTTTAAAAATTATTATTAATCAATACCTTAATTCATGATGTCATACTTCTATTTTTTCCATGATTAATTCATGCAACTTCAAAACTGTCAGAATATATCTCCAGTTTTATCAACTCCACTCAAAACTTCTTTAAAACTGATCACACCTATTTAACTGACATTTCCTTCATATATATATATATATACGAATGTTTTTCATTTCTCATCTCCACTTGTTCTTCCATGAAAATCCTAAAAACATTGATCCATATATTCTAATGTTAAAAATGGTTATATCTTTATCACCGTGTATGAATCCCTTATATAGAGACCATGTTAACTTCATCATCCGTGTCACTATATCTTTTCTAGTATTTTCCATAATTTAATACCCATTAATTTATTGACTACATATCCAATAGTAATTGATAAAAAATAATATTCAAAATTGTTATTTAGATTATCTTCTACTTAGAGGGACTCGAATAGCTAATGTTCTTCAGATGCTTTATTTTCGACAAATTGTGAGACATTTTTTTATACCAAAAATTATTTTTTCTAATCGTGATGCAAGATTAACATCTTAACTCTCAACTGGTTTATAAAACATATGGGTTCTAAAGAGTGGTTGAATATGACATCAACAAGAGAATAATGACCAATCATAGAATGCTATTCAGATTTTTGAGGGTGTGCTTCGTGAATGTATTCTTGATTTTGGTGGTGTGTGGGAAAATCACGTGATCATTGATGTGGCTCTATTTGTACACAGTTTTCCACATCCTTTTTATTAATTTTTAATGATTTAATTAACTATTTTTACACTTTTTATCTAATAAACGCACTTTGGTATTTTTATTATTAAATTTTTCAAATATTTATTTTTTAAAACATTTTATTTAATTATTGGCCCTTTAATAGTTGATTTATACCTTATTTGTTTTTAATATAATTAATTTTCAATTTGTTTATTTAACCTATATTTTTTTATTTTATTTAATTTTTCATTATTAATAATTATTGACTTTGCTAATTTATTTACTTTTTATTTTTATGTTTATACAACTTAGTTACAGCTTGCCAGACTACCGGTAGCTAAGCTACCAATAGTAGGGTTAAATTTGCTCTATCGGTAGCTAGGTTACCAGTATTGTCTAACGGTGACCTTTGTTATTTCGGTAACCTTGTCACCGTTTTTCATTCCTACCGGTAGCTCTCATCTGATTATAACGGTAACCTTATTTTTATGTCCTATCGGTAGCCTTTAATGTCTACCGGTGAACTTTTAGTTTTAAAATATCGGAGAACCTTTTATCTTAATTTCATAACTGTGAGTATTTAGTCTGTTTAAGTTAATTCTGATTGACTTTTTAATAAGTTAATTCTTATTTTAAACAATTATTTAATCATTGTAATTTTATTTAATTAACTTAGGCTTTGTTTTAATAATTAATCTTTTAACTTAGTAATATAAGAATAGGTTAATTATATTAATTAATTTGTTTAGATGCTCTTCCAACCATTTAAGTAAGTTATGTGTGATTTTAAATTAATTAAATTGGTTCTCCCTTAATTATATATGTTCAAATAGTTATTTAAATAATTAATTAATAGTTTTTAAAAAATAATTATATTATTTTATGTATGTAGATTGAATATTAATTCATTATATAATTGTTTTAGTCTACCAGTGAGGTAGACGAGCTCTAGCGGTGACCCTGCAATACTCTTTTCTCACTAATGTTCATTTCTCACCGATACAGCCCCTTCTATCGGTAGCCTTGCTACTGATCCGCACCTCACTAATACTTCACTGTATCGGTGACTTTACTTGTATCAGTGACCTTGCTTTTATAGGTGACCTTGCCATCGGTACCTTTTCCAAACCCTAATTGCATTGATATAATTTAGTTATTAATTTAATTTTATTTTCATCCATTAATATAAATTAACTTCATTAATTTAATAGTTTAATTTTTTTTAAAAGATTTAGGTTAGTTGCTAATATAACATAATGTTTATTTTTAGTATTAATTAATTAATTAATTTTGTTGTTCTAAACATTTAAAATAACTTTGGTTCTATGCAGTTTAAATTTTTATTAATTCTTTTAATTCTGTTGTTTAAATTCGTTCTTTAATTAATTAATTAGTTAGTATTTTAGTATGTTTTTTTGTTTTGTCAAAATTTTATTTGTTTTAAATAAATTAGTGGTTTTACCATTTAATTTTTAGGTTAATTAATTTTTATCTGAGTTGGCATTTGTGGTGGTGTTTTTGCAGCTACCGATAGATGACTACCAGTAGCTGCTGATAACTATTCGTTATCTCATCCTCACCGACAGCCTATCAGTGACCTTTTCACCTCACTGTAGCATTATTTAATTTTCACTCTGTGTGCACCTAATTGGTAGCTTTCTCTCCCCACGTACCTCACTGATACATCATTTTCCTTTCCCTGTATCGGTAGCTACCTCACTGATGCCCACTTATTTTTATTTTTCACACTGATATTTTTTTCCTATCGGTAGCTTCAGCTACCGAAACCCCTCACCAATACAAATTTTCATCTCACCATTATTTCCTTATCTGCTACCGATAACTCTCGCACATCAGTCCGCTAGTTGAGTTGGACCACTGTACTATTTTGAGGAGCTCAAATCGAGCCACTCCCACAGTTTTTTGTTGGTTGCAAGGGAGGTGAATGTGGGTTTCTAGGAGGAGGAGCTCAGACTCATCGTGTTGTTGCTTCTTGATACCATAGGTCGACGCGGGTCCATTGCATAGCTGCCAGCTAGTCTCTGAAGGAAGAATCTGAGCCATGCCACTAGTCCGTAGGTGTTGCGCCACTGTGTTGTGCTACCATGGAGAAGGTTGTCGGTACTACTGGAGAAGGTGAGGCCAGGTCTGCCGCCTAGAGTCTTGTGGAATCACTGTGCTGATGCTTACCGTTGCCTGGAAGAGACCCAGTCCGAGCGCTACTGCTGCTGTTGTCTGCCGCCGTGCTGCTAAGTGCAAGGAGAGAAGCAAGGTAGCTGCAGTCTTCCATGAGTCGGTTGTTCCGTCGCCGATGCTGCTGGAGTCAGCAGTGTTGGTGGAGAAAGGGAGTGTTGCAGCATGAAGAAGAAGAAGAAAACCTGACCTCCATACACCTTTCTGCGCCAAACTGGAGGAGGAAGAGACAACACAAAAATAATAATAATAGAAAATAGATAAAATGATAATGAAAGTAAAGAAAAAAAGTAAAATAAAAAATAATAAAAGAAATTAATTAAAAAAACAAAAGTAAAAGTAAAGTTTACTTTATATTAAAGTTATATTAAAAAGTCAAATTAATATAAAATAATTAATTTAAAACCATTAAAATTTTGATAAATAGATAAATTATAAACTAAAATGTTAAACTAAATTATTAATAAATGTAAATGATAAATTAATTTACTATTAATAGAACAAAATATATAATTAATAACAATTATAAATAAATTATTAAATTTACTTATTAATTTTAAAACATTTAACACTTAACTATTAATTTTAATTATTAAATTAAAATTAAATAAATAATAGATTCATCTTGCAATTTAATTTCTTTAATAGTAATAATTAAATTATCAGTACAATCTTAAATATTATCTTAATTTTATATTTATTTATGTTGTCAATTTTAATAACTTAGTTCAAAATAATTGAATTAATAACTTAGTAATTTTTCTATTAACTTAATTAAATTAATAACTTTTTAAATAGTTATGTTTTACCATAGTTTTATTAATAAATTAGAAATTAACTAATCTTAATTTGTAACGAGTAATATAAAAATTTACTTATAAGATAATAATTATTTTTCATTGCATCTCATTTATTTATTTTTCTATTCCATTTTGTCTTTGCAGGTTCATTCAAGGGACTTAAATGCATCCAGGTTCATCAAACTTACTCAGTGGGAGTTAGTTAGGAGGGGAAAATTAGCGTGACATGCTGGTCGCAAAAAAACACACATTTTGCAGTGCGTGGGTGAAGTACTTGTGAAGTCGGTGGAGATTGAGTGGTGACATGCAGTAGATGAAAGAAAGGTATTAAAATAAGAAAGTAGCATAATTTTAAATTAAATTCATTCATTCACATGGAGAGGCACTCACTCGACAAACACATGAGTCTCGGAGCAGAGCAGAGGTCCAGGAGCAGCAATTGATGCAAGCAGATGGAGTTTTCTTCCTCTATTATAATTTAAATCTCTTCCTCTATATTTTAATGACTTTAGTTTTCGATATAGTGATAATGAAGAATATATTAGTTAGCTAAATTTCTTGTTCAGGGAGAGTTCTTGTTCTACTGCTTACCTATTTCGCCCTTTTCATTAAACATTTCTTCTGTGATTAGAATTGATCGGCGATATCAGTTTTAATTACCCATTTCTGAATCGTACCACAAGTACTAAATTTTCAAAATTATGTAATCATTCGGTGAGTTTTATTATAGATGCATCATTAAAATAATCATCTTGTAATGAAAACTTCAGTACATATGGTGATTTTGTACTGTTGACCTTTTAAAAAAATCTTTCTAGAGTTGCACTTCTTGGAGTGGAGAACTCTAAGTTGTACAATTTTTGTGGATTACCTACTAAAAAAGGAGGTAATTCACCTTATTCAGTGGTACGAAGTAGTACTTTTACATATTTAGGAGAGACAATTCAAACCAGCAGACTAGAGCAATCCCCGGGTGTACATTTCTTTTTGTCTTGTATTAGCATTTTATTTTCTTTGTTGCATCTTGTTTTCTGTTGTTCTCTATTTCAGTATTGGTTAGGGAAAAAAATAAAAAAAAAATATGTGGGGTTTTACATACAGATTATAAAAACTTAAAAAAATTAAATGATAAAAAAATTATTAAAAGTAAAAATTAGAAAAACCACTCCACTACTGACAATATTGGAGTTTTCCAAGTTTTTAGTTTAGTAGTGGCCAAATTTACCTTCCCTGTGGGTTCGACCCTGCTATTTACATTTACTGTAGTTAGTAGGAATATAAATATTAAACTTTGAAAAACTTCAACGACAGTACAGGTCAAGTTTTTGGCACCATTTTCAGGGAGGGAACGATCCATTACTAGAAAAAAAAACATTTAAAAAAAACACATATAAATAATCTTTAAAAATTGAAAATTTTGAAAACTGTTGGAAAAAAACTGTTACTTTTCATTTTGAACTATCACTATTGATATTGTCCACTGCTATTTGTAAGAGCACAAGGACATCTGGTACTATATTAGAGCCTTTGAAACTTGAACTAGACAAACATTTAGCTGCTCTATGAAAGAAAAACAAAAATGAAATGGAAAATTTAGATAATAGAGTTCCTGAGCATAATAACTTTCAAAATAACCATCCAAAACTCTTAGATGAAAATGAAAGGCCTAGGTGAGGGAATTCCAACTCCTTCAAGTATCAAGAAATCCATCATCCATTAGACTATCTCCTAGGGCTAGAAATTATGAGCTGAAATAATCACACATTTCACTGATGCCTGCTTTCAATGAGCTCTCTAATGAGGACTCTTTAGTCTTCATTAGAGATTTCTACAACACTGTGCAGCAACTTCCCATGTTAGGACATACATAGAATGAGCTTAGGATGAGAGTTTTTACCTTTTTCCTTAAAGGGAATGCTAGGAATTTGTTTTTGAGCTTAGATGAGAACATTTTTGAGAATTGGGATCAAGTTTACAATTCTTTTATTATGAAATTTTATCCCCAAATATAAAAAAGTGAATTGAGAACTTAGATTACTAGTTTTTACCAAGATGATGGAGAAGCCTCACATAAAGCATGGGATTTATTTAAGGACCTACTTAGGCAGTTTCCCCATCATTAACTCCCATCTCATCTTCTTATGGACACCTTCTATGAAGGGTTTTCCTCCTATGGTCATAACATAGTGGATCAAGCTGCTGGGGGTAATTACAAAGATAAGACTGATGAGGAGTTGAGGAAAATTTTTAATAATCTAGCCCTTAATTCTCAACATAAGAATTCAAGAATAAATAGAGTCAATAAGAATGTTAATAATGGTTTAAGAGCTAGTACTCAAAGTCAGCTGGCTGAAATCACCAACCAACTTCAAACCTTAACGAACCAGAATTCAAAACAAACTATTAATCAAGTTGAAAACCAGAACCAGTATCAGTCACTTAGACAACAATGTATTCAATGTGGTATGTATGGGCACTCTGAAAATTTTTGTCCCAATGCTGATTTAATGGCCCAACAACCTGAAAACTCAAACATTGTTAATTATAGTCCTAGGATGCCTCAAAAAGAAGATCCATTTTCAAATAATTACAACCAAAGCTATAGGAGCCATCCAAATCTGTCCTATAAAGATCAAGGTTTAATTAAACAATCCTCTTCCCCTAATTATCAGAATCAACCAAGACCAAACTTTCAAAATCAACAAAGGGGTGAGTCATCAAATACACAAGGAAACAATGATAGTCACATGTCTTCTAAGATTGATCTAATATTGAATCAACTAACCAAGAATCAATGTCAATATGAGTCAAACCAGATTTAAAATGATGTGAAAATGTAGAACATGGAAACAAAACAAGAACAATTACCTAGTGATTTTACTTCTACGGATAAAGGTAGGTTGCTTAGTATAATTGAACTTAATCCTAGGGAGAATATCATGGTTGTTTTTACTATGAGTGGGCTGAATACTCAAACTGTTGCTGAAAAAACTGTAAAAAATGCCCAAAATGAAAAATTGTTTGAATATGGAAATGAAAATCTACTTTGTTCACAATCTGGAAATTCATAGAAAAATGTAGAAAATGATGAGAATCTGAACCTGTCACCTGGATCTCAAGCTGAAAATTGTTCTAAAAATCAAAGAATAAAGAAAAAGAAAAAAGTTGAGGAAGAGGTGAGGGACATGTCTGCTGTTCTAAAAAAATTTCCCCACCCATCTCTTTCCCTGAGAGACTGAAACCTCAATGTAATACCAGGTCTAAACTACTTCAATTCCTTGGTCTTCTGTGTAAGCTTCAAGTGAACATCCCATTCATAAAAGAATTAATTCAAATCCCATCTTATCTGAAATATCTTAAGAATATAGTTTCAAACAAAAATACCCTTGAAGAATTTTATACCAACAGCCTCACGGAAGAGTGTAGTGCTATGCTTCAAAAGAAAATCCCACCAAAATTAAAATACCTAGGTAGCTTTTCCATCCGGTGTACTCTAGGAAATTTTGGTCATCTGAACTGTTTGTGCGATCTAAGTGATAGCATTAACCTACTTCAATACTCACTGTTTCGACAGTTGAGGCTGGGTGACCTTCAACCCACCATGGTCAAACTACAGTTAGCTGATAGATCCTTCACTCATCCTGTGGGTCAAGTAGATGACTTACTAGTTGGAGTTGGGAAGTTATTCTAGCCTGCTGACTTTCTTGTTCTATATATGGAGTGTGATCAATAGGTACCTATCATCTTGGGTAGGCCTTTCTTGTCCATTAGTGGTGCTGTCATATATGTCTCTATGGGTCAACGGATATTCAAAATTGGTGAACAATAAGAAGAGATCAATGTTTTTAAAAATATAAAAGGACCAACTTATTCTGAAAACTGCTCGAAAATTGAGTCTCTTAAGGCTGAATGCTCTTACAAAAATCAACTTGAACTTATTGAAAAATCTGAAAATCAATCCTTTGGTGAAGAAATTAATTGGGAAGCTGAAAATATTTGTGAATCTTTTTTGGAAACTGAAAATTTTGTTTAAATAACCAATCTGGAAAATCTTCCAAAACTGGACAATTGTCTAGTTTCTACTGTAGGAGAGTACTCTGTACCTAAAAATAGGACCTTTTAGAGTGAATTTGATGGTGTTTCTATTAATACCAACATTTATGAACACTTTGATGATATTTAGGAAAACCTTTTGAGACAACTTGATGATTCTTCTTTGATAAACATGTTGGAATCTGATCAGGAAAGTCTGGACAGTGTGCTGCCCACCCTGGATAAGAGGACTATTATCTCTGAATCTGAAATTGTAATTGAAAATATTTCATCTTTTAATACCCCTTACGGTAGGTATGTTGAAGACCTTGGACCTCCCAGGCATAAGAGTCTTCCATCTAGTGATAAACCACCTATTCTTGAACTTAAACCACTCCCTGGTCATCTGGAATATTCATTATTGGGTGAGAATTCTACTCTGCATGTCATCATTTCTGCTGAACATAAAGATTTCCAAGAAGAAAAATTGTTGGAAGTTTTGAAAAAGTTTAAATCTTCCATAGGCTGGACCATAGCTGACATAAAAGGAATGAGTCATTCATTCTGTATGCACAAGATTCCTATGGAACCTGACCATAATCCTAGGGTAGAATGTCAAAGAAGATTGGATCCTAACATGAAAGAAGTCGTGAAAGAGGAAGTGATTAAATTGTTTAACACTGGAATGATATATCCCATTTTTTGATAATTCTTGGGTCAGCCCTGTCTAGGTTGTCCCCAAGAAGGGAGGTTTCACTGTAGATAAAAATGAAACAAATGAAGAAGTCCAAGTTAGGAAGGCCACAAAATGGAGAGTCTGTATTGATTATAGGAAGCTGAATGCATCCACTAAGAAGGACCATTTTCCAATTCCCTTCTTGGATCAAATGCTTTAGAGGCTTGCTAGAAATGAATTTTTCTATTTTTTGGATGGGTATTCCGGTTACAACCAGATCCATGTTGCCCTAGAAGATTAGGAGAAAACCACTTTCACATGCCCCTTTAGAACATTTTCCTACAGGTGGATGCCCTTTGAGTTGTATGGAGCTCTAGCCACCTTTCAAAGGTGTATGATGGCTATTTTTTCAGATATGATTGAGAGAATCATTGAATTTTTCATGGATGACTTTTCTATAGTGGGGAGTACTTTTGATACTTTTTTAGGAAATCGTGAGCTAGTTTTGAAGAGTGGCATTGAAACCAACCTTGTGCTTAATTGGGAGAAATGTCAATTTATGGTTATTGAGAGTATTTTCCTTGGTCATAAAGTGTCAAAGAGATGTTTGGAAGTTGATACTGCTAATATTGAAGTTATTCATAAATTTCATACTCCTGTTAATGTCAAAGGTGTTAGAAGTTTTCTAGGGCATGTCGGTTTCTACCAGAGGTTCATAAAATATTTTTCTAAAATAACTAAGCCCTTGTGTTCTTTTCTCATCAAAAATGAACCTTTCATTTTTGATGATAACTATTTTAAATCATTTAATATGCAGAAGGAAAAACTCACTACATCACCCATCATTATTTCTCTTGAATGGAAGCTACCTTTTGAACATATGTGTGATTCTAGTGACATGGTTGTAGGTGTTGTCCTTGGAAATAGGATAGATAAGAAGTTTCATGTGGTGTATTATGCTAGTAGACTACTAGATGATTCCCAAAAGAATTATACCACCATATAAAAAGAGTTTTTAGCTATTTTGTTTGCTTTGGAGAAGTTTAGACAGTATCTGTTAGGTTCTAAAGTCATCATTTTCACTGATCATTCTGGCTTAACATACTTTCTATCTAAGAAAGAAACTAAACCTAGACTGATTAGATGGATCTTATTGTTGCAAGAGTTTGACTTAGAGATTAGGGATAAACAGGGAGCTGAAAATTTAGTTTCTGATCACCTATCTAGGATTCCATTTACTCAATCTTAATCTGAAGATCCTAGGGTGATTAACTCTTATTTCCCTGATGAGCAGTGGCTCACTGTCTCAGTCAGGTAATCTGGTTGGTTTGCAGATTTTGCCAACTTGTTTGTAGTAGGTGTCATTCCCAAAGATCTGTCTAATAATCAAAGAAATAAATTCAATTCGGAACATAAATATTACCTTTGGGATGATCCGTTGATGTTTAGGAGATGTTTTGATGGTATTTTTTGGAGATGTGTACCTGAGGAAGACATTTTTCCTATCTTATAAAGTTTTCACTCTTCACCTTGGGGAGGTCACCATGGGGGTGATAGAAGTCCTCAAAAAGTCCTTCAATCTGGTTTCTATTGGCCTACCCTTTTTAAGGATTCTAGGAGCTTTGGGATTAGTTGTGATAGGTTCCAGAGGGTGGGAAATGTGGGTAGGAAGCAGGAGTTTCCCCATAAGGGTATTTTGGAGGTTGAAATTTTTGAGGTTTGGGGTTTAGATTTTAAGGGGCCATTTCCATCATCTCATGGGAATGAGTACATTCTAGTTGTTGTTTACTCTATGCCAAAGTGGGTTGAGACAGTAGCTCTACCCAACAATCAAGCAAACAGTGTAATAAAATTTGAAAAAAAACATATCTTTACAAGATTTGGAGTCCCAAGAGATTTTATTACTGATAATGGAACACACTTTAAGAACTATAATTGTAATGCTTTGATGGAGAAATATGGTTGTATTCACAAAACTTGTACTCCTTATCATCCACAGTCTAGTGGACAGGTGGAGATTTCAAATAGAGAGCTAAAACAAATTCTTGAGAAAATGGTGTCAAATTCTAGGAAATGCTGGTCTCTTAAACTGGATGAAGCTTTATGGGCATACATAACTGCTTTCTAGACCCCAATAGGTATGTCTACTTATAGGCTGATTTTTGGGAAATGATGTCATTTACCTGTGGAGTTGCAACATAAGTCATATTGGGCAGTTAAAGCTCTGAACATTGATTTTAAGAGTGCTGGTGAGAGGACATTACTTGAGCTGAGTGAACTCAATAAGATTAGGAGAGAGAGTTATGATAATTCAAGAATTTATAAAGAGTGGACTAAGATATTTCATGATTCTATCATTCAAAACAAGGAATTAAAACCTGGACATAAGGTCCTACTCTTTAATTCAAGACTTAAACTCTTTCCTGGGAAACTAAAGTCCAAGTGGTCTGGACCATTCACAATTGTGAGAGTGTTGAAGAATGGATCTGTTGAAATTATTGGTGAAGAAAATAAACACATGTTGCTCATTGGGCAAAGAGTGAAACTTTATTTTGAGGTAGAGCCAAAGGTCTTGGTTTCCTTCACTGTGCATGAAGATTGTTCATGAGAAGAGTCTTGTTGGGGACTTTAAACCTAGCACTACATGGGAGGCAACCCATGGTTCCTTTTGTCTTTATGTTGTTTATTTTTAACCTTGAATAAAGTGCTTCTTCTCTGCTCTGTTTTTGTGAAATACTTGTTACTGCTTGTTCTTGGTTCCTGGTGTTTATGATTTTTATTTCTAGGATGATGCTGCTGTGTAATAAAGGAGTGTAATTCTCATGATCATCTCCGGACAAGAACTAGTAAGGTAAGTATTCACTTTCTGCATTTATTTTCTGCTCCTGTGTGAATTAATATTTTTTTTTGTTTTCAAAAATTTCTACTGCATGTCACCGTATTAGAGAGAGAAACAATTCTACTTGTGCCTCATTTTTAGAATATGTAGTCCATTGTTAAAATCATCCACATCTTGGAATTAAGTGTGGGGGGTACATGCTACTAGTTTGTTGAATCTGCTTTAGGTTGGGGTGCTTTTAGCATTCATTTATCTGCTCTATGGAATATATTACTGAACTCAATCTTTTAAAATGCTTACACCCAGTACACTGTGAACCTCCAAGTTACATGCCTTGTTTGAGATGAATTGAAAATTTCTGTCACTAGATTTAAATGTTAATGAATTTACTTGCTAATGAACCTGCTGCTTATTTATTTATTGTGGAAAATAATATATTTGAATTTCATTGAGACCCTTTATACATGTCATCTATCTACTTAATTGAAAATATGTTTTGAACTATAATTAATTAATTGTTCTTCTCCATATTTAGAAGTCAACTTTGGGGACAAAGTTGGGTTTTATGTGTGGGGGAGAGGGTCATTTCTTGACTGTGCGAAACTGTTCTTAATTGAAATCCCATCAATTCCCAAGCCCATTAATTCCCACTGCAAATACAAATTTTTTGAAAAAAATGGTTACATTTTTTCAAAATTCTGGCATAATTTTAGGCTTTACATTGTTTTCATTAAGGTCCTACTTTAGTAAAAGTTACTTGTTGGTATTTAAGAATTTATTTGAACCTGAAATTGATGATTTTGGATGATTTTTGAGTGATCATTCTTAGTGATTTTATGGAAATTTGGTTTAGGTGCTACTTATGAAAGTTATATGGGTTACATGTCTATGGAGTTATAGTTATAACCCTTGGAACTGGAAGTTTGATTCTGATTCTAGGGGACCCATTCTTTTTCTTTTAATTATTAAAAGTAATTTGTTTAATGATCCAATGTAAATGAATTTTATATAAATCTTTTGAAACTGGAGTAATTTGGGCATCTGGGATCCCACAGTGAGTCTTTGAGACCCTAGATGTTGGGCGCATTTCTGTTTACTAAAGCCCTCTGTTCACCTTCAATAAGTACACTTCACAGTGCCTAGCACACGATACATGGCTTGGGAAAAATAAATAAAGTGTCTAGGGTCAAAAATGAGCTCATTTAAGTGAGGGGAATGGTGAACGCCAGATGGAGAAGGGTTAAATTGGTTTATATGGGAATCATTTAGGTTGTATCATTGAGGTGATTCACAAAAAAAATTAATTATTTTTGGAACATAGGTGAAAAAGTCAAAGTACAATGTTCTTTGGTTAAGGTCTTAATTCCATTAAATTTTTTACCTCCTTTCATTTTTGGACTTAGAACATGAGATTAGATTGAAGTGAGTCGCTAAGTTGTATCACATTGGAGGCATGACATATTCTTTAATGGATGGTCTTTGTGTTCTTAATTACCCTTGAGTATTTATTATAAGCAAGATTCATATGAGTAACTCATTTTCTTAAAGCCTGCTATTATGTAGTGTCCTCTGTTTTGATTGCAGGACATGTTACATTTTGAGAAAAATCATAAATACAATTTACTGTTTTTTAAAGAAAATAAAACATGGGATTGTTTGAGGAAAAACAATGTTTATTGTGGGGGAATTTGATGTGGCTCTATTTTTGCACAGTTTTCCACATCCTTTTTATTAATTTTTAATTATTTAATTAACTATTTTTATAATTTTTATCTAATAAATGCACTTTTGTATTTTTATAATTAAATTTTTCAAATATTCATTTTTTATAAAATTTTATGTAATTATGGGCCCTTAAATAGTTGATTTATACCTTCTTTGTTTTTAATATAATTAATTTTTAATTTGTTTATTTAACCTATATTTGTTTATTTTATTTTATTTTTCATTATTAATAATTATTGAGTTTTCCAATTAATTTACTTTTAAGTTTTAATTTTATACAACTTAGTTACGGCTTTCCAGACTACCGGTAGCTAAGCTACCGATAGTAGGGTTAAATTTGCACTATCGGTAGCCAGGTTACCGGTACTGTCTAATGGTGGCCTTTGTTATTTCGGTAACCTTGTCACCGTTTTTCTTTCTTATCGATAGCTCTCATCTGAGTATAACGGTAAAATTATTTTTATGTCCTATTAGTAGCCTTTAATTTCTACCAGTGAACTTTTAGATTAAACTATCGGTGAACCTTTTATTTTAATTTAATAACAGTGAGTATTTAGTCTGGTTAAGTTAATTCTTCTTGAATTTTTAATAAGTTAATTTTTATTTTAAACAAGTATTTAATCATTGTAATTATATTTAATTAACTTGGGCTTTATTTTAATAATTAATATTTTAACTTAGTTACATTAGAATATGTTAATTATATTAATTAATTTGTTTAGATGATCTTCCAACCATTTAAGTAATTTATGTGTGCTTTTAAATTAATTATATTGGTTTTCCCTTAATTATATATGTTCAAATAGTTATTTAAATAATTAATTAATAGTTTTTAAACATTAATTATATTATTGTTTGTATGCAGATTGAATTTTAATTCATTTTATAATTGTTTTAGTCTATCGGTGAGGTAGACGAGATCTAGCAGTGACCCCGCAATACTCTTCTCTCACTGATGTTCATTTCTCACTGATACATCCCCATCTATCGGTAGTCTTGCTACTGATCCGCACCTCGCTGATACTTCACTATATCGGTGACTTTGCTTGTATCAGTGACCTTGCTTTTATAGGTGACCTTGCCATCAGTACCTTTTACAAACCCTAATTGCATTGATGTAATTTCATTTTTAATTTATTTTTATTTTCATCCATTAATATAAATTAACTTCATTTATTTAATAGTTTAATTTTCTATTTTAAAAGAATTAGTTTAGTTGCTAATGTAACATAATGTTTATTTTTAGTGCTAATTAATTAATTAATATTGTTATTCTATACTTTTAAAATAAATTAGGTTCTATGCAGTTTAAAATTTTATTAATTATATTAATTCTTTTGTTTAAATTTGTTCTTTAATTAATTAATTAGTTAGTATTTTAGTATGTTTTTTAGTTTTGTCGAAATTTTATTTGTTTTAAATAAATTAGTGGCTTTACCATTTAATTTTTAGTTTAATTAATTCTTTATCTGAGTTGATGTTTGTGGTGGTGTTTTTGCAACTACCGATAGATGACTACCAGTAGCTGCTTGTTATCTCATCCTCACTAATATCCTATCAGTGACCTTTTCACCTCACTATAGCATTATTTATTTTTCAATCTGTGCGCACCCAATCGGTAGCTCTCTCTTTCCGTGTACCTCACTGATACATCATTTTCTTTTCCCTGTATCGGTAGCTACCTCACTGATACCCACTTCTTTTTATTTTCCTCACCAATATTTTTTTTCCTATCGGTTGCTTCAGCTACTGATACCCCTCACCGATACAAATTTTCATCTCACCGTTATTTCATTATCTACTACCGATAACTCTTGCACATCAAGCCGCCACATGAGTTGGACCACTGTACTGCTATGAAGAGCTCAAATCGAGCCACTCCCACTATTTTTTGTAGGTTGCAAGGGAGGTGAATGTGGGTTGCTGGGAGGAGGAGCTCGGACTCATCGCGCTGCTGCTGGATACTGTAGGTCGACACGGATCTGTTGTGTAGCCGCCTTCTGGTCTCTAAAGGAAGAATCTGAGCCATGCCACGGGTCTGTAGGTGCAGCGCCACTGTGTTGTGCTACCATGGAGGAGGTTGTCGGTACTGCTGGAGAAGGTGAAGCCAGGTTTTCCGCCTGGAGTCTTGCGGAATCACTCTGTTGTTGCTTGCCGTCGCAGGGAAGAGACCCAGTCTAAGCACTGCTGCTGTTATTGTCTGTCGCCGCACTGCTAAGTGCAAGGAGAGCCACATGGTAGCTGCAGCCCGCCGTGAGTCCATTGCACCACCGCCGATGCTGCTGGAGTCGGCAGTGTTGGTGGAGAAAGGAAGTGTTGCGGCATGGAGAAGAAGACGAAAACCCGACCTCCAGTGCCCTTACTGCGCCAAACTGGAGGAGGAAGAGACAACACAAAAATAATAATAATAGAAAATAGATAAAATAATAATGAAAGTAAAGTAAAAATTAAAAGAAAAAATTAATAAAAGTAATTAATTAAAAAAACAAAAGTTAAAGTGAAGTTTAATTTATATTAATGTTAACTTAAAAATTCAAATTAATATAAAATAATAAATTTAAAATAATTAAAATTTTAATAAATAGATAAATTATAAACTAAAATATTAAACTAAATTAATAATAAGTGTAAATGATAAATTAATTTACTATTAATAGAACAAAATATATAATTAAGATTAATTATAAATAAATTATTAAATTTAATTATTAATTTTAAAACATTTAAAACTTACGTATTAATTTTAATTATTAAATTAAAATTAACTAAATAATAGATTAATCAAGAAATTTAATTTCGTTAATAGTAATAATTAAATTATCAGCACAATCTTTAATATTATCTTAATTATTTATTTATTTATATTGTCAATTTTAATAGCATAGTTCAAAATACTTAAATTAATAACTTAGTTATTTTTCGATTAACATAATTAAATTAATAACTTTTTAATAACATATGTTTTACCATAGTTTTATTAATAAATTATAAATTATCTAAAGTTAATTTGTAACAAGTAATATAACAATTTACTTAAAAGTTAATAATTATTTTTCTTGGCATCTCATTTATTTATTTTTCTATTCTATTTTATCTTTGTAGGTTTATTCAAGGGACTTAAACGTGTCCAGGTTCATCCAACTAACTCACCGGGAGTTAGTTAGGAGGGAAAAATTAGCGCGACGTGCTTGTTGCGAAAAAAACTCATATTTTGCAGTGCATTGGTGAAGTACTTGTGAAGTCGGTGGAGCTTGAGGGGTGACATGCAGTAGATGACAACAAGGTATTAAAACAAGAAAGCAGCATAATTTTTGAAAAAAGGCATTCATTCACTCATAGAAGCACTCACTCGATGAACACACGAGTCTTGGAGTAGAGCAGAGGTCCATGAGTAGTAACTGATGCAAGAAGATGGAGTTTTCTTCCTCTGTTCTATTTCAAATCTCTTCCTCTGTATTTGAATGACTTTAGTTTTTTATATAGTGATAATGAACAATATATTTGTTAGCTAAAATTCTAGTTTGGGGAGAGGTCTAGTTCTACTGGTTACCTATTTCTTCCTTTTCATTAAACATTTCATCAGTGATTAGAATTGATCGGCAAGATCAGTTTTAATTACACATTTCTGATTCGTACCACAAGCACTAAATTTTCAAAATTCTATAATCATTCGGTGAGTTTGATTGAGGATTCATCATTAAAATAATCAACTTGTAATGAAAACATCAGTACTTATAGTGTGTTTGTACTGTTGGCCTTTTAAAAAAACAATCTGGAGTTGGACTTCTTGGAGTGGCGAACTCTAAGTTGTGCAATTTTTGTGGCTTAACTCCTACAGAAAGAGGTAATTCACCTTATTCAGTGGTATGAAGCAGTACTTTTAAATGTTTATGAGAGACAATTCAAACCAGTATACTAGATAAATCCCCGGGCGTACTTTTCTGTTTGTCTTGTATCAACATTTTATTTTCATTGTTACATTTAATTTTTAGTTATTCTCTATTTTAGTATTGGTTAGGGTAAAAATAAAAAAAAATGTGTGGTTTTACTTAAAGTTTATAAAAACATAAAAAAATTAAAAGATAAAAAAATTATTAAAAGTGAAAATTAGAAAAACCACTCTACTGCTGACAATAGTGGTGTTTTCCAAGTTTTTAGTTTAGTAGTGGCCAAATTTAACTTCCCTGTGGGTTCGACCCTGCTTTCCACATTTACTTTAGTTAGTAGGAATATAAATATTAAACTTTGACCAACTTCAAAAACAGTATAGGTCAATCATAGTTGAGTTTCTTTTATTATAACTACCAAGAATATATACAAATTGATACCTTTTATGATTTTTTTTGGAACATAAGGTTGATTTCTCTTATGTTGGATATAATCTAGTTATCTATATTTACATGGACCTAGCTTACTTCAACATCCTTCGGATCATGTTAAAATAATCATGAAGAGGTTATATATGAATTAAAGTAGATAGAATTCATATATTGATCATATGCACCGTACAATTGGGTTTGGTGTTATAAATCAGCTTATTCATTTTGACACACCGTGATTGTGACAATGATGATTAGAAAATTAGGGATTTCAGATCCATGGTACATTATAACATTTGAAATTTCTTATATGATTAACTAGGTTTATTATCATTTGGTATTACTTCCGAAGTATAGTGTTATTCTTTAAACAGTTCATGTGAAAACGTTGATAAAATATGATTCATATTTGTCTCAATTTATTACGTATGATTATGTTTAGTTGGAGTAAGAAAACTCTTTTATAGAAACACCAGTGTTTATCGTTAATCATAGGTAGAATATTTTGTAGAGAAAAGTCACTCCATTAGAACATGTTCTAAAAGAGTATGAACATGTGTAAGAAAAGTATCTGGGGGTGTGAGAATTATAGATGATGTCCAAATGGTCAATTTTGTTCAAAAAGTATTCTTGATGATGATCCACTTTGATGATAAAAATTTTGATGGGGAATTGGTAATGAATTCTAGTTTTAGGGAATGTTTTTTTATTTCATTGAATTAATTTTGATCTATTGTAAATTTTGAGGGCTTTGGGTGGAGGAAGGATAAAAATGGGGACGGTGGAGGTGAAATTTTTTGGAATATTGTAAAAAAACATAGTTGCTTACTTGATGAAATGGTACTTGGAAGATGATAGTATTGCATACATGTATGACCTTTTTGACTAATAATCGGTGGTCAGTGGCTAGGTTCTTGGTGGTCGGTTCTAGTCACTAGTTACCTGATGTGTCACTAATTTATTTTTTATTAATATCATTATCATATTTCTATTTTTATTGATTTTGGACTAAATCTTGTAATTTCCATTTCCATGGGAACTCTCCTATGAATTTATCACCCCTTGGTCTCTCAAATACACTTTATACCATTAGGTGGTAATTTATCTACCATTTCATGGTAGAATTTCAATATGTCAATTTCATTATATTCATCTTTGTAAAATATTCTAAATCCCAATATTATTTTTTGAAATAACTGTTGTTTATCATTTTTTTCATTCTAATTCTCCTTATTTTAATTTTGTTTGATTATTTTTATGATTACTTGGGTTATTGAAGGTAATAAGGCTTCTCTCTTTGTGTGAATTTCATTTCATGTGTGATGTATGTAACCCCTTGTAAGCTTTTTTGTTTAATTGTATGATTTTATATGAAATGTGACCTATTATTATGATTTAATTGTTTATATGTATTGAGTTTCATGAGAAATTATTCTAAATGAACTGGGATAATTTTTCGTGAATTTTCAATAATTCAACATATTTTATAAAAAAATTTAAGGATGTATATAAAAAAATTCAAGTGTTTATTGTTTAAATATTTAAATGAATTGTTAAATAACTCTAAACTTTTATATAATCATGTAGGGTCCGGAAAATTCCGCCAAGGAGAGGAAATACCCCCACAATCGCTTTGTAGAAGAAATCAAGAACTTCTATAAGTTTATTGGGGTGAAGGGACTCAAATTGAGTTTCATTTCTTCAAAATAACTTGAAGTAATTCAAGTTTTAATGTTGGCCACATACCATCACTGAGAAAGGTACACTAAGAAGAAATATCTCAAACTGCAAGGTATGCGGGACAGTCTTTGAACCGCTGGCCCGCAAAGCGATGTCCAGCGAGCAAAGAAAACTGAGAACCATGTCAACTGAAGGAGTTTTACAGGAAGACCATCCATGTAATGTGTCGAGAACCCCTCAGTTATCAGATTAAGAGGATGGTTAGGGTTCCGTGAACCATTATCACGAACAGAATCCTCTGCAAACCCTGGTTGACCAAGTCTTCTGTGGGTCAGAATATTGCTTCAATGGGCCTTAACAAATGGAGCTGCATGCCCGGTAGATACAATATCACCGATTCACTATAAAAGTAGAACAGTAGAAAGGAGAAATGAGGAGATAGATAGAGAGAAGGAAGAATGACGAAATCTTGATGGAGACCTAAAGGTTTCACTCCAGCTTCTGTCATGTTTCATTGGTGAAGCGAGAACCGTGAACCAATTCCTCCATAGGAACAGCATGCCGCGAACCATAAACGGGGGAAATTGAATAATAATAATAATAGAATTGTGAACCCAACTGGTAAAGAAAAAACCCAAGAATTCTGACAGATGAATTTCCCACGAATGGTAATCCCCATTACCCTTCTTCAGTATGGTTCTTCTCATAGCGTACCGCTACATGGACTAAACTCGGCACCACGTACCCAATTGGTACGCATATGTAACCCAATGCGGCATGGTGAGCTACATACCACTTTGGTATGCATTTGGTGATACCCATACCTATGTACCACATCAGTACAGGGATCCCCCCCCCCTGCCCGCATACCACCACGGTATGCAGAGGTTTCCCCATCCCGCAAGAGAAACTAGTTTGTGGAACGTTGTGTTTTTTAGGTATTGTTCCTTTCCGTTCCAACCACACCCTTCCATTACCGCCCACTCCTCCATGATCCCTCCGCTAACCAGTCCTCCAGTGCTAGGATAAAGCCTCCTCCAAAGCCACCATACCCAAATGGTCAGACCATCGGGTGCATCAGCACACCCTATTGAGTCAACATACCCATGGTAATTCGAGTCATGAAGGCCCTTCCAACAAAGGTGTGGGCTTCAGGAATGCCTATTATGATAAATCCTCACGGTAACCTGGATTCCAACCATGGGATTCCGACATGAACCTCCCTATTCTCAGGATTAGGGGTGATCACTTTCTTTTCCACTCAATGAGGAAAGGTGATTAGTTGAAGGGGTTATGATCGCTCCCCCCTTTGATGAGGTCGAAACTCCTCCCCTTCCTAGAAAATTCTCTTGGGACCTCCCACTAAGGCAAGTCCCCAATCATCCAAGGAAGAGTTGTGTGACCTTTAATTCAATTTCACATGGAATGTTTCATCGCTCTACACCCTCACCCACTGTCACCCCATCCTCTTTTGTCGTGGGATCTCCCTCCCCCACCAATAAGGGAGGAGGTATGTGCATTGTCGAATACTTCAAATATTCTTGTATCTCACACTAATCATAAATCATGTGGGCATAGAGTTTTGTAGGGATTACAACATCATCACACCATTTGAACTACGAAAACTATGATTCCTTACCAAATTAGGATACGTAGGATGCCTACCAGAAGGCCTGAGCTCAAAAGGGTGTCCATTCCAAAAAGGGTCCACCAAATCATCTCTATCAAATGGGAAGCTTCCATGAATAATACCAACACCATCCGAACTACATGGGTTCTGATTTCTCTCTCGAGGATAAATGGGAATCCCTCCCTACGGGCTAGATCCCAACATCAAGTCACCCTCCTCCCCACTGGATGATTGTAAACTCTAGTGCACCTTATAATATGGCTAAGTCAGCATCACCTATATGGCATCAAACATAAGCATGCTCCCGACAATCTTGAAAACAAAGGGTGTACCATGGACACACTCTTTGGTAATGAACCAAGGATTCATAAATATATAAACACAACCTAAATCTATAAGATAGTCTCAGAATGGGCGAAAATTCTCCCCTTAAAGTGTGCGGTGTGCCTGACCTCCCATTATCTCGACCAATAGAGACCTTAATTGTAATTGGCCAAATCTTCAGCCGACGAGTGACTGCCTTTAGAAATTAGGTCCATGAATCATGGATACTAGGTCCTTTGGGAGTTCTTGGATCCACAAATAAACCCATTGAAGATCATCTGAGGAAGTTATATCTGAGAAGGACCGATTTTATGAGTACTTGACACCCATGCAATCACCTGTTGGGACCAATAGTTCCTCACAGGGTTAGTTCAACCTTCTTTAAAGGATAATGATGCTGAATGGGTCGAAACAAAGGAATGGTAAATTCATCAAGATCTCGTATATATGGAAAAAGGGACGAGGGATGATCCCCATCATGCCGTTTCCACATCTTCCTGTAAATGCGCCACCTCGGTGGTGGAACAGAAATGGTGAACCCAATGTGAATCCATAACCAATGTGGTGGTTCTACCCAAATAATAAAAGGAAAAATGATACAACACGATGAACAATGTTCTTTCCCCCAGTATACGAAAAATGTGCTACGTCAGAGGCGGAAAAAAATGGTGAACCCAAACTGAATCCTTATCCAAGGTGGTAGTTCTACACAAATTATAAAATACAAAAGGATACTTCATGTCATACCATTTTTTTCTCCCCGGTATGTGAAAAACATGCCACTTCAAAGGCAGAACAGAAATTATAAAACCGACGTGATTCCTTAACCAAGGTGGCGGTCTCACCCCACTCAGGCCCCTTCACCCCACGGTAAAAGAAAAGGGGAAGGGGCCAATTTGAATCTTTAAATATGCATATATTTAAAGGAATGCTACTTTGTTGATGTTTTGTGATATGTATGTCATATATGTATATTGCAGGTTCCTGCAAAGTGACATTTGATCCAAATGACATCCCAACGACTTGTGCAGACAAGCACATAAGTGATCCCACAAGCTGTCGGGGCCTCAACAAAGAGTAGGAACCCTTCACCAACCCAACATCTTAAATGCTAGATATCTAATATGTTGATTAGGTATTACCACCAAAACAGTACTCTCCCCACATTGGAGGCCACAAGGAAAGCCCTCCAGTCTGCAAAGGTCCACCAGTCACCTCTGCAGCCGCTGCTGGTACCCCAGCACCAAGCAACCCCTTGGTCATCTCGAACCGTTTCGAGAGTCTTTACATTGAACGAGACAACAAATACCTCTCTTACCCCAGGGAGGAAAATGAATTCAATGCTAATGAATTTATATCAACTTCATAGGGTCCCTACCCTTATGCTTCTGCCGAAGAGAATCTCCACAGACGCCAAATTACATAGCCTCCTCTCGCTTAGGAGGACCTTATACCTAGGGAACCTACCAAAGTCTAGGAGACCAGGACCCCTCGAGAAGCCCTCCAAGGGTGTATAATATATAACCAGGGACATGACATCACCTGGGTTCTTAAGGAGTAGATCCTCTATACTGATGGAATAGTTTTTAAATGGGAAGACATATGACTCTACCCTCTCCACTCAAGGCCACCACAAAAAAAGGGTGGCACAATGTGATCACAGGCACGTTCCTACTACTGCTCATGGGTCCTGCCATGCAGACAGAGCAGAAAGCTATAGGAAGGTGAAGATATCTTCCAATGTACAAGAAACCTGCCATCCAAATATGGTGGCACTCAGCTATATCCAGGCACAAACACCTGTTGACTCATTTCAAGCCCGACATCCAAATAGGGAATCCAACAAATATGAGCAGAGTAAAATTCATGTATATGAATAAAATTACAATGAGACAAATAAACTTCCAAGCGATTGGGTTAAAATCTTCACCCATGAATATGAAGACCTACAGTCATGTCTGGTAGCAACCAGATAATACAACTGGCGACAGACTCATTCCTCTTTCAAAGTATAGGAGAACTGCCAGTATCTACTAGAAACTCATGGAGGACTGGAGCTGGCATAAACTCTTACTCTGACATCAAAATGGGCATTCATACTTGTTGTATCCAAATATGTATCCCATCAAATCCATGAAATAATGGAAGATCAGAGGTCAATTCCGGACTATATCCTCCAAACATGCCAATATATCATTGCATCGATGGAAAAGGTGACAAATCAGGCCCACAACCCAATTTCCTTGAATGGAATGACTCACTCGCAAAATGACTTAGTCACTCCATAGTAGTTATGCATACCTTCTCCAGTCTAGGAGGGTCGATGGAAATATCCTGTGACATACGAACAACCAGATTGGGAACAAATACCCATTCTAAATGGGGGAAGCCGTTTCAACGTGGTGGTCGCTCAAGGGCAGGCATATAGCCCATCCAAAACTCAAGATGCTCATCGGCATATCCCTATGATTGAACGGGACCCAACAACACAAGGACACGTATATGAATGCCATTACCAACTGCGTATGGCCCCAGTTACCCGAAAGAGAGCACCCAAAAATGAAAACCACCAGAGGCAACTGGAAAATGAAGAGAACATACATGATCCTTCTCTACAAGAAGATGGGGTTATTGATTCCATCAAACATATATCAATAAAGGATCAAGACACTATAATTACATTACCAAATTATGGAAGTGGCAGTATCAATTGCGAAGGTCCTCCCTGCAATGTAGCTTCCAGAATCTCTGAAGGTCCTCCATAGAGCTCCCATGGGGGATTACTATGTGGGTCAATAATGATCGATCTTGAGAGCCTATATCCTATTGTGCGTCGGGGTATCCCTCCCCTAAACCTTAAGACTAGACAATAATAAGGTCCCCCTCCCCCCCCCTGATTCTATCGTCCGCCCTGATGGTCCTCCCTAGGGTATACATTATAGATATGCTTCGCCCTGTAGTCAGACATCAAGTCATGATGGTAGTCTTCTCCATGATGAAAGTCATTATGAATGCCCTCCCCGTAATGGAAGTTACTCTGATGCTCCTCCCCATAGTAACACCAAGCAATGAGAATGTCCTCCCATCATTGTAGAACATCCTGATCTCCCTCCCTAGAGTGTGCACTGTAAAAATTATCCCTATAGCTAGATATCAAGCCATGATGGTATTCCTCTCAATGATTATGGTCATTGAGAAGGCCCTCCCTGAAATGAGAGTTGTTGTAAAGTCCCTCCTCATAGTGACATCAAGAAGCAAGAAGGTCCTGCCCTTGATACATCCTTCCCTAAAGGTCCTCCACAGGGTACACACCGTCAAGAGAATCCCCACGGTCAGGCATCAAGTTGAAATGGTAGTCCTCTCCATTACATCACCACTCGTGAAGGTCCTCCCCACAACCAAAATCTATGTTGGAAAGAATTTCCTCCCCTTGCCCGAAAAAATACGAGAAATCCCTCCTATGCGGAGTCATTCGAAAAGAATTCAGACACATCAGACACTATGTCTATAATGAGTGATATTATTTCTCAACTAGAGGATGGCCCAGGGCCACGTTCATCTTCTGAGCCACCCCCGCGGTGTCTGAAAATCGATAAGGCTCCAACCAGCCCGTTTTCTTGGAACAAAATCATCAAGATGTATTTGAGCTAGGCATGTCAAGTAGAGGAGCCTCTGAAAGAAAAAAAGCATGATATGTTGCTTATGATAAGACAACTAGAAAGAGATAATATACCAGTGTTGTATTGGCATATGGCCACTTCTCACTTTGACATACAAGGAGAGTTTTCTGGGGAATGCATGCATGACATTTTCCTCAAAATATAGACAACTCTTCAAAAGATAAAAGAAAAATTCCTACCCTTTGAAGGGTATACGGACCATTTCATCATGATAGGGGAGCATCGCCGTCTAATCGACATGGACTCTATCCCATCCAAAAGGCATCCACAATCAGGAAGGAGAAAGAAAAAACTTGAACTGGCTTGCCTCCATGCACTGCATAAATTATGTTGCCTCATTGGCAATTCCCCAGATGGAGTCCACATTTGGGGGTGGGGAGAACAAGGATCTTTACACTTCACCCTATGTCATGTCCAACAGGACCAAATAGAAATTAAATACGGAAATGTTATCATCTAGAGCCAAAACTCAAAAGATACCCATGCTCAGGAAAGACGGGATACTCAACAAAATCTGGCCCAGAGTAAGCCTCAAAATAGTTAAGGCCAAATAGAATATGCCATTGAAAATCTTCTGATTCAGGTGACCAGGAACATCCAGTAGGCTTCCCACCTAAGGGAATCCATCCTGCAAGAAGATATCATGTATTTGAAAGACCATAGACTCTATGTAGGCCGAATTCTACACTCATCATACACCTGCACAGGAGTACATTAAATTGAAAGGGTGGAAATAGTAGTGGCTACCACCGTGATATGGGAACAACCCCACCCCATAGGTATGGGGGGATTTTTAAACCAAAATGCCCCCATAAGACCCAAAAATCCAAGCTGTAGCGCATTGATAGGAGAACAGGAACAACCCCAGCATGCAAAGTTGGGGGCATTTTTACATCAAATCCCCACACAGTAGATGTCTTTCTTGCTCCATCTAGGAAGAATGATGGAAAGAGGAGTTACCTATTCCACCCCTTCTCATGGTTCTCAACCTCTTAGAAAATGTCTCTTTAAAAGGTCATACTAGAGCTCCCTTCAAGTCAATATTTGTCAAGAATCTCAAATAATACCGCAAAATGTAAGGAGAAAGTCCAATAAAGGGTGGAGGATGCTTTCCTACCATTCGGCATCAGGTACACTACCCCCAATGTGGTATGACTCAGTGAAAGTGGTGAACGTCAACCCCACGGATCTCATTGGAAATAACGTTGGTGGATAAGATGAAATGGAAGATGGTTCCCTCCCAAAGGCATTCCACACTGAGCTTTATGGTGTGAATACCCGGATCCAGAGGGTAGATTCTTATTCTGGGTGCCCCCTCAGTCAATCCGACATTATCTCCCCCGCGAAACTCCAACAAAGAGATATATAAATCCAAGGTCGTCTATGACCCACCTCTTCCTCCCCATAAGAGTGT
Organism: Viscum album; assembly: GCA_963277665.1. NCBI lineage: Eukaryota > Viridiplantae > Streptophyta > Magnoliopsida > Santalales > Viscaceae > Viscum > Viscum album. The sequence goes on from OY728119.1 coordinate 1,514,407,707, forward strand.
GTCCCCTACATTCAAGGAATGGTTTGTCAATTAAGAGGAATAAATGAAAGAGCTCATAAAAATTAATGATGAACTATGTCGAGGGAGTTATCACGTAGGATGTGTTCCCTCTGCGGAACGTCAGCAGGTGCTCCCAGAAGAGGTGCGCATACTACATGAACTCATCCCGGTGAATGAATCCAAGCCTGGAGGACCTTTCAACCAGGCCCTGGAAAGACATCAAGACTTTCCCTATTATGAAGATAGCCAGAATATATCCATGTATACCCAAAAATGATTCCCCTAGCTTGGCATCCACCCCAAATTCCAGTTGCACTGGCACGCCCAATCTTGGACTCTGTCATGCCAGATCAATCTCAATCCCAGCAGGATATGCATTAAGGGCTCTTAAACACTTTTGAGCAGCTAACAGAATGACTAGAATCCATGGAGGTTCGGCATGCTCTGATACAACTAGAGGGAAAACCCTACCCTGAGTGGGTGGGCAGTGTTCTGTCGCTACCAAACTTTGTGAACCCTGTATTCCAAGTATTCAATGGATCAAAGGACTCAGAACAACATTTGATGCACTATTCCTCTTACTATGACCCCATAATAGGCACCCCATAGTAGCAAGAAGCCATTAAACTCAGGTGCTTCATATGAACCCTGTAGGCTCAGATTTTGTATGATATATTAGCCTACCATATAATTCAATTACATGCTGGGAGGTCCTCCAGCAACAATTTCTCTTCTAGTTTAGTTCGACGCTACCCAAGACAATGTTAAGTGATCTCATAAAATAAAAAAAACAGGAGAACGAGAGAGTCTCAAACTTAATTACCAGATGTAAAGGCCTAACGTATTCCCTGAACTGGCCACTCCCCCAGGATGAGATGCTCTCCATGTACATTGATAACCTTAGAGATGAATTTTGAACACCACTCATCCCGGTAAAGTAGACCAGTTTGTTTGTAGGACTCTCTTCCATTACCTAGTGAACATAATACTTCTTCCAAAGGACCAACTTTAAGTCCCAAGTGTCCCAATCGGCCCCTGGGAAAATAACAGGAAAGGTTGAAGTGGCTTCTGTCACGCTTAAGCCACCCCGACACCAGCCCTAGTTGCAATGACCCCACCAAACTATGTGGGACCCCATGGATGCCAACATCCACCCCCCAACTTGACAAGATGAGGGAAGATGTGATAAAATAAATCATTTCAAAGAGAGAAGAAATAAATTTTATTAGTACAAATATGACCAGGTCCACTACTATTTCATAGCGGCCATGAATTGCAATCTGCTCCGGCTGCTATAGAAAAAGAGAGTCGATGAAGTGGGTCTCGAAAACCATCAAAATTATTGTCCATTTCAATGGATACTAGGAAAAAATATCCAGGAATTCTTTTTTTCCACAGATCGTATACAAAAGATGGTGGGTTCTAGGAAAGTCCAGTTGGGCCAGCTGCCAACACAATTAACCTAGGTTTCCACAATCGACTCAAGAAAGGAAGAAGAGTGGAAAACAGTCAGAAACAAGAAGGAGAAATTTTTTGAAAACTATATGACCTATAAGACCATTAATGGAGTCCACAGCATCCTCTAGGAATAGTTGAAACAACCTATTATGCCCCCCAAATGTCCTAATAAAGCACAACCATCCTCTTCCGTCCCACATTCCTCTAAAGGAAATAAGGGTAGAAAGAAAGAGTAAGAAGATGAGTTGAAACCAAATCTGAAGTCTATTTTGAATCTTTCTAACTTCTTTCCAATAGTTTTGGTAAAATGGGCACCGCCCCACCAAACGATTCAACGGGAACGGCCCTGCCAAACGGTGCCATCTGAAGGAGGTAGTCAGACAAGAATAGTATCAGATCAAGAACTGATCTTCAGCTCCATTAATGCCATTAAATTGATGGAACCCTTCTCTGATTAAGAATATGTCCATGAACCAAAATTCCCCACTCCCAACCAGAGAGTTTGAGGAAGAGGCCGTAGAGAATGGAGGTTCCCTAGACGACATGACCATGGCAGGAGTCAAATTCCCAACCATGCCACAAGTCAAACCATTAACATCATGGAAACTCACAAAAGGACCCTCCAGTAGATTCAACGAGAACCAAAATGATCCTACACCCCTTTCAAAATAGATACAATCCTAGTTATCTTGTAGTATCCATCAGGGGAAGAACAGGTAATGAACCGACCACGGTATACATGGAGACCAGTTCAAGTAAATGTGGAAAAGACTGTGACACTGCTTGCCCCTAATATAGAGGCCAAATCATATATGTAAAAAGATCAAACCACTAAAATTTCTGTAAAAGAAAAACCCTGAGCCGGGAAGTTCTGACCTTTAGAGCAGAAGTATGGAATTTTAAAGTAGCTGGCCTCAGTTCCATCGAAGCTATCAATATCGGATGCATTGAGTTTGTCCGTAGATCTTAGGGAGGCACTCATCAAAGCCTTAATAATCCCCTAGGAGTTCGAGGCTGAAGTAGGAGCAGATGAAGTCTACCAAATGGAGACTAGTCCCAAAGAATTTCATGTTGTCACTCCTTCAAATACAAGGATGAAGACACTATCATGCAAGGGAACATCAAACCATTATATGTGTCTGGAAAGAGAAATGTAATTGATGTTTGGAGGATCTTCATCGACAATGACTCTGGAGTTAACCTCATCCCATTGATAATGCTTCATCGACTGGGATATGATGAAGACATCTTGACACCATACACTACAACTCTTCTGGGATATGAAAAAAGTAAGCAGAAACCATTGGGATGAATCAAGATCAAAACACGGATCGAGGATCTCATATCAGATTCTGAGTTCCTGGTGGTGCAGAAAAGTATGGCCTTCAACTTCCATTTAGGGATCCCTTGGCTATATCAGCATGGTGAAATTCCATCCTCATACCATCAGTGCATTAAATATTTTACTAATGGAAAAAATGGGACATTTCACACCAATAAATCCATGTTTGAGTTATGTGAGTCACATTACATTGACACAAGGTTTAATGAGTTAGAAGAAAAATATATTTCATCTGACGACATTGATTGGATTAATTCCATGAATGGCTTGGAGATGGCTCCCAATGACCCATTCCAGTAGCTTGGGGAGGAGTATAAACTACCCAACAACCAAGGTGAATGTGTAAGTACAAGTTCAGGTACAGACTCAGTTGTGTGCGAGGTCTCCTCTACAACCACCAAGTCCAAAGACATAGAAGTGCGGGATAACTCTGTTGTTGTCAGGAAAATCCATATCAAAGATTCTCCCAGCCCGTCCTTTGGACATAAATCTACCCTTTCCTCACACACTAAGTCAAAAGACGATTTCCCTCCCAATATTTGAGAAGCTATCTCAAAAATCCTTTCTCCATCCGAAGAGATAGAAGACGAAGATAATGATGATGATGAAGAAGAAGAAGAGGTATAAGACCTCAAGGATGTCCCTCTTACATTCGAAGAAGGTTTTTCTACCACCATCGATGAAGTTAGGGAGATAAATCTGGGCACTGAAAATGACATGTTCCCAACTTTAATTAGTGTGGACATTCCTATTGAAGAACAAGAGGCTTATACCTCATTCCTAAAGTAGAATCGATATATTTTTCCTAGAATTACACATAGATGCTAGGCCTCAATCCTAAAGTCGCCACCCATCATCTGGCATTACCATAAGATCATCAAGGCTATAAATAGGTAGCTAGAAGGACCCACCTGACACATGATACCAAAATAGAGGCTGAAGTTGACAAAATTATCAAATCCAACTTCAAATAGGAAGTCCAATATCTGATCAGGCTGGCCAACAAAGTCCCTATCAAAAATAATAATGGAAATATTAGAATATGTATTGACTTCCTAGACCTTAATCGTCATTTCCCAAAAGACGACCTCCCGATCCGAATTAAATAATTTTTCATCGATGCACCAGCGGGATACAAAGACATCTCATTCATGTATGACTATTCTGGATACAATCAAATCCGGATGGCCTGAGGAGATGAAGCATCAACCACGTTTAGGGCCCCTTAGGGAGTTTTCTATTATAATGTGATGCCCTTCGGTGTAAAGAATTTTCGAACCACATATCATTGGACCATACATCGCATCTTCAAGCCTTTTTTTGGGAAAATTCATTGAGTGTTATGTTGAAAACCTAGTGGTTAACTCACGACAACATTTGAACAACTTGACTAACCTTGAAACTATCTTCAAAAAAATTTGACATCATAGTTAAAAGATGAATCCCTTGAAATTCACCTTTGACGTTACCTTAGGAAAATTCCTCGACTTCATCGTACTCTATCATGGTATCAAATGTGACCCTAAGAAGATGAAATCCATTCTTGGCATGTCCCCACCTTGCAACCTCACTGAGTTGAGAGGTCCCCCGGGGAACCTCACCTATTATTGGTGCTTCATATCCAACCAAGCAAGTAAATGTTTACTATTCAACAAGCTCATGAAGAAATGAGTTACGTATGAATGGGATAATTATTGTCAAGAATAATTTTACAACCTCAAAAGATTTAACCTAAGACCACTGGTTATCATGCCGCTAGTTGAGGGGAGTCCCCTCATTTTATACGCAACTTCCCTAGAATGGTCATTAGGAACCATCCTCACACAAAAAAACGATTCCAGTAGCGAGAACAACCTTTACTACCTCAGTCGGACAATGATTGATGCCAATACTTGGTATTAGAAGATTTAGAAGAACTACCTAGACTTAATATTCGTAGTTTAGAAACTCAAGCATTACCTGTAGCACTATGAGGTCCACCTGGTCTCATGCTACAACCTGATCAAGTATATCCTCAACTATCCCATGCTATATGGGTGCCTATCACGATGGGCGGTCATCCGGCAATAGTTTGACATATGGTACGTTCCCCGAAAGGACATCAAAGGCCAGCCATTAAGTAGACTTCCTAGCCAGAAACCCCTCAAAAGAAACAACACTGTTGGATGCTAACCTTCTAGATGAAGAACTTTTTTCCATTCAAGAGAACCCCCAGATGTGGGAAATATACATTGACGGTGCTTCCCAAAACCAAATATGGAAAAGGATGGAGGATCCAAATATCAACAAATTGGGGTTGGTAGTCATACTTGTATCTCCTGAAAATCCCATCTTTCCTTACTCATTCCTGCTTTAGGAAGGGTGAACAAATAATGAGGCGGATTATCAGGCCCTCATTGCAGGCCTAGAATTGGCACTCTAGGTGCAAGCCAAACACTTAAAAATAAAGGGTGATTCAGAGCTAGTCATCGAATAGGTCAACAGTGACAATTATACAAAGAAAGAAGTATTGGTTCCCTTGATGAACCTTGTTCAATCACTGATGGAAGAATACCCATTAGAAACAACTTGGACTCATTTCCCCCAGTCACAAAATGCTCAATTTAATGCTTTGGAAAATTCAGCCATAGCCTTGGCTAATCCGGATTGGGATGAAACTGTTATTAGCATTGCTCACTGTCAGATGGTCTTTCCATTCATCCAGATAACTACGAATGAAATTGACGAAGTTATCCTCATTCCTGAGCCTTATGGTCATACCACCATTTGGATGACACCCATTACAAGTTACCTTCAGAATGGGGAACTCCCACCAGTTAGGGGTAAAAGGGATCAGGTACGAAGAAGGGTGGTCAATTTAACCTTCTACAATGGGGTGAACAAAGAGAAGGTTCTCTATAAACGAGGCCTTGATGGAGTCCTTCTCAAGAGAATTGATGGAAAATATATTGCTGCTGTCATGGAAGAAGTGCATGCCAGAGCTTGTAGAGCACACCAGTCAACAACCAAGCGATCTCACCAAATCCAGAGGCATGGGTATTACTGAACAACCATGATATTGGATTGCACCATATTCACTAAGAAGTTTCATTCCTTCTAAGTTCATGCTTATTTCATACACTTCCCCCATATTTTCTTCATGCAGTTAAGTACTCTTGGCCATGTGTCTCCTGAGGGATGGATGTTGTGGGAAAATATCCTCCTGCAACAGCCAGACAATTCAAGTTCATACTCACAGCTACTAAATTTTTTCTAAATGGGATGAAGCCATACCCCTTAAGGAAGTTTGGGAAAAAATATCGTCAACTTTTTGAAGGCCAACATCGTCACCAGATTTGGTTACCCTCAAACAATACTGGTGGACAACAACACCAACTTTTGCTCTGCTGAGCTGGATAAGCTATACCTGGAATATGGAATCAAGGCCAACTATTCATCCTATTACCATGTGGTGGACAATGGAATATAGAGGCTTTAAAGAAGAATATGTCCAACATACTTCAAAATATGATCGTTAAGGATAAGAAATTGTGGCCAGATAAGCTCCTTCATGTTTTTTGGGTTTACCGAACCATGACCTACATCGCCACTCAGGCAACCTCATACTCACTAGTATATGGGGCATAGGCAGTGTTACCTATAGAAATCCAAGTGTCGTCACATCATGTGGATATTTTTGATTGATTGTCTATGGACAGTCTATCCCAGATATGGTTTGATGAATTTGAGTAGTTAGATGAAAAAAGGATTCACACATTGAACCATTTGGAATTCTACCAAAATTGGATTGCACGAGCCTTCAATAAAAAGGTTCTCCTTAGATCCTTCCTCGAATGAGTAATGGTGTTAGTCCCCACAACCTCAGTGATACTAGGGAAGAAGCCCCCAAAGCTTGAACCCAAGTGGGAAGTACCATATTTCATACATTGGGTATATTCCGATGGATCATAAACCCTGATATCAATGGACGGAAAGCTCATCATGGCTCCCACAAATACGAAGTTATTGAAGAAATACTTCACATAAAAATTCCCCTATGTATTGGTCTAAACTCAGTGGCCATAAACTATGAGTTATATCACCACTATGCATAATTCCAAGCTCTACAACCCAAAACTATGAGTCATAAAGGATGCCTCTGATGTGATGGTCAAAACTCTCAGAGCTTAAATGATGAGTAATGACAAAAACCCATTGTTAAGGTCCAAGCTCTAAGACCATATTGTATGAGTTAGCATACCGGCCTCATGACGTTAAACTGTACATTATTAGTCTATGCAACATGGCATTAAACTAAAATGCCCTCAATATTAAGGTCCAAGCTCTATGACCCTAAAACTATCAGTCATAAGGAATGCATCCTATACCAAATTCTGAGCGCTAAGACCTTAAAATATGAGTAAAAATGAATAAAAAATTCCCCCATACTATGGTCCAATCTCAATGACCTTAAACTCTGAATTGAAAATACTCTCATATCATGGTCCAAACTCTAAGATATTAATGTATAAGTCTTCATCCTTTCCACATGACATTAAACTATAAGGAAAATGTCCTTTCCATAAGAAGTTAAACTACATAGCATAAAATGTCCTAACTACATCAAAATAAATTGCATGATCTCTCACAGAACTACGTATGGATTGATTCATGCCCTCGCAGGATACGTAGAAATGCCCCAATATTCGATCCTGGCCCATCCCCCATTATAAAAATAATGCCCCCATCATGTCCTCTATATACCCATACTCATATGGGAAACACTTATCACTCATTGTTTCTCACATCTAGTACAACTCACGTGTGATTAGGATTGGTGGTAGATATTCTCTTATGAAATTCAACTATAGGGTAACATGGTAGCCCTGGTCGCTGTGATAGGTCTTATAGAAATGCCTCTACCCTTTGGAATGATCCAAATCAGTACAGCGTATATGCAGAACTATGTATGGATTGATTCCTTCCCTCATAGTATGTGTAGCGATTCCTTGGTTCTCGATCTTGGACCAGCCCCATCAGGAAAGAAAATGAAAATTCCCCATCATATTCTATTCTGCCTCACACTTGCGAAGGATACTCGGTGGCCACTCCTTGTTTTTCACATAGAGTATGACTCACAGGAGATTAGGATCAGTGATAGGGATTATCTTATGAAAATAAAACGTAGAGGAATATGGTAGGCATGACACCTATATCATGTAAAACCAAAATTCCCTCAAGTGTACCTAACACATAGAGAAAACGATTGTATGGAACATTCAAAAATTTGTGTTGGCTGAATCTTTCCCTCACAGGACACATAGTGATGCCCGAATTTGACATATTGGCCCAGCCACCAACAAACAATGCCCCTTTCCCTCATGTGTATGTCAGACTTGCATGAGGAGTCCATGAAATGTACTATTCCATGACAATAAAACTGTGAAATTCTTCAAGAGTTATGTGTGGCACATACCACAGTATTATGAGATTCCGTGCATGCCTCTCAGTCGTAAGAAGTCAAAAAGATCATGCTTCCCTATATACATATTGGTCAGACCTATGTGGAAGCTCCAGTAGTTTGTGGTTAGTCATGGTCCGGGTATTCTCATGTTCCCAGGAACATATTTCCCTTTTGTCACACTCCATACCATGGGAGTGCTTGGATCCCCTTAAACCTCTCTGGCCATCTAAAATGGAAGGCTAGTGTCCTGTAGACACATTTTCTTGACCATGAACATCATGCCTTGGTGGCTCTTCATATGTTTCCCACAAAAAATGGCCTTCAATCAAAGTCAAATTCATCCTAAGGAGATTCCTCTCATATCTTACTACACCCAATGGCTTCCATACCCCATGTCATCCCTCTTGATTCATCTCACCATCAGGACTATGGTTTACACCCTCTATCATCACTCACGTCTAGGGAATTCCAAAACATACTGATTGCGATTAAATTAAAACTTTTGAGGATCTTTATGGAAAAAAATCATCCCTATTGCACGACGTTATCTTGTGAGGCCGAAATTGTCCCCACCACACAACGTTAAACTGTGTAGTCAAAATCGTCCGCACCACACATCGTTAAACTTTGAGGAAACAATTTTCACCACCAGACGACGTTAAACTATGCGGCCAAATTCAACCCCACCACACGATGATAAACTACACGACCAAAATCATCCCCACCGCACTATGTTAAACTACGAGGCCAAAATCATCCCCACCTCATGATGTTAAACTTCGTGGCCAAAATCCTCCCCATTGAATGTCGTTAAACTGTGAGGCCAAAATCGTCCCCACCACATGACATTAAACTGAGAAGAAAAAATCACCCCCACCGCATGAAGTTAAATTGCAAGGAAAAATTCATCCCAACTGCATGACGTTAAACTGCGATGCCAAAATCATCCCCAACGCATCGTGTTAAACTATAGGGACAAAATTATCCCCACCGCACGACGTTAAAATATGAGGCCAAAATCGTCCCCTCCACATGACGTTAAACTACGAGTCCAAAATCATTCCCACCAAATGACGTTAAAATGTGAGGCCAAAATCATCCCCACCGCATGACGTTAAACTGTGAGGCCAAATCATCCCCACCGCACGACGTTAAACTACAAGGCCAAAATTGGCCCCACCACACGATGTTAAACTACGAGGGAAAAATTGTCTTCACCACATGACATTAAACTATGATTCCAAAATCATCCCCACCGCATGATGTTAAACTGTGAGGCCAAAATCCTCCCCACCACAAAACATTAAACTGTTAGGAAAAATTCATCCTCACCGCATGAAGTTAAACTGCGAGGCCAAATTCATCCTTACTGCATAACACTAAGGAACATAGTAATGGGTTTAGCCTAAAAATACCCCCTAATGTTGAATTCACTATGCTTCAATAGTGACTTTAATCCCTTGTAATCCATTGTTTCTCACACTGTGCATAGCTCACGTGAGCTTAGGGATCTTAGCAAGAGATCTACTATGACATTATGAAAAAATGACCAAGGAATTTGGTCCATACAGCAGGACCCTAAAAGGCATGTCTTGGTTCCCTCCCCCCAGAGGAACCCTGTGTCCTAGCCATGTGATGTTAAACGATCGGGTATCCCAAAGATAGAACGAATACCTCACCCTGCGTACAGGTTAGATCTACAAAAGGGACACCATTCCATAAATAAATCACAACCCAAATGTCCCCAATATGTTTGTAGATGCTCTTTCCATATTCCAAACACTGTGCTTTGAGAGATCTTGAATCCCCATAACCCTCCAAGTCCATATGGGATGGAAGGCCAGTGTCCTGAGAACAGCTTCGATTGTCTATTCATATAATACCCCGGTGGCTCTACATATTCCACCCACAAAAATGGCCATCAATGAAAGGAAAATTATTTCACAGGAGAGTACTCTCCTATTTTAGTATGCCCAATGGATTTTGAGCCTCATTCCATCCCTCTTGATTCAAGGGACCTCAATGGTTTGGTTTAAATTTTCCTCCATTCACACATCCTGGACATATAAGAGCATTTGCGTTAGGTTAATCTCTTCTCTATTTTGAGGTTTCTAAAAGATATCACATCTATATACGGGGAGTTTATCCACATGAAAAGGAACAGTTCCCCCACTCGTTTCCAGGTTTCCCTAAAAAATCTTCAGTTAAAAATCCCCCTTTTGGGATTAGGGGAACCCCTAGTCAAAGGTAACAAACCATATTAAAAAAGTTCCCAATCTCCATAATCCTCAAAGGCTATTAGAGGCGGAAGGCCAATTTCTTGTGGACACCTTTTCTTGACTATGCACATCGTGCCTCGGTGGATCTGCGTATGTCGCCCGCAAAAATGTCCATCAATCAAAGGCAAATTCGTCCACAGGAGATTCCTTTCCATCCACCGTATTCTCAAATGATGTTCACATTTTATCACACCCCCAAATTTGGAAAACTCTTAGATGAAGGCTTATATACCACCTTCTTTCCAAGATCCCCTAACATAAAAAGAAAAGGGGGGACTCTTAGTTGAACTGACCACTTACCAGTTCTCCCTCACGAAAGTAAGAAATGTGTAGGAACATTTTCCCTCTCAAGGCTGATATGAATGCTCCTAATGTTCTCAGACATCACTACTCAAGCCAGACACCTATTATGGCTCCCGACATCAAGATAAATCCAAAATGTGGTAAATCCCACCGGGTCATCAGGAATGGAAGGCTAGTGTCTTGTGGACACCTTTGATTGACTATGTTCATCATGACCTCGGGGATCTGCATATGTCTTCCACAAAAATCACCGTCTAGAAAAGGAAAATATGTCTCTAGGAGAGTCTTTTCGTACCTATGTACACCTAAAGCGGCTCTTGAGCCTCATGCATGTCCATAATCAACAAATCTAGGTTCTTTAAAAATCCCTAACCCATTTCTGAAGGATACTAGAACATTACAAACTAACGGTCCCAAGTCGGGCCCCACCCCTATTAGATTTGGTCAAATCTATTCGACCAAAAACATTTATATTAAGTTAGATTGGTAGGACTGTGAACTTATAGTAAAAAAAGAAATTATACTCGCCAGAGGGAAAATATACCAAAGTCACCTCTAGGTAAGAGTCGTGTATCGGTTCATTAAAAAAATGCATTTAGCCATTAGAAAAAGCATAAATATTTTTATGTCGAAAACCCACAAAGGTCAGCCTAATAAAAAGCCAAGTTATGGCCACTAAGCCCGTGTCAAGAAGTCTTAGGAAAAAATGAGAGTAATAATGAAAAACACATAAAGGTTCATGAGTTATTCCATTCAACCTTAGTAATAGTTAATATATGCTCGCTGAGTCCCTTGGCTCGGGAAAAAATTAGTGCTCGATTCGGTTCTATCAGTTTACTGATTTCAATTCATGGATCAAAATTAACACGTGATTGAAATGATGTTGATAGGAAAAGATAGAGAATAGATATTTAAAAGCCAAATATGTTTCATTGGGATTAGAAAAAATGGAGGAACATCCACAATTCAGTGTCTCTATAGTGTAAAAGGGGGGAGGTTACATTCCATAATTTGGGACAGAACTACAATTGGGCCCGGTTCTCCATTTCCAAAAGGATGGAAAGTGATTTCCACAGGCCACCAATGGTCTGTTACAAAAAAGTTCTTTACTCCATTTTGTCTTTGACTGTTGGACACACCCACTCCAGGACATCTTTAATGCCCCACCCTTTCTTTTGGATGGCTTCGTAACTGGTGCGTGAAGAGGCCAGTTGCTCCCTCAACCTGGCTGTATGGGCTTTGCACTCCCGAATCTCCTCCTCTAGAGCCACCACTAAATCATGGGCCTTCACCTCCTCAGCTATCAGATAATCAAATTCTTCTGAACTATCTTGAAAGGTTTCCACCTGGTGATGGGAAGAATTAAACATGTCTAGCTTGTCATCTAAGGAGGTGAGGCCTCCTCAAGCAATGATTATTTGGTAAATAAGGACGTGAAGGTGCTGGTAATAAAATCCACTAGAACCCAGATCAGTAAATAAACACTAAATACTTTCACCTTCATCGGCATAATTGACATGGAGTGTCTCAATGGCATGAAAACATAACTAGAGCCATACCTCTTTGCGTACTACCTAGTGTCTTTCCACAACATCATCACATTGATCCTCCCCTACTAACACGTGTTTGTAAGCGGGAAGCGTCGCCATATAAGTGGAGAGGGACCTAAGGCTAGTCACCCAAGGCAGGAGGCACGCTTTTCCCTCATATGGCCCAGCCACTGGAGCTAGATTCGGAGGAATAATTGCGGCCTCTGGGATTATTGGTGATACTCAGCAGGTGCTAGTGTCATTAAGATCATGGGAACTATCATCATGAGGGTAGTAGTGTGAGTTTCTCCCCACCGAAATGGGGTGTACTGATGAAACACCTTCTAGATTATTTTGACGAGGGACCGAGTGACTTCTCACTATGAGAGTAAGAGCGAGGGGTGTATCCATCTTGGTTACTGAAGGAACGGAAGTAGAAGGCATAACTGTTTCACCTCTCATGAGAAAAGGAATATGTGGTATTTTTTGGGGGGGCAATAATGGGATAGGAAACTATCAAGGATTTCTACACCCACTGAACTAGTTCTTTCAGCATCCCCACCGGGTAATAATCAACCCATAGTTGGGAATACTATAGCGATAGGAAGGTGGTCCCCATCATGTTAGGAATGATAATATCTCTAGAAGCACCTTCAGGCATCATCATAAGCCACAATTGGTGGAGAACCAAAGGATTAGATTTTCCCCTTAGTTGGACAATTGGAAGTAGTGTAGTCTGTTGAAGGCATCCAAACTACCTGGGAAACCAGTATGGGAGGTATGGATAAAAAATAACTACTCAGTCTATATGGGCGGTAAGCATCATGCCCTGAAGATTGATTAGGTATGAAAATTCCTCCAATGAACATCCCATGTCACCTCTCAATGATCCATGAGGGGTAAAATGTTGTGAAAATGAGAAGTGAGAAGTGTCGTTCAAAATCCTGACCGTATCAGTAACAGTTAGTGTCCTAGGATGAATAGTGGAATTACTGAGAAGGGTGGGATGAAAGTCAGAATGGGGAACCCATGCGGTATTCCGATATACATCATAGGATGGGAACATCAATTCTCTAAAGAACAAGGTTATGAAAACTTCTAGCCTAAGAGAAGGTGAAATGTCAGGCCAAATCTCATATCCCCATGTGGCATACCGCCCTGCATCAATGGTAGTATAGTATAACCCTGGGGTTTGGCGGGACTCACAGGTTGGGTGAGTTCAAATGTGGTGCGCCTTAAACTTAGTCCCATTCATCTTCAATAATACCCTTATCCATGTTTTTAATGGGATGGGGGAACTAGCCTCGATGGGATGATCCAGTGATCCCACTTCCATGACCAGTAACCTCTTTGTCAAAGGATACACGTGATCAGTGTCATTCAATGTGGAAGCTACTGGGAGAAACTTTTCGTACATCTCTCTGAGGATATGGAGACCTCCCAGCTGGTAGATGTCACCTAGATTGATCCCCACCTCTCCATGTAGTAGGTGAAAGGTTTTGGGGCTCGAACACAAGTGGCTCAACAATTCTGAAAGGATTTCACCCAGAGAGAAGATTGAAAACTGAGACACCCAGGCAGCCTGGTGCAAGCCCACCACCTCTAGCTGGTCAGGGGACTCCAGATAGGTCTGATGCACCCAGAATTCCAAGGCCCACTCATCATAGAAAAATAATTTGTCCCACAAATAAAACTTGGTGCTCCACCCGCCACGAGATTTTTCTCAAGAGATGATGATAATGGATGGGTATTCCTAGATGTCTAGTCTCGGGACACCGTCACAGCACTGATTATAACATCCAGAAATTTTATGAGAAATAATATTTTTAATTTATTTGATGCCTTGTGTTGTGCTCTACACAATTATTAGCTTTTTATATACGCAACACCATATTATCTTGTAGTATATGCAATAATATACTTTTCTTGTGTTGCACGCAATAGTGACCTTCCTCAATAGCGTCTGTTGTACGCAATACCGAGTTTTACAAAACAATGATATATTGTAATAATATAATTATGAACTAGCCGTTATGAATAGTATTAACCACATTTTGAATATTATAAATTTATAATTCATCTTACACATTTTCTATAACATGGAATGAGAACAAAATCAATTTTTCTTATAGAGGAAGTATTTTTAAAAAATTGCAGTTTTGTCGTATTTTTATGGCACACCCATTTTAAATCAAATTTTTTGACAAGTTTATAATTTTAATTTGACAAATTAAACTTCTTATTTTGAATCAGGATATAAAAATTTATGTTGGATAAATTTTTGACATTATTCTGATAAACTTCATGTTTTAATGAATAGTAAATATACGCTAAATTTTAATTAAAAACAACTTTTCTCATCGAGATAATTTATATGATTAAATTATAATAGTGAATGATTTTAAAGTATAAATAGAATATATTTTGTCCATTTAATATAATATAAGTCATTGTCATTAATTTTACATTGAATTCATAGGTAAAAATATTTCAATCTTTTGCAATGTTTTAACTTTTTAAACATGTTTTCTCAACGGCAGGATTAATTTTAAATTAAATACTGAAAATTATGTGTATTGGATTTTGAAAAATGTATTCCATATTTGGAATCCTTAGGTACAAATTATTTTAATAGGCTACTTTTTATTTTTTGTCATTATGAATAGTAACTATGGTAAATTTTATTTATCACAGTTAAAGTTAAATCAGGTAATTAAGGGCAAAAAAAATATTATAAAATTACTCTAACACTTGTCTTGATATCATTGGTTGATTATATTTATCCCTAAAATATACTTGGGTCTAAATTGAATCTATTAGAACACACTTGGATGTGATTATGACCTTTAATTTATTTTATTTATAAGAAATGAAATTTGTCTCACTCAAGCTTTATTAATTAAATTATTTTTATTATAAGGTTATACAGAATATAAATTCGATTATAAATACAAATTTGAAAGACAGAATGTTTTTCTTCATCAAGGTAATTTATATACAATTTTTAAGAAATAATAATAACCTTAATAGATTATACATTAATAATGCAGAAATTATTTATTTAGTGAAAAATAAATAATATAGTTTTTATTAAAATAATAACACCCATCAAGAAGAACAGAAAATTCACCAAAACTTATGTGTCGAGTATATATATACCTTAAGCATACAATGGACGACTTTTGGAGCATTTCGAGCCTTATAAAACAGATTATGACATTTATATTATTTTATCTTAAATGATGTTAAAGTTGTCACCTTTAAAATTTAATAAACTTATCATTTTAAAAGTTTTTGGCTTTAGAATATAAATTTGACAAAAAGTATTCAAATGAAATTTAATAGATTTAAATTCATCATAGTATTTTATTTTTAATTTTTATGAAACAAATAAGTATATTAAATAATTATACGAAAATGTTGTAGAAATTATTTTATTATGAAAAATATCAAATAAATAGATTAAAAAAATTAAAATAAATATTAAATGAACTAATTAATGTGCTCCGCTAATTTATGGATAAATATGACATGTTATGAATCTATTAATTTTTTTTTCAAGCAAATATTCTATGTGTATTTAATATAAATTCAAATAAATGAATAGTGTCAAAATTGACACTATTGATATTTTATAAAAATAATATATTATTAAATTGTTTAAAAATCTCAAAAATATTTAAAAATTAAAAATTGAAATTTATATGGTCTAAAATTCCATAAAGTATCCAATTATAGACAATTCACAACACATAAGTATGTATTTATAACCTTTTAAAATTTAGAATATTATTACCACAAATAAATTTAAATAGATTGAATAAGGATAAATCAAAATGATAATGTTTAAAATAAACTTAAAACATGTATAAATTTTATTGGTTCATGAGATTACGACCCTATCTTGTCTTTTATTTGAATTGAATCATTTTTAGTGGTTTTTAAGTGGGGTTTTATTTTATTATTAATTAATATTTTTGAGGTTTCCAAAAGTGCCCCTCCGTTCTCTTATAAATGGGCACCTCATATTTCTCTTATTTTCACTATTTTGAGCCTCCAATATCATCAAACCCTGATCCATTAATATTCTAAACATACCTAGAAAAAATTTAGAGGATATGGTCTTCTCAAAAGACCAACTCTAGTGCCCTAAGAGGAAGTTTAAAGGAGGCACTTCAAGGAAGAGGTGATATCTTCTACCGATTCATTCAAATTTATTTATTCTTCTACTTCATCTTATTTAGTTGTTTCATTATAAATTAATAACATCAGTATCTCTAATATACTGGTATGTTATTATAAATATGATACAACCGTATTTTTCTTTATATCGATCCTATAAAAAACAGAATCACCGCACGTGCGTACGTACGGCTTACCGTCTCCACACCGTGGTGTAATCTATTTCTCCACCACCACCATACTTGGATGGGTATATTTGTGGAAATAATAACTATATATTGATATTATTATAACATCATGCTGATTTTGAGATATTATATAATCCACTACAATTCTATTCAATAATTATGGGAACGATATCATCGCTCGCGCGTATGTACGGATTACCGTCTCCACGACGTGATGAGATTCATTCTCCATGTTAACCATTAAAAATTTATTATAAAGTATATATAATATATAATCATGAAATATATGAAATAATAATGAAACTGGATTTATGTATATGTTATTTACTTACTTCCATTCAATGTAATAAAGAAACGAAAACAGCATTCATGCATACGTACGACCTACCGTCTCCATGAATGGTGTATTTCATTCCATTTATCGATCTATTATATATATATATATTATTTTATGAATATATATTATATATAAATCATTTTTTACATTCTGGAAGTAAGTAATCATGATATAATTAATCATATGAATAATTATAAGTCAAAACACGTACGACAAATGGAACGATTTTACTCAAAACACTCCTTAAACATGGAATTGTCAAATGAACGGGTAATATAAAGTCGTAAGTGATTCATATGTGATAACATAAATATTATTATGGTTCTGTTACAAGTTAATAATATGTTTATATCCACTATACATGAGTCTCGAACACATACGGAAGAAATTGGACATAAGGTAAGGGATAATTATTCCAATATCATTCTTATCCAAGATTGTTTATTCGTAAGTATTTACTTGGGTTATATTTATCATCCATGTAGATGTTTTATAAAAAAAGTTTTCATATTGTTTTAACTATTCTTCTATGTATGTTTAAAGTCGTGTTTACCTCTTTTTTACTTTTACTATGTGGTATAGAATGAATCTTTCTTTTCTTTACCATATGAGGTACTTTTTGAATTTTACGGCAAACGTACGAGAAGAATGTCTTTTTTAACTTATATAGCATGAACGGATTTTTACTATTTCATAACTCCTTATTTCAATGAAACTTACTCTACATTATTTCATGATTATTTTCAAAAAAATCCTTTTCCAATAAAATTTCATGGAATTTTGAAAAAAGAATATGATTTTGAAGAAGAAGGAATATTTTCCTCAAGAATTCATTTCTACTGTTTTATCAAAACTATCTTCCATCTAAGTTGACATTATTTAATAAGTTTATGTTTCAATTATAATGTCTCTATTATTTACATGGTTTCATTTTTTTTATGATGAAATGATATCCATTTATTCTGCATGGATTATGTTATAATGGGATGATGTTTATGAAACCAATTTTATTCATTGGGTTACGATGAATGATTTATGTTTATTTTGTGGGACATGAAAGAATGATTTCATTATGAGATGGGTGGGACCTATATCTTCCTCCAATGCATTGGGTAAAGATTTATATATCATGAGATAGACATAGATATAACAGCATGTAAATCTGGTTCAGTAATACAGGTTTAGAATGGAAAGTAAATCCATTAAAGTAATGGACTTCATCCACTATGATGGTCTTGGTAGGAATATATTGGCTACTATGGAAATCATATTATGTGCTTAATGGTTTTCCAAAATTACATGTTTTATTCCCATGCTATCTTATCATGATTAATATTCCTTTGTGATCTAGGCCTTACACACTGCCATGATTTATTTCACGCCACATGATTTTGATGTTTAAACATTATGTTCACATTTTTTAGTTCAAATGTATATGTTTTTTTATTTTCTCCATGCTTACCCTTACTGAGAATTTGAGCTCACCCTTTTTATGTTTTCTTTTTCCCAGGATATAAATAAAGTTTTAGGTAATAATACAAAAGGTGTAGATCTTTATGGGAGATGTTGAAGAACATTCACCATGATTAGAAGATTATGTTCCGAGTTTCCAAAGACACTAAACTATTTAGGTCCTTGGGTGTCTGTTTTTTTATGTATTAAGTATTCCGCAAAAGTAATGTAATGTCCATGTACATCAAGATTGGGTCTCTACAGTTGGTATCAGAGTAAAGGGTTATTTAACCTTTGTAAACTAGGATGCGAAAACTTTAGTGAGATCCCTAGAGATATTTCAAAGGTATGTCTAGGGATGTCCCTAAGGTTTAGTATAACTATAGTTTATAGTCCTAGAAATATGTTGATGATCATGAATAACATGGGGTGAACCTAAGGTTTCATTTATTAAAGAATGTGTGATAAGTTAGACATCCCATAAGTGAATTTTTTTGATTATATGGTACCTCGTTATATTAGTCGTTTCCTACACTATGGTTTCTGGTTTTAGTAAATAGAGGGATCAAGAAGGAATTCAGTTAACATTGATTCCAATGGAAGAATTGGTGACTATGATCAGAAAAATTGTGTAATAATTGGAGAGAAAGAAATTATTATTAATTTGAATCATTCATCGCGATATATAATTAACAAGGTGAACGGAAGTTGTATTCCTAAGTCATAAAATAAGAGGAAGATAGACTTTTATGCATGTTTTAATGGTGAGGAACATAGAGGAAGGAAGGTTAAGTTTTCTACATATCAAGAATAAGGGAAGAAGAACCTTGAGGAAAACCTCAAATGGAGGGGAAGATGTTATCTGTGTGGGGAAAAGGGGCATAGAGTGATATACTATTATGGGGTTCAATGTCTTATTTGTGAAGAATAAGAGAATTACCCAACTCAATGCCCTAACCTAAGAGGTTACTTCTAAATCGAGAAAGGACCAATTCCATGCCAATCATTGAAGATGATGGATTAAAGGGCTTATATATTGGAATTCATGAATAATGTTGTTGAGGTGCTTTTATTGTATACTGAAATATTTTTGTATTGGTCCTTTGGGGGTTTCCATAAGAATATGGTACCAAAAACCATAAAAAGTGATTGAAATATTTTTAGAATCCACCTAATATGCACATAATTAAGGGATAAGGAGTTAATTAAATTTTGGATAGTATTAATGAGCTCATGAATGATATAAGGAAAAACTGATATCATGGTTTGAGTATATAGAAATTTTAGGATTTAGGTATGTGGAAAGAGATAACTTCTGATAGAATTCATGTTTTCACAAAGATTATATGGTAATTAATACATGATTAAGAAATTCAAATGTTTGGAATGTGACCAACAAGATATATCTTATGATATACGGGGGATAAATGATGGTATTCAATGCTTCGAAGATGACCTTTTAGTAATCATTTTATTTATACTATGTGATTAGATAGAAGTATTTTCGATAAGCCTAAACGTTAGAATAGATTATGTTGGACATCAGATAGTATTATTTAAGGCTATAACTTTTTTCTGTAATGTTATAATATTATAGTTTTAGAAAAAAAAGACAACCTGTAGGATGGGTGGCAACCCGTACCGTCGGACAAGGATGTGGTAATAAAACCCACAACCGAAGTACAACATGCCGTTATCACCTACCACTAGCCTACAGGAATTCCCTGGTTAGTAGAAATTAGTTTTATTGTATTAAGTGGTATGATAGATAAAGTATAAGTCCATTTTTAGAATCTTATAAGGTTATTCTCACCATAGATGGACTTATGTATATTTAATAATTTGTGCTAACCTGTTTGGGATAAAGAAAAATGGAATGACCTATCATTCTATCGCATGATCTTCTAACATGTCAAGAATGGAAAATTCAACTTCATTTATTTAAATAATATATGAGTTGGAAATTTTTCATGGAATGACCAAAGATGGTTTTACACTAAAATTAAGTAAGTATTTATCCTTATGCAAAAATTCATCAACTTTAGGGAAATGATCTTGAAAACCAAAAATGTTGTCCTAGTACCCTCATATCCAATGAATCAGATGGTACCATAGATCATCACAAATTTATGGCTTTGTGATTATTGTATTTTTCATATCAATGTTCTCTACCACTCTCTATCAGAATTCATGGTTAGGTTTCTCTTCTATATCCATATTTTCACCTATATTCTCTTATAAGGAAACCCAATATTGAGTTACTTTGGGTGACCATTATGTTTCTAGTTTTCCTTTTTAAAATTAATTCTTATTATTCCTTTTTAAAATTAATTCTTATTATTCCTTTTTACGATGTGGGTGTCTATGAAAGAAACTTTCCAATAGTAAATTATTTATAGCTCGGACGAACTTCAAGGGAGAAATTCATTTTAAGGTGGGTAGAATGTAACACCCCGAGATTTTATGAGAAATAATATGTTTAATTTATTTGATATCTTGTGTTTTATGCTACACCAAAATTTTCTTTTTCTATACACAACTCCGTATTATCTTTTAAGATATACAACAATATACTTGGCTTCTGTTTCATGTAAGAGCGACCTTCCTCAATAGCATGTGTTGTACGCAATACCAAGTTTTACTAAACAAAGATATATTGTTACAATATTATAATTAACTATCCGTTATGAATATTAATAACAATATTTTTAATTTTATAACATTATAATTCATCTTACCCATTTTCTAGAACATGGCATGAGAACAAAACCAATTTTTCATATAAAGGAAGTATTTTTCAAAAAATGCAGTTTTGACGTATTTTTATGGTGCACCCATTTTAAATAAAATTATTGACAAGTTTATGAGTTAAATTTTCCAAAGTGAACTTCTTTTTTAAATTAATATATAGAAATTTACGTTGGATAAAATTTTGACATTATTCTGATAACCTTCATATTTTGATGAATAGTAAAAATACGTTTAATTTTAATTAACAACTTTTTTCATTGAGATAATTTATATGGTTATATTATAATATTTAATGTTTTTAAATTATACATAGAATATATTTTTAACATTTAATATAATATAAGTCATTATCTTTAATTTTACATTGAATTCATAGGTAAAAACATTTCAATCTTTTGCAATGTTTTAACATTTTAAACCCGTTTTCTCAATAGCGGGATTAATTTTAAATTAAATACGGTAACTTATGTGTATTTAATTTGGAAAAATAGATTCCATATTTGGAATAATTAGGTAAAAATTATGTTAATATGAAAGTTTTTATTTATGGGCATTATGAATAGTAACTACGGTAAATTTTATTTACCACAGTTAAAGGTAAATGATGTAATTAAGGGTAAAAATAATATTATAAATTTACCCTAACACTTATCCTGGTATTATTGGTTGATTATATTTATCCCTAATATATACTTGGGTCGAAATGGAATCTATAAGAACCTACTAGGATGTGATTAACACCTTTAATTTATTTTATATAAAGGAAAGTGAAATATGTCTCAATCAACCTTTATTAATTAAATTATTTTTAAAATAAAGTTATACAGAATATAAATTATATTATAAATACTCATTTTAAAGATAAAATGTTTCTCTTAATCATCGTAATTTATTTGTAATTTTTAAGAAACATATAATTATCTTAATAGCTTATACATTAATGATGTAGAAATTATTTATTAAGTGAGAAATCAATAATATTGTTTTTATTAAAATAATAATTCCCATCAAAAGGACCCGAAACGTGACCAAACCTTATTTTTCGAGTATATCTATATCCTAATAATCCATGGGTCGACTTATTGACCATTTGGAGCCTTATAAAATAGATTATGACATTTATATTGTTTTATTTTAAATGATGTCAAAGTTGTCACCATCATAATTTCATAAACATATCATTTTTATATTTGGGTGTTTTAGAAGATAAATTCGAATAAAAGTATTATTATGAAATATAAAATATTTACCTTCATCATAGTATTTTATTTTTAATTTTTATGCAATAAATAAGTATATTAAATTATTATACTAAAATGTTGTTGTAATTATTTTATATAGAGAAATATCAAATAAATAGTTTTAAAAATATTAAAATAAATATTAAATGAACTAATTAATGTGCTATACTAATTTTATAGATTAATATGACATGTTATGAATCTATTAAAGTTTTTTTCGAACGTATCTTCTATGTGGATTTCATATAAATTCAAATAAATGAGTTGTGTTAAAATTGACACTATTGATATTTTATAAAAATAACATATTATTAAATTGTTTAAAAATCACAAAAATATTTACAAATTAAAAATTGAAATATATATGGTCTAAAATGTCATAAAGTATCCAATTATGGACAATTAACAACACATAATAAATTATTTATAACCCTTTATAATTTAGAATATTATTACCACAAATAAATTAAATAGATTAAAAAGGGATAAATCAAAATGATAAGGTTTAAAATAAAATTGAAACATGTCTAAATTTTATTGGATTATGATATTACAACCCTATCTCATCTCATCTTGGAATTGAGTAATTTTTGGATGTTTTCATGTTGGGTTTGATTTTATTATTAATCAATATTTTTTAGGTTTCCAAAAGTGTCACTCTATTCTCTTATAAAAGGGCACCTCATACCACTCTTATTCACATCATTTTGAGCCTTCAATACCTTAAAACCCCTACCTAATACTCTTCTAAACATCCCTAGTAACATTTTCAAGGTTCTGGTCTTCTCAAAAGACCAACTCTAGTGCCCTAAGAGGATGTTTAAAGGGGGCACTTCGAGGAAGTGGTGATGTCTTCTACCGATTCTTTCAAATTTATTTATTCTTATACTTCCTCTTATTTAGTTGTTTCATTATAATGTATTAACATAAGTATCACTAATATTCTGATATGTTATTATAAATATTAAATAACCCTATTTCTCCTTATATTCATCCTACGAAAAATGAAATTACCGCGCTTGCGTACGTAAGACTTACCGTCTCCACGCCATGGTGTAATCTGTTTTTTCACCACCACCGTACATGGAAGGGTATAATGGTGGAAATAATAACTATATATTATTATTATAACATCATACTGATTCTAGGATATTATATCATCCACTACAATTCTATTCAATATTTATGTGAACGATATCATCGCTCGTGCGTACGTACGGATTACCGTCTCCATGACGCGATGTGATTCATTCTCCATGTTAACCATTCAAGAATGATTATAAAGTATATATAATAAATAATCATTAAATATATGAAATAATAATGATACTTTATTTATGTATATTTTATTTACTTACTTCCATTCAATTTAATAAGGAAATGAAAATAGTGTTCATGCGTACGTACGACCTACTGTCTCCATGAACGTTGTATTTCATTCCATTTATCGATTTATTATATATATATATATATTATATTATTAATATATAATATATATAAATCATGTTTTACATTTTTTAAGTATTTACTAATGATCTAACTAATCATATTAATAATTAAAAATCAAAACATGTATGACAAATGAAACGATTTTACTCAAAACACTACTTTAACATGGGATTGACAAATGAACGGGTAATATAATGTTTTAATTGAATCATATATGATATCATAAATATTATTATGGTTCTGTTATAAGTTAATAATATTTTCAAGCCCACAATACAAGAGTCTTGGATACATACGAAAGAAATTGCACATAAGGTAAGGGATAATTATTCCAATCTCGTTCTTATCCGAGAGTGATTATTCTTAAGTATTTACAGGGGTTATATTTACCATCCATGTCCATGTTTTATAAAAAAAATCATAAAGTTTATACTATTCTTCCATGAATTTTTAAAGTCATGTTTACCTCTTTTTTAATTTTACTATGTGTTTTGGAATGAATCTTTCTTTTGTTTACCATACGAGGTACTTTTTTTCTTTTCTATAAAAAGTATGAGAAGAATGTTTTTTAACATATAAGACATGAACAGATTTTTATAGTTTAATAACTCTTTATTTCCATGAATCTTAATATACATTATTTCATGATTATTTTCAACAAAATCCTTTTATTTTAAAATTTCAATGCATTTTGAGAAAAGAAAATGATTTTGAAGAAGAAAGGATATTTTCCTCAGAAAATTCATTTCAAGTGTTTTATCAAAACTATTTTCCATCTAAGATGACATTATTTAATATGTATATATTTCAAGTATAATGTCTCTATTATTTATATGGTTTCATTTTTCTTTTGATGAATTGATATTCATTTATTCTATATCGATTATGTTATGATGGGATGATGTTTATGAAACACATTTTATTCATTGGGTTATGATGAATGATTTGTGTTTATTTTGTGGAACACGAAAAATGATTAAATTATGAGATGGGTGGGACCTATATCTCCTTCCAATTAATTGGGTAAATATTTATATTTCATGAGATAAACATGGCTGGAATGGAAAGTAAATTCGGTTCAGTAAAACAAGGTTGGAATGACAAGTAAATCTAGTTCAGTAATGGACTTCGTCCACTATGATGGTCTTAGCAGTAATTCCTTGGCTACTATGGAAATCATATTATGTGCATAATGGTTTCCAATAATTACATGTTTTATTCTCATGATATTTTATCATGATTAATGTTCCTTTGTGATCTATTCATTACATTCTACCATGATTTATTTCATGAAAAAAGATTTTGATGTTTAAACATTATGTTCACATTTTTAATTTCAAATGTATATGTTTTTTTATTTTATCCAAGCATACCCTTACTGAGAATTTGACCTCACATTTCTATGTTTCTTTTCCACAGGATATAAAGAATGGTTTTAGGTAAGAAAACAAAAGGTGAAGGCCTTTATGGGAGATTTTGGAGATCTTTCGCCATGATTAGAAGATTATGTTATGAGTTTCCAAAGATGCAAAACTATTAAGGTCCTTGGGTGTTTGTTTTTGTTATGTAATAAGGATTCTGAAAAAGTAATGTAATGTCTATGTACATCAATCTTGATTCTCTATAGTTGGTATCAGAAGAAAGGTTTAGTTAAACTTTGGAAACTAGGATGAAAAAACTTTAGTGAGATCCCAAGATATATTTCTAAGGTATGTCTAGGGATGTCCCTATGGTTTAGTATAACTATAGGTTACAGTCCTAGAATTATTTTTACGATCATGAATAACCTAGGGTGAAACTAAGGTGTCATGGATTAAAGAATGTGTGATAAGTTAGACATCCCATAAGTGACTTTTTATGATTATGTGGTTCGTCGTTATTTTATCTATTTTTTACACTATGGTTTCTGGTTTTAGTCAACGGAGGGAACAAGAGGGAATTCGGTTAACATTGATTCCAATTGAAAAATTTGTGACTATGATCAAAAAAATTGTGTAATACCTGGAGAGAAAGATATTATTATTATGCTGAATTAGTCATCGCGATATATGATTAACAAGGTTAACTTTAGTTGTATTCCTAAGTCATCAAATAAGTGGAAGATGGACTTTTATGCATGTTTGAATGTTGAGGAAAATAGGGGAAGGAATATTAAGATTTCTACATATCAAGAAAAAGGGAAGAAGAACCTTTAGGAATACCTAAAATGGAGGGGAAGATGTTATCTGTGTTGGGAAAAGGGGCATAGAGTGACAGACTATTATGGAGTTCAATGACTTATCTGTTGGGAACATAGGCATTACCCAACTCAATGCCCTGACCTAAGAGGTTACTTCTAAATCGAGGAAGGACCAATTCCATGCCAATCATTGAAGACGATGGATTGAAGGGCCTGTGTATTGGAATTCATGAATAATGTTGTTGAGGTACTTTTATGGTATATTGAAATATCTATTTATTAGTCCATTGTGGTTTTCCATAAGAATATGGTACTAGTAACCATGAAAAGTGATTAAAATATTTTTGGAAAGAACCTAATATGCACATAATGATGGGATAAGGAGGTAATTAAATATTTGATAGTATTAATGGTCTCATGACCGATATAAGGACAAAGTGATATCATGGTTTGACTATATAGAAATTTTAGGATTTAGGTATGTGGAAAGAGGTAAGTTTTGATAGAATTAATGTTTTCACAAATATTATATGGTAATTAATACATGATTATAGAATTAACATGTTTGTAATGTGACCAAAAAGATATATCTTATGATATACGTGGGATAAATGATGGTATTCAATGCCAAGTAGATGACCTTTCTAGTAATCGTTTTCTTTATACTATGAGATTGGGTAGAAGAATTTTTGATAAGTGTAAAGGTTAGAATAGAATAAGTTGGACATCAAATAGTATTGTTTAAGGATAAAACTTATTTCTAGAATGTTATAATAGTATAGTTTTAGAGATACAAAAAAGACAACCTGCAGGATGAGCGGCAACCCGTCACATCGGACAAGGATGTGGGAATAGAACCCACAACCGAAGTACGACATGCCTATATCACCTACCACTAACCTAAAAAAAGGCCATGGTTAGTATAAATTAGTTATATTTTATTAATCAATATGATAGATGAAGTATAAATCGATTTTTGGAATCATATACGGTTAATCTCACCATAGATGGACTTATATATATTTAATAATTTCTGCTAACCTTTTTGTGATAAAAATAGATGGAATGACCTATCATTCTTTTGCATGATCTGCTAATACTTCAAGAATGAAAAAATCAACTTCATTTCATTAAATAATAGATGAAGTGGAAATTGGTCATGGAATGACCAACAATGATTTTACACTAAAATCAAGTATGTATTTATCCTTATGAAAAAATTCATCAACTTTAGGGAAATGATCTTGAAAACCAAAAATGTTGTCCTAGAACCCTTATATCCAATGAATCAAATGGTACCTTAGATCATCAAAAATTTCTGGCTTTGGTATTGTTGGATTTTTCATAGCCATGTTATCTACCACTCTCCATCAGAACATGATGGTTAGATTTCTCTTCCATATCAATATTTTCACCTATATTCTCTTATACGGAAACCCAGTGTTCAGTTACTTTGGGTTACCATTATGTTTCTAACTTTACTTTTTAAAATTAAGTTTTAGTATTCCCTTTTATGATGTGGGTTTCTATGAATGAAACATTTAAATAGTAAATTATTTATAACCCCAATGAATTTTTAGGGCAAAATTCATTTTAAGGGGGGTTGAATGTTACACCCTGAGATTTATTGAGAAATAATACTTTTAATTTCCTTGTTGTCTTATGTTGTACGCTACACCAAGATTGGCATGCACTATACACAACACTGTATTATCTTGTAGTATACACAACAATATACTTTTATTGTCTTTCATGCAAAAGTGACCTTCTTCAATAGTGTGTGTTGTACACAATACCGAGTTTTACTAAAAAATGATATATTATTATAATATTATTATGAACTAGCCATTATGAATAGTATTAACCATATTTTAAATTTTATAACATTATAATTCATCTTACACATTTTCTAGAACATGGCATGAGAACAAAATCAATTTTTCGTATAAAGGAAGTAATTTTTTAAAAATGCAGTTTTGCCGTATTTTTATGGCGCACCCATTTTAAATAAAACTTTTCACAAGTTTATAAGTTCAATCTGAAAAATTAAACTTCTTCTTGTAAATCTGGATATAAAATTTTAAATTTGATAATTTTTTGACATTATTCTGATAACCTTCATATTTTGATGTATAGTAAAAATACGCTAAATTTTAATTAAAAACAACTTTTTCCATCAAGATAATTTGTATGGTTAAATTACAATATTTAATGGTTTTAAATTATAAATAGAATATATTATTACCATTTAATATAATATAATTCATTATCATTAATTTTATATTGAATTCATAGGTAAAAACATTTCAATCTTTTACAATGTTTTAACTTTTTAAACTAGTTTTCTCAACAGTGGGATTAATTTTAAATTAGATATTGCGACTTCTGTGTATTTAATATGGAAAAATGGATTCCATATTTGGAATAATTAGGTCCAAATTATGTTAATATGCTACTTTTTATTTTTGGGCATTATAAATAGTAACTATGGTAAATTTTATTTACCACAGTTAAAGGTAAATCAGGTAATTAAGGGTAAAAATAATATTATACAATTATCCTAACACTTGTCTTGATATCATTGTTTGGTTATATTTCTCCCTAAAATATACTTGGGTCAAAATTTAATATATTATAACAAACTTTGATGTTATTAAGACCTTTAATTTATTTTATTTAATGGAAAGTGAAATATGTCTCACTCAAACATTATTAATTAATTTATTTTTAATATAAAATTATACCCAATATAAATTTGATTATAAATATTTATTTGAAATATAGAATTTTTTTCTTCATCATGGTAATTTATTTTTAAATTTAAAAAAATATATAATTACCTTAATAACTTATACATTAATGATGGTGAAATTATTTATTTAGTAAAAAATCAATAATATAGTTTTTATTAAAATAATAATACGCATCAAAAGGACCAGAAACTTGACAAAACCTTGTTGGTCGAGTATATCTATACCATAATCATCCAAGTCTCTACCTTTGGACAATTTGGTTCCTTATAAAATAGATTATGGCATTTATATTATTTTATTTTAAATGTTTTCAAAGTTGTCACCATCATAATTTAATAAACATATCATTTTAAAAGTTGGGTGTTTTAGAAGATAAATTCTAAGAAAAGTATTATTATAAAATATAATAGATTTAACTTCATCATAGTATTTTAGTTTTAATTTTTATTCCACAAATAAGTAAATTAAATAATTATACGAAAATATTGTTGTAATTATTTTATTAAGAAAAATATCAAATAAATAGTTTTAAAAATATTAAAATAAATATTAAATAAACTAATTAATGTTCTCCAGTACTTTTATAGATAAATATGTCATGTTTTGAATCTATTAAATATTTTAGTTCGAACATATCTTCTGTGTAGATTTTATTTAAATTCAAATAATTGAATAGTGTCAAAATTGACACTATTGATATTTTATAAAAATAACATATTATTAAATTGTTTAAAAATCATAAAAAATATTTAAAAATTAATAAATTTTAATTTATATGGTCTATAATGTCATAAAGTTTCCAATTATGGACAATTATCAACATATAATTAAGTATTTATAACCATTGAAAATTTAGACTATTATTACCACAAATAAAATTAAATTATTAAATAAGGATAAATAAAACTGATAAGGTTTAAAATAAACATAAAACATGTATAAAGTTTATTGGTTGATGATATTACAACCATATACCATCTCATATTTTAATTGAGTCATTTTAGGAGGTTTTTAAGTGGGGTTTGATTTTATTATTAATTAATATTTTTGAGGTTTCCAAAAGTGTCCCTATCTTCTCTTATAAAAGGGCACCTCATCCCTCTCCTATTCACACCATTTTTAGCCTTAAATATCTGTCAAACCATACCCATTACTCTTCTCAACTTCCTTAGTATCATTTTGGAGGTTCAAGTCTTCTAAAAAAACTAACTCTAGTGCCCTAAGAGGAAGTTTAAAGGAGAACTTCGAGGAAGAGGTAATATCTTCTACCAATTCATTCAAATTTATTTCTTATTCTACTTCCTATTATTTATTTGTTTCATTATAAAGTAATAACATAAGTATCACTAATATACTGATATGTTATTATAAATATTAAACAGCCCTATTTCACCTTATATCCATCCTACGAAAAACGAAATCACCGCGCATGCGTACGTTCGGCTTGCCGTCTTCACACCGTGGTGTAATATGTTTTTCACCACCACCATACTTGGATGGTTATAATTGTGGAAATAATAACTCTATATTATTCTTATAACATCATACTTATTTGGAGATATAATATCATCCACTCCAATTCCATTCAATAATTATGGGAACGATATCATCACTCGTGCATACATACGGATTACCGTCTCCACTACGCGATGAGATTCATTCTCCATGTCAACCATTCAAGAATTATTATAAAGTATATATAATAAATAAACATTAAATATATGACATAATAATGATACTGGATTTATGTATATGTTATTTACTTACTTCCATTCAATTTAATAAGGAAACAAAAACAACGTTCATGCATACGTACGACCAACCGTCTCCATGAAATGTGTATTTCATTACATTTATCGATATATTATATATATATATTATATTCTGAATATATATTATATATAAATCATGTTTTACATTCTAGAAGTATGTAATCATGATCTAAGTAATCATATGAATAATTATAAATCAAAACACATACGAAAAATGAAACGATTTTACTCCAAATACTACTTTAACAAGGAATTGATAAATAAATGGGCAATATAAAGATGTAAGTGAATCATATATGATATAATAAATATTATTATGGTTCTGTTACAAGTCAATAATATGTATAAACCCACTATACAGGAGTCTTAGACACATACAGAATAAATTCGACATAAGGGAAGGGATAATTATTCCAACCTCGTTCTTATCCGAGAATGTTTATTCATAAGTATTTACTAGGGTTATATTTATCATCCATGTCCATGATTTATAAAAAACGTTTTCATAAATTTTTTACCATTCTTCCATGTATGTTTAAATTCATTTTTAACTCCTTTTGACTTTTACTAAGTGGTATGGAATGAATATTTCTTTTGTTTACCATACGAGGTACTTTTTCACTTTTCTAGAAAAAGTACAAGAATAATGTTTTTTTAACTTATACGACATGAGTGGATTTTTACGGTTTCATAACGCCTTATTTCCATGAATCATTCTTTACATTATTTCATGATTATTTTCAACAACATCCTTTTATTTTAATATCTTAAGGCATTTTTGGAAAAGAAAATGATTTTTAAGAAGAAAGGATATTTTCCTCAAGAATTCATTTCAGGTGTTTTATCAAAACTATTTTCCACCTAAGATGAATTTATTTAGTATGTTTAAGTTTCATGTATAATGTCTCTATTTTTTATAAGGTTTCATTTTTCTTATGATTAAATGATATCCATTTATTCTAATTGGATTATGTTATGATGGGATGATGTTTATGAAACCAATTTTATTCATTAGGTTATGATGAATGATTTATGTTTATTTTGTGGCACATGAAATAATGATTTCATTATGAGATGGGTGGGACCTATATCTCCCTCCAATTCATTGGGTAAATATTTATATCTCATGAGATATACATGGCTGGAATGACATGTAAATCAGCTTTAGTAATACAGGGCTGGAATGGAAAGTAAATCTGGTTCAGTAACGGACTTTGGCCACTATGATAGTCTTGGTAGAAATGCCTTGACTACTATGGAAATCATATTATGTGATTAATGGTTTTCCACAATTACATGTTTTATTCGCTTGCTATTTTATCATGATTAATGGTCCTTTGTGATCTATTCCTTACATACTGCCATGATTTATTTCATAACACAAGATTTTGATGTTTAAACTTTATGTTCACATTTTTAAGTTCAAATGTATATGTTTTTTTATTTTCTCCATGCTTACCATTACTAAGCATTTGAGCTCACCATTTTTATGTTTTCTTTTCCCCAGGATATAAAGAATAGTTTTAAGTAAGAAAACAAAGGGGGAGGATCTTTATTAGAGATTTTGAAGATCATTCACCATGATTAGAAGATTATGTTTCGAGTTTCCAAATACACTAAACAATTTGGGTCCTTGGGTGTCTTTTTCTGTTATGTATTAAGTATTCTGAAAAAAGTAATTTAATGTCCATGTATTTCATGCCTGGGTCTCTACACCCGTGGTCTCCCTAAGTCCATGCCTTACCACATAATATGAAAATGTTTCCCTGAATAGGAGCGGCGACGACTTTTCTAAATGGGGAAATGTTGGCAAGATCAGGATCTTGTGGTGCCTCTAAAAGGATGAAAGGGATGTCAGGGTCAAGAAATGGCAGAAGAACATCGATGGGGAGACCAAAGCTATAATGTGGCAACTGTATTGAAAACGGGTAAGCTAGAATCTTTGGCATCAATAAGACTGTCAGAAAGCTATCACAAAGAATGATGTGGGTTTGATGATTATCATCGTTATTCCTCACCATATAGGCCCTCATCTTCTTCAATTTATCAGCTTCTTGAGAATCATCCATTTTAGCCTTCATAGGATGATCCAGAAGCCAATGAGAAGTCATTCTAAAAAACAAACAGGGAAAAGGGTATAGAAAAATTGGCTAAAGGACTTAAAACATGCCCGAACAAGGCTCTGTACACTATTCATAAAAATGGTACGTGAAGAGTGCATTCCATGTACATCATGGCATATGGAAGCTACTCCGCCTACAACTATGGTATACGTATGGTGTTCACTACATACAACCATGGTACAAAAAATGACCACAAGGTGTAGGCCCACGAACCGATTTGTCGGCGAATAGAATGGTCCCCAAAATTTAAAAATCTTGATCCTCGACCAGGGTTAAGTTTTCATTCAGAATATGTGGATTAAAATTTATGTTAGTATTAATATTTTTTGTGTTTCGATTCACCAATATATGTTAGGTACACAAATAAGGCATCTTTGTAGGGTTATTCCCTACAAAATCTGGATTTTACATTTTAAATTTCCACAATCCCATTCGCG